>JAQQAF010000003.1:23711210-23956210 GCA_029747655.1 Ensete ventricosum | reverse complement strand
ATTATGTAAATCAGTCGTTCAGCTTATCAATCACCTTCTGTTTATTTCTTTTTCAATATGATGATCTTACTCTCTTCTTGGCAGTTTCACAGATGTTTGTGGATGTTGCAATGTTGCATATTTTTGGGAGCATTTAGAACTTCAACATGCATAAAATGTCAAAACAAACAACTAGGCAGTTTATCAAGGCCTTCAAACCTTTAGTCAAAGTTTTGGTCTCTCATCCAAGGCAAGGTATGTAATTTCGGATTGTATCGCTCGATAAGAGCGGTATGTATCGGTCTGCCAGCAGACTGGTATGCAGACCGCCCGCTACTGGGTGGTACTGTGGTTTTAGTCCTGTATCGTCCGATACAGGGTTGTAACGGGTGGTAACGATCGAAATTTCAACCGTTACCATCCGGTACAGGTCGGTGATGGTCGATTTCGATTGTCGCCGCCCACTACCGGGCGGTATTAGCCTGGCTACGGCGAGGGAAGAAGAAGCAAGAGAAAGAGGGAGAACCGTGGACCGTGCCGCCCTCTAATGGCGAGGCGGCGGCTCAACCGTCGAAGATGCCTATTGCAGGAGAATCTCCGGACGGCACCGCGGATGAGAACCTCGCGAGGTAGCGACTTCTTCACCATGGTCTTCTCCTCGTCGCCTTCTCCTTGTCTGAGGCGACGAGGAAAAGAGGGAAGCGTCGGCGACTTCTCCTCACCCGCGCGGGGAGGAGAAGCCTCGGCGACTTCGCATCTATGCGGGGAGAAGAAAACAAGACTTCTTCTCACTGTGCGGGGAGAAGAAATCGAAGCGACATCGTCGCAGCGATGTCGCCCTTTTTCTTTTTTCATTTTTAAATTTTTTTTATTATATATATATACCGAGCGGTATGCTGTTAGGACCCTAGCTAAGTCGGGTCCATCTATTCAGGCTGAGTCATGTTAGCCAGAGTCCGTTATGGGTCGGGTGAATCTCATCAAGTCAGTTATGAGTGGATTGAGTGATTTTTATCTTCAGTTATGATTGAGTCAGTTATTATTTTCAGTTAGGAGTTTATCAAGTTATTTAAGAGTCAAAGATTAGTGGGACTCTTGGCAGAGCCCTATAAATAAGATTGTAAACTTTTTTATTGAAATCAATCAATAAAGAAGTATTAGTTTTAGCCACAGGCAAAACCCTAGGAGGCAGATCCCTCGAAGCGATCTAGGACGCCCGATCCCCTCGAAGAGATCGATTATCCCCCTCTCCACCTTCTTCCTCCACGATAGAACCCTAGGGTCCTACCAATTGGTATCAAAGCAGCGATCCTCGGCGTTCCTACTGTGATTCTGCGACCGCTCCTCTTGTCATCATCGTCGCCACCGCCATCGTCATATCTGCCACCTTGCTGCAATAAAAAAAAAAGAGAGAGAGAGAAGAAAAAAAAGAAGCGATAGTCACCCGTCCTTTCTCCCATCTTCTAAAAAAAAAGAAAGAAAGAAAAGAGAGAGGGAAGAAGAAGAAGGGGCCCCGCACCTTCCTCCTTCTTCCTCCCCACCCACTTGCTGCCAGCCACCTTGTCGCCTGTCCCGTTGCCTTCCCACTGCCGCAGCCCTTGCCGGACCCCGCTGCCTTTTTCTCTTCCCGGCCACCATCTCCTCTCCTCATCAACCGTCGGTAGCCCAACCCCTGCCACTGTCGCCACCGGCCAGCCCTCTGTCGCTCTCCTCTGTCGCAGCCCTCGCCGGACATTGTTGCCCCGCCACTGCCAACCGCCGGCCTCGCTGCTGTCTTCCCCACGCAAGTTGCTGCCGCCATCCTTGCTGCTGCCCAGTCGCGCGCTCCTCTGCCGCACCCCACGGTGCTACCTTCCTCCCGTGCCTCCCTGCCACTGCCGTCGGCCAGCCCGTGGCAGTGCACAGCCAGCGGTCGCTAGACCCTCGCCGCTGCCTCCTCTGCCGCAGCGTTGCCGTGCACAGCAACGTTGTTGCTGCTGCCTCCCAGCCACGCTCTCCCGCTGCCTTCGTCGGACTGTCGCTCCCCTTCTGCCTCCCCACCTACCTGCTGCCAGCCACCTCGTCGCATGTGCCGCTGCCCAGCCACGTCGCCAGCGCCCTACCCCCTACCGCTTGGCGCTGTTGCCTTCCCTGTCGCAGCAGCTGTCCGCCCCTGCCATCCTTAACCACCGGCTGCTGTCTTCTTCCTCCCGCGCCCATCGTCGACGCTGTCGCCGTCCTCCTCCTACGCCTCCTCCCCTCCTTAAATGTTGCCTACCACTGTCGTAATCTTCCTTTCCTCCTTTCCCGCCGCAGCAGCCGCACATTGCCGTTGCCCTCTCCCTCGGTCGCCTCTTCCTCCGTCGGCCACCTCTGTTCCTCTCTTCCCTCTGCTGCTGTCCAGCCGACCTTCACCGTTGCCTTGCTCTCCTCCTTAATCGCTGCCGCCAACCGCTGCCATCTTCCCTCGCAGCCACAGCCGCCCCCCTCTACTCGCACCTTGCTTCCTCTACTGTTGCAGCCGCCGCAACCTCCTCCTCAGCTGCGCCCTCCTTCGCCACCGAGGTACCCTCGTCCCTTCTTCCTTCCCTGCCGCAGCAATCGCCCCAAAACACCGACGCTGCCCTTCCTGCCACTGCTGCCGGCCACCTCTGTTCCTCCCCTCCGCTTCTCACGACGCCGCTGCCTCCTCCTTAATCGTTGCCTGCTACTGCCGGCGCTCCTCATGACACCGCTGTCTCCTCCCTTGCCGCTGTTGTCCTCGCTGCCGCAGCTGCTTTCAACCACACCCCTGCCGCTGCACCTCCTTGCTGCCACCCGCTTCACCATGCTGCCACCGCTGCCCCTCCTTGTTATCAGCATCTCTAGCAAGAAGGAACACCGCCACTACCTCTTCAATTACTGCCTTATCTGCTTGTTGTCATAGCCGCTTCTAGTCGCGCCAGCTCCCTCTACAGCAGCCGTTGCCCCTCCCCTACGATGCAAACTCATGCCCCTGACTCGACAGCAGAAAAAAGAACTGAACATCATTGATCTACAATCCTACACGATGACTACAGATGATTCACTTGATGCAAGGCTTAAAGCCTTCGAGGCTCGCATGGAAGACAGATTTCAAGAGCTCCTCCGCGAAATTAGAAGAAGCCAATCAGAGAGTCCCAACAAAACTCAACATGGTGAAAGTTCCAAAGGGAGTCGATCTGAAAAATATGATCATGGGCAGGACACAGGATACACACGCATGAGGGTGGAGTTTCCCAGATGGGAAGATGGAAACCTGATTGGCTGGATTTCACGTGCTGAAAGATTTTTTCATTTTCATAGGACTCCGGAGGAATCCAAGATGGAGATCGCCTCCATTCAACTTAAAGGAGACGTGATCCAGTGGTACGATTGGTACAAGCATACTCATGAAGAACCCTCGTGGGAGCAATTCAAAAGTGAACTTTTGATTCGCTTCGGACCATCGGAGCACGAAAACATAGATGGACAACTCGCCAAAATCCGTCAGACCTCTACCGTACAAGAGTACCAGAGCAGATTTAAGCGCCTCTCAAAATAAACCCAAGACTGGTCCGAAAAACAACTGTTGGGAACATTTATAGAAGGGCTCAATCCAGAGATTCGGTGTGAAGTTAAGGCTCGACAACCTCGTACCGTGATGGCTGCCATATCCTTCGCTCGCATACACGAAGAAAAGCTTAATAGGGACAATCGCAAAAATAAAAGTATAAATCAACAAGTAGTAAGCAAGCCGACGGCCCCACCTCCCTCCACTCTAAACCCTCGAAGACTTACCAGAGAAGAGCTCCAGGAAAGATTAGCAAAAGGGTTGTGCTGGCATTGTGATGAAAAATGGAGTAGAGGACATCGATGCAAACAGGGCCATCTTCTGATGATAGAACCAATTAAAAAGGAACCAGAGAATGATGACGTGGACTCTGATCAAGAAGGTACAGATTCTGATAACACTATTGGACCTTTCGTACATACGGTACATGCAATAGTAGACTACTCTAACCTGTAAGCTATGAAAATTGAGGGAATTTTGAAACAACAGCCTGCTACTGTTTTCATCGATACTGGTAGCACTAACAATTTCATGGACAGAAGGCTTGCTAACTGATTGGCCTATCAAATTGAAGATTGTGACAGATTTGAAGTCAAGGTTGCTGATGGTCGAATTCTAACTTGTAATAGTAAGTGCTTAAGAATCAAACTAATGGTACAGGGCCAAGAACTACGGGTGGATTTCTTTCTGATACCACTGGAGGATATCGAAATAGTGCTTGGAATTGAATGGTTGTCAATCCTGGGTGATGTCACCTGGAATCTTTCTGAACTAATTATGAAGTTTTTTATTAATGGAAAGCAGGTGATCCTCAAAGGAAGACGTGGAAGCAAGATCACAACTGCCAGTAACTATCGAATGGAGAGGCTTCCTCATAAGACTTCAATGACGACTATACTAGAAGGCCGACCTATTGCTTACACAAAGTGGTGACCTTATTTAATTGATCAAAAGATTGTGACGCATGGCAAATATCTTAGACCGAAGTACCCCCGAAGTTTGATGCTGCTCAGCTTTGAGGACAAGACTGATTTGAAGAGGGCGGGTCTGTTAGGGCCCTAGCTAAGTCGGGTCCATCTATTCAGGCTGAGTCATGTTAGTCAGAGTCAGTTATGGGCCGAGTGAATCTCATCAAGTCAGTTAAGAGTGGATCGAGTGGTTTTTATCTTCAGTTGGGATTGAGTCAGTTATTATTTTCAGTTTAGAGTTTATCAAGTTAGTTAAGAGTCAAAGATTAGTGGGACTCTTAGTAGGCCCTATAAATAAGGTTGTAAACTCTTTTATTGAAATCAATCAATAAAGAAGTATTAGTTTTAGCCATAGGCAAAACCCTAGGAGGCAGATCCCCTCGAAGCGATCTAGGAGGCCCGATCTCCTCGAAGAGATCGATCATCCCCCTTTCCACCTTCTTCCTCCACGATAGAACCCTAGGGTCCTACCATATGCCCTGGCACACTGCTCGGTAGCCCCATACTGTACTATATCGAGCAAAACTCGGTACGTCGGAATGGTACGGGATGGTGAACCTGTGTCCAAGGGATAACCAATCCAAATACAGCTCACATTGTATTAATTCTGAACTAGGGCAGTACTTTGTTTCAAGGTTTTACTTATCGGTCCGTATCGGTGTACCGACATATTGTTGGTACCGGTACGGGACCCGTACCGGGCGGTATAAGAGGTTATTACTTTTCATTGATAATAAGGAAATATATCATATAAATTCTTCAATGATGAACTTTATATCAACTTCTTCAAGGTGACAAATAAAGATAATCCAATTTATCTTTTTAGAGAGCACGCATATTTGGTGATTGTTTATTTTGAAACAAGCCCTTCTGGGATGAAGGTTTGGATTGATGCAAACATTTCCACCTATTAGAGAAGAGCAAATTGATGGTAAGAGTTAGTTGTTATGTCACTCTTACGTTAACTAATTAAGATAAATCATAATGCCCATACTTGTAGTTACTCTTTATTATGCCAATTTTTGAATTTGATTTCTAATTCCTTATATATCTTTCTAGGTTTGCAATTAGCTTGAAAATTTGTCTTCTTTAACCAGTTAATCTAAGTTCTATGGAGTTGCACTAACATGTAAAATTAGCATTTATTGAAGAAGGAATTATGTGGATAATAGCTACACCTTAGTTCTATTAGATCTGTCATTTTTGTCATTTTTCACCAAGAGTGTATGCACATGATAACACTACGTACTTTTCGGCAGTTGGTTAAATTTTCACTAGTTATAGCTTTCGCAGTTGTCGCATGTGAGAGAGAAAGAGCACCAGTCATTGCATGTGTCTATGCGCATATTTGCATGCGACACTATCTTGGCTGACAAATTAGTATCAACTTTATATGGAATAGTACCAGCGCAACTTCACCCTAATGCTTGTCCTATTCTTGCTTGCCCCCCTTTTAAAAACTGACTTTAGCTTTGACACTTGCATTGGTGATGTTTGCAAGATATTAAGGAAAATTACTTGTAAAACATTGTCTGGCCTAGCTTTTCCATGAGGTTTGATTGTTGGGCGGTTGGTGGGCAAGTGCTGGGTTGAGGTATATTTCGTGGTCTAACAAGTAATGCGTTCTGTGCCCAGTTTCGATCAGTTTTTGGTAATTGAGATCCCTAAACCTGTCTCATTCTGCTATCAAAGTTGGCCAAATTTGGCTTGAGTATGCCAGATGAGATCAGATCGATGTGCTGCATGTTCAGGTTGAAATAGTCAACCTTAGTGAGTTTCCGTTACTATCATGCAAATATGACTAATGCATTAGCCAACGGCAATAATTAAACATACTCCCATACAGTCATATACAGCAAGCTTCCTACATGGGCTGCTCATGTCGGGTTGGGATTGCTTGGTGTAAGGAGAAACCAATATTACTAGTTTTTGTGTTGGTCAGTAGATGGAACTGAGACTGGGATTCATTTTGGAGTTTTATTTGGGTTTTTTTTTTTGGGGTTTGGGGGGTGGGGGGGTGTCGTCAGGGGGATATCAAAGTTGCCCCCACTTGGTCCCAATGACATCCCTGTTTGTGTCATATATGTTATTCATTAATTTTGATGTAAAAGCATGCAAGTATGTTCAATGATAGTTTTTTCTGTTCTGTTTTTCATTTATTTTTCTTTCCTTTTTTTATTATTTGTATTGTTCTTCTTCTTTGTTGTATTCATTGTTTTACAAAAGATGTTATATGATGTTTCTCCTCTTATCGAGACCTAACTGTCTTCATGGAAACTTAGTCCCTGCAACAAGATATTAAAGGCTAGAGAGGAAGAGCAGCATATGACTTTATTATCTTGTAGAAAAGTCCAGAAGCAGCCTCTAATATCTCTTAATGGTCTATTATAGGGTACTATGCCCACTTATGTCAGCTTATATTAGGTATATTATAATAATATATTAAAATGCCCATTAAACTATCATGATACGCTGTAAGTAGGTTCTCCTTACCGAGCGGTAAGACCCCATACCGGGTGGTACGTATTGGTCCGTCAGCTGACCGGTACGTGGACCGCCCACTACCGGGCGGTACCATCGAAATCGGCCTTCGACGGTCGATTTCGGTCGTCGGCAGTCGATTGAGGGAGAAATAAGAAAAAGGAGAAGAAGAAGAGGGAGAATAAAAAGAAGGAGAAGAAGAGGAGAAACATATCTTTACCAATTCCCCGCGCTGTCCGTCGCCCACGGGATTCGTTGCCCGCGGGATTCACTGTGTGTACCGCTCGGTACCGAGTACCGCACCAAACCGAGATAATCTCGGTACGCATGTACGGACCGGTATGGCAAACCTTGGCTGTAACTCTCTATATGCTTGATGGTTGACATTGCTGGGATGAGGCTTATGTAGGACTGACCTGTCCTAGAATTTATCACAAGGAAAAGGGTGTATAGCTCCTATCTGAACCTTGTTCCATCTTGGAAAGGGATCTAATCTTTTCTCTCATGGTGCCATGTCGAAAGGGGATCTTCCATCCTCTTTAGATGAGAACTGACCTATTAGATGCATTTAGGTTGGTTGGCAGAGGTTTGTCTACTCAAATTTAAGCTGGATTAGGGGTTGATCTACAACAGGAAGCATGTTGGAAAAGCACAGATTCTTTAAATTGAGAGCAATTTTATCAATGAAACCCCACCTTGACCATTCAAATCATCACTTGATTCACTCATCAAACAAGTCATACCATGGGTATAATCAGATATGTGGCATCGAGGCCCTTCTTATGGTCAAACAAGGTCCTAGATGGGCCAATACACCCCAAGGGCTGCGAGGTAGGGCTGAATAGCCTCCCACAAGGTTACAATGCTAGGTTTGACACTGATAGTTGTCACTTGGTTCTGATGATAGTGGAAACGTGCTAGTGCTCAAGTTTTCCAATAAGTCGTTTGAATAACATGCGCCTAAGGTTGGAAGCTCACAATGGCTCAGATTTTCGTCCTCATCTAGATGAAGCTTCTCAGCTTATGGAAGCACAACTCAGGAGTGCAGCTTATGAGCTTTCTATAAAAAGTGAATAAAAGGCTTGTCCCTATAATCTTTGTTTCTCCTTGTTACTTAGTAACATCTATATGAAGCAAGAGATTGTATTAATCTTATCCGTGAAAGGAGAAATGTTTAGCCCTTTGTTTAAAGGAAAATAACAAAAACTAAGGTTCTGATATACTTTATCATCTTTGTCTTATTCATTGTCTGTTGGTTTTCTTTCCTCGATCAGTAATGTTTTCCATATTAATCCTTTTAGCTTATTCATCATTTGTATTAATCAAGGTTTGCAATTTTGATCTATATCACCCGGTACAGGCAGTACATACCGGTCTATCAGGTTACTGGTACGTGGACCGCCCCGGGCGGTACCACCAAAAATCGACCGTCGGCGGCCGATTGAGGGAGAAAAAGGGAAGAAGAAGAAGAGGAAAAGAAAAAAAAAAGAAGAGGAGAAGAAGAACCTACTTTCGACGCGACGTCCTCGCTCACGCGCCGTCGCCGCCCGCGAGTCGCCTGCGCGCCGTCGTCACCCTCGCCTACGGGCGCTTTTCTCCCGCACGAGGAGACGGAACGTCTCCCGCGCGGGGAGAAAGATCGAGGCGACGTCGCCCCTTTTAATTTTCTTTTATTTAATATATTTAATTTTTAAATATTATATTATAAAAATATTATATTATATTTTAATATACCGGGCGATATGCACTGTGCATACCACCCAGTACCGGTACCGTACCAGTACCGAGATAATATTGATACACCGGTATGGACCGGTAAGTCAAACCTTGGTATTAATACATTTTACAACAGATATAACATTATCCTTTGTGTTAATGAGCCAACATATATGTTTTAATTGCTTGTTTATAATCGAACAATATTTATGTCTCAGTTTAAGTTAAATGAGTTCTTATTCATGCACCTTGCCAATAATTCCTGCACCTCACCTTGTGGTTGCACTAGGCCTTAAGAGACCTACATGCTGTATTGTGCCTTGAGCCTTTAACAGCATTAAGGTCCTGTGATAGTTACATAATACATATTATGTTCTTTTACCTATTACCATGAAATTTTATTTAAGTTCTAATTTTCTTTCATGTTTATTCTAATTCAGGTAAAATGTGCAGGTAGTTCTCGACCTGGATGAGACTTTAGTATCTGCATATGAGGCATCTAGTGTGCCTGTTGTCGTACGTAGCCAGGCTATTGAGGCTGGTGTGAAGTGCTTTGAATTGGAATGCATATCTATGGATAAGGTAGTTGGCTTCTAAACTCGTATATTTCATTTGTTGTTACCTAATCCTTATCCTAACGATGAACTAATTATACATATGTTTAAAATTCTTTGGCTTAAGGAAGTCGAGGGGAAACAAAAGGTCAATCATGTCACTGTCTTTGAACGTCCTGGGTTACAAGAGTTCTTGCAGCAGATTAGTGAATTTGCAGATCTTGTTCTTTTTACTGCTGGTCTAGAAGGTTAAATTTTGTTAGATTTGTGCTCAATGCCATTCCTGGCAGTTATCTTATCCTTATCTAATTAGCCATATTATCCTGGAATGTTGTTTCAGATTATGCCAGACCACTTGTTGACAAAATAGATGTGGAAAATAGATTTAGCCTTCGTCTGTATCGGCCTGCAACAGTCAGCACGTAAGATTTACCTACTTTTTACTTATGAAATCATCAGTCATCGGTTTGACCACAAAAGTCACCTATTATGTGGTTATTACCATGGTTACAGGCACTTACACTACAGATTCAATGTTTTCAGAAAAACACAGTATGATGTATTTATGGCCTACTGCTAATGAAATTAATGTACGTTTCACATATTAAATGCTTTTAGATCATAACATTTTTCTTCATCCAAAACTATTTAATGAAGTTCTTGATAAAAGACAAACTTTTCATTACAATACTGTAGATGACTTCATTGGACCATTATGGATTCCTACAATCTCAGTTGGTTAGAATTTCATCCATGGAAGTCAAATTATTAGTCTCCTATGATTGAGGCAAAAAGCATTATGGACTTAAAAGAACTTAGAATTAAGTACCTGGTCAATATATTTCTTTGTATATCAAGTAATGTGTCGTAAGTGAGTTGCTTTTTGTTGCAGGTGTCCTATTCACTCGAGCTTGATGTTGTTAATATATTTGCAAAATAAAATTATTATAATTCATTGGAATATTATGTACTTTGTTGGAAGAGTCTCTATGTGCTTTATAAGAAGGTGGAGCTTAAGTTATCAGGAGGTCAATAGATTGTATTCCATCGTAGATGTTGCAGAAATCTGTGAGAAGTTATCAATGGATTTCATGAAAAATACTAAAGTTGGGGTGAGAATGAGCCTCAACACCACAAGCTTGCTCTTTTTGACTTGGGGCACATAGGTTTGTTTTAAGAAAAGCTATTTTTCTACTGGTGGGGATAATGCTGTGTACATTGGCCCATCGACCAACATGAATGGAATACAAAATAATTTTTCTACTGGTGCCTTGTATTAGCAGGAGTCTCATGTACAGGGCCGCTCTTTTTTAAACAATACGATAGAGGTGTTAAATTTTGTTTGGACACATCAACCAACATGAATGAAATAAAAATAATAGGTTTGGTTTGATCTATTTATATGGGTCGTATAGTGGTCTAACTCAATTAAATTGAGTTGACAGGATTGACCCAAACTTACACAATCAATGATCAGGTTAAATGTACTAATCCATTTTCTTGGTTAGCATGTCAGTGAGATCATGTCAGGAGGTCAGATCCCATTAAAAATGTTTTACTCATGTCATCTTTAATATGATTGGTCTTACTTCTTTTCTTAATATGATGAGGTGGGCTGGATTTCGGTTTGAATTCTTGACACAATTCTTGAAAAAGTTGTGTTTTAGCATGTGTCCCAACCCAATATGAAGATGAACTTGTGTTTGAATTGAAAGTTGTTTTTTAGTTTGTGTCCGAACCCTTATGAAGATGAACTAACACAATCATTTCCTCCTAATGGGAGTTCTCATTTGAGGGAGAGGGGTCCCTCCAAGAACTTTCAACCAAAGAATTAACTAAACTATATAAGCTACATCTTTGCAGGAAAAGAAAATAACATTAAATCATGATTTCCCAAAGGCTTACATCCTCTCATGTAAATAGTCTATTGTTGCCAACTTGCCGTATGCTAATCATAGTGGTCCATCTCAAGTCAACTTAGGCCTTTCTTCTCAATTACATGATACTATTTGCTAAAAATAATTTCAAGAATATTCTCAACCTGCTGTCCTTCTATAGAGGCTTGACTACCTACCCCTAGGCCTCTACTTGGGGCTTGTTCTTCAGGAAGGGCTATCTGGCCTTGGTAAAGGTGACAACCTTCTTTTGGTCCACTTCCCTTCATTGGTGTTAATTGTTATACTCTTAAGTTGTTCCTTACCTTGTCTTGACTGTCAGTTTATTTTAATACAGATTAAAAATCCTAGACTCATTAAGAGTTTTTTTTTTCACATGCTACTGGACTTCTCCTAGTCCATTTAGAATTTGTCTTTTAGCTGGAAACACATTCCAAGTCATCCGCTTCAGTTAACGGGCTATCAGTCAAACCAGGCATAATAATGAGCATCACAAAGCATTGAAGGATTGCCTGAATATGAAGCAATTTTGCATGTTCAGGCCCCCAAATCTTGTTTTTCCTGCCAACAAGTAACTTGAAAACATAACAATAATATTTAACGGTCTTATCAAGGAGATCGATTTTGGTTGGTCTGGTCCTTTTTTTTCTTTTAAAAAGCGCTATAGGTCTTAGATCAAGGGATCTTGCAATCTTCTTTTCGTGGCCTCCCATCCCTACTACCACCGCCGGAGCCCTCTCCCCTCCACTCTTTGTGGCTCACTCATTGTCATCTGGTTTCTCGGTACTCCTCTTCCTCCTTTGGCTCCTTTTCCTCCTCTCTGTGTCCTCCCTTCGTTGGTCTCCTTTCCTCTTTCTCCTGTCTTATTCTCCTTGTTCTTTTCCTCCTATTCTTGGTACCATGGTACGTATTGGGATATCATGTGTTGATATCCTGTTCTTTCGATATTCTACTTTAATTTTCCTTTATGGGAAATAGTTACTATAAATTTGAATATAATTCTATAACTTGTGCCAATTTAGGGTTAGCATGACTTGTTAGTGATTTGGTTTAGACTGGAGTCTTTGCTGTAAGAGTCTAGTTTTGACAAGTTTGGAGAAGCCTTCATATTAATTGTTTGCTTTTAAATTGTTATATGCCAATTTATTTTGGACTCTTGTTGGGTAACTAAGTTCACTGTTGTAGAGTCACCACTTGGCCAGATAAGGGATGGGTCTGGATAGGCGATTTTATTTGAGAAGAGTAGATGGGTCAAAAACGGAAAGTGTCAACTAATAAAAGAATTGAACACCACCCAAAAAGTTCATATTTGATGAGGGAACTTGAACAAATTTGAAGGCATCATATAGACTGTTAAAATATATATTCTTTGTTATTTCATTTATTTTCTTAGTTGGAAACTTTCTAAAAGTTATGTTATCTTATTTAATGGGTGGTGTTTGTAAGGAGAGATAATATGATTTCTTGAATGAAAATATGGAGCTTTCTAGGATGACATCCTTGAATATCTCTTTTAAGATATTTATTAGTTTATCATTTTTTGCTTGAATCTTTGTCCTTTACCCCTTTCAGTCTTTATTTACTGTTCTATGATGTACTACTAATACTGCACTAATAAAAGCCCAATGAATGTGATAATTGGATTCACTATACAGCAATAAGGTCTGTGCTTGCATAAAATAAATACACTAGTGCTGGAATAAACAAAGTCCAGTAAAATAAGGATGTTTAGAAGAGGCCTACAAAATTCTGATTATTGCTACTGATGTCCAACCCTAAGTAAAATAGGTTTATAAAGTTAGCTAAATTACATTTTAATATAAAACTCCTGTCAGTTGAGAATTTACAGTTTTGTTGTTGTTGAATATAAAGCTGCTGTCCCTCTCATTTCTCCTAGCTGTAACAACCCAATTTAGGATCTACTGGTGCATGGCAGCATTGTTTGGCTGGGCCACCAAGAAACAAGGGATGCTGGCCAGGATCCAGGTCCAAGTACTATACTAGCATTGGCCATTTATAGGTCCTAATAAGGGTTTGTACCCCTTGTCCTGGCTGTACAAGGACTTAATCCTTGAGGTTTGGAGTTTTAAAAAGGGATTTGGTATCTTTGTCCTTTGGGTTTCGAGCACCATAACATGTGACCTTGGAGAAAAGAAGAAACAGTTTGCTCACTACAGCTTGGGGTCATGCTAGACCAGTTGATCTGGTATGTATTGATAGATATACATGCCAAGTGTCTGGTATGCCACTAATATCAAATAACATGACCAGCTTGCTGCTGAGATATCTTAAGAAACATGATGACTGAAGTTATGCTTTTTTATTGATGAAGTCGATGAAGAATTGTTTGACTGAACTTACTTTAACTAGTCATGGTGCCCTAAATAGACTTCAATAACAGGACCCTGAACAGTTGAGGTGTAGTGACTACTTGTGATATTAATTCAAGGTCAATCCCAGATTAGTTTCTTACACTAATTTTTATATGCCATTCTATTGCATTTGTAGATCTTGTGAGTAATAAGCTCAGGCTTGTAAAATGTTGTCCAATATCATCTCCAATTAAGAATTTTATTTATTATACTTATTTTATGTTGTAATAATTTCCATGATGTGTTGATGCATTTTACCGTTTGTTATTGCACTTATATAATCAGGGAGTACAGGGATCATGTAAAAGATCTTTCATGCCTATCGAAGGATCTCTCTCGAACTGTTATCGTCGACAACAATCCATTTAGTTTCTTACTGCAACCGTTAAATGGAATACCATGTGTTCCTTTTTCTGCTGGACAGCCTTATGATGAGCAGGTAACAAGACATTGCATTCTGTTAACAAGTTCACAAGAGCACATTTTTCTCTCTCAAATTGGTTGACTACAGTTATGTTATGATTGTGTCCTTGATATTCCTTGGCATGTGTTTTTCCTGCTCAGCTTATGGGAGTTATTCTTCCTCTTCTTAAACACCTATCTGTTGAGAAAGATGTCCGACCTGCGCTCTATGAAAGGTTTCACATGCCAGAGTGGTTTCAAAACCATGGTATCCATTCCTCAGATGGGACTTCATTAGGTATGGGAAATAGGAACCTCAGAGCAGATTGATGCATGAACACCATCAAATTTTCTGATCCAAAGATTGCATGTACATCATGGAAGTATTAGGTCATTTCGTGAGATGAATTTATTTTGGATATAATCCAACCAGTACACAAGCATGCATTCTTATAACTGAGATGCTACATGGATGGCAAGCTGCAGTATATTTATCCAACAGTCATCATCTCTAATATATTCTGTAATTGTCAATAGCCTGCAAGATTAGATTTGATGGTTGAAATACTCAAGTGGGAAATACTCAAGTGGATGGAGTAGCCATCCGGTGGGATTAGTGGTGTTGGCTCATCTACTAGCTTGTATATCAGATTTAGAGCATCAGTAGATATGATGGATAAAGAGAACAGATTGGTAATCTACATGCCTCTGCAATTGCCGTTGTATTTGCGTGGTATTTGTATTAGTTAATCTTTCGTTGTTATTTGTAGAAAATTGCAAATAGCTTTTCTCGCATGGGATGTCCATGGCTTCACTTATTTTAAGTGTAAACGCAACAAGGCTTTGTTTTGGGAAGGATTTGCTTCTAGGGTCTCTCAAATATAAAACCATTGTATGCTTCGTTTGATATAAACCTCATCCGGTTCATGTGTTGCATGCTTCAAATATTGTCATGGGCCAAGTTGATGGATTTTATTTGAGCTGATAAAGGCAGAATAAATTCATTTAGGCTTAATCACATTACATAAATATGAATAAAACAGGTTTTCTTTTGTTGTGTTCTTGATATTGTGCAGTGTCTCATGATAACCTTAGGGAGTAGCTCTTTATAAAATTACCTTCTTGTATGTATGTATATATATATATGACATTCGAGGGCTATTAGATGGGCATAAGACAAGATAAAAGATATGTAAAGGGAGTCATATGTGGGATTAAAACTAGTAAAAAAAAAAGGAGCCTATTTTATGAAAAATCCAAAGCATATTTAACGTATTATGTCTTTTACATTGTTTATTTCATGAAAGAAGATAAAATATATTTAAAATATTTATGTTTTATATTTTTTTTTTTTACTTTTTTTCGTAAGATAAGCGACAGATACAATTCAAACCCATGATCTTATGATGAATCATCAAAGTTTTTACCCACTAAGCTAGTTAGGACATTCAAAATATAATGGATGATATGTTGAATCCTGTAAGCAAATTTAGTACATTATCAAATAGATCAATATTTAAAGCGTAAAATATATCAGATAAGTTTTCAATACTCGATATTTAGCTAGTAACACTTTCCGCACCAACTTTATCAAATACCTACTTACCACTACACATAAGTTCAGTAGAATAAATTACACTAAACAACTATGATTTAAAGTGTTAAAAATAAAAAATATATATATAATCAAATACGAAAGGGACAATTGATGTCAGAAAATTCATTTGGTTATATTTGACCTAGTATTTGAAAGATGGCGTGCATAAAGTACTTAAAACAACAAGTTACAAAAGTTCTCTCTTGATATGTATTAGAGTGAGAAACCATGACAAGAGCTTAATGTGATCCCATGGGGAAGCCTGTACTCGACAATGTTCGAGGGAGCAATTACCGTAAGAGAGTATTGCCATCAGATAAACACAGAGCTGACAATGCATTAAGAGTTCTAGAAATAAGAGTTTGAGCTTTTCATTCATTCAACATTGATTCATTGTGGTACACAATTCATCCCACGTATTCAAATTCTCAAATATCAGGGCGTTTTGATTTCACATATTCACAGAAGATATGAACTATTTTAATGAAGTTTACAGGAATCCACTGAAGAAGAAAAACAAAGGTAAGAATGGGGAAACACATTTGTAAATTACATCCATTACCGAAATAAATTTTCTTTTTTGTATCTATACAAGGTGATTGATACTACAACCATAACAAACTACATCATATAGTTTTAGACAAATAAGAGGTTGTGAGTACCGATCAGTGTATATAAAACTTAATCTGCAAACCAAAACATCCAGTACATGAGGTTCATACAAACTGAAATCGCATTAGCAGCCTCACAGACTTGTACTTGTTCCCCTTGTGATCATGAAGTGGCACAGCTCGGATTCCCGGTTTCAACTCCCAGACCGGAAGGCATGTTTGTCCACCAAAGTCATCCATATCAGACATGTTGTACTCGTGGGCTTCAATCCTGAGCAAAGCCAGCTCTGGAACGGTTAAGGGGAAGCTGAATTCCTCTCCCCAAACTGGCATCCAGTCATCTTGTTTTATCCTTGTTCTCTTCATCTTGATATCTGCAGGAACTCCAGCAATTCCTACCTGGAAATAGAGTAAATAAAGTTGTTGGATGAGCATCTGCTTTTATGTTTTATGGGTGATGGAATTCAAAATTTGCTCGCTGATCGATTATGCAACTGTAGTTTAGCAGGCAGCACAACTCCACATGGGATCAATATTTTGATAAGTATTTTGATGTAAATGGAGTATCAGATATATCTTACCCTTGTATAGAAATCTGGAGGAGAATAGACATCAAAATGTGTTCGACTAAAATCCTTGTGCCAGCCATCTCCCATATATATCTTAACCTGTCATAATTTCATTAATGCTGGGAAAATGAGCATAGCGATCGAGAGAATTCTGTATCACTTACCTTCAAGGTTATCTTCACAGGTAACCTTGCTTCTGGTTCGAAAACTGCAGCTCGTGGACCAATGTTCATCAAGAAATCAGGTTTTCTTACATAACCACAACCTCCATTGGCCCTAAATAATCCTTGCATTAACCAAAGTGACCTTCCATACCCCTGCCAGAGGGACTGGTAATGAGGATAGCAAAACCAAATATAAGTTTCAAATTTTACATGTGGTTATTTCTTTTATCATGTGCATGGAACCACAATATATTTATGTCCAGGATACTCAAACTTATGCATCCATTAGTCTTTACCAAATTCCAAAACTTTCCAGCGACCTTGATGCTTGATGTGTACCTTGAACTGTCTGATTGAACATGGAACAGAAATCACAAAGGATTCACTAAAATTTACCGTAAAAATGGAGAGGCAGACGATCCTCCGAAAAAATGCCCGCTATATGGGAAAATTTTCAATACATGCCTCATGAGAGCTCGATGTAAATATATGTGGACATATTGGAATGGTGAAAATTCTAAGTGAACTTCTTGTGCCTAACCTTCTCTGATCTTCATAAGCTCTAATCACAAGCCACATTGTTTATCTCCTACAGTATCTTAGATATAAACCATAAACATGGAACCTAGGATCCAAAACCTGTTGAAACTGAAATTTATTATCTGGATTCCAATCTTGAAAATGCATCCAGTGTACAGTAACTGAAGAAAATATGGCTGTGGAGAAAGTGATCATTGCAGAGACTTAAAGCTGTTCCATTAATCTACTTATGTAGTACATAATTTGTGTCAAGATGGAAACAATAACATAATAAGTGGAAAACTATGTGAAGATTCAGACAGTAAAGCAAGCACCAAAAAATCAAATGATATTATATGACAAGTCTTCAAAGGTAGTATTGATGAGTGATAACCAGATAATGTCAGCTAGCACCATATATCTTTGGAAGTAAATGTTCAGCTTGCATATTTAAGCATAGAAACTAACCTGCATATTGAGTGCAACCATCTGTGCACCGTGCAGCCATCCAAGCAAGGGGCAATAGTTAGAAGAGTTAAAGCGTGTACCCTTGGGATATACTCTTACAATATTCTTCTGAGTGAATCTAGCATAGATCCAAGAAGAACAATGTGAACACAACTGATATGAGATGCACAAAAAAAATAACAAGCTAGGTAACAGTTGCTTCTGTATCTCCAGTATAAGATGGTCTTGCATGAAATGCCATTTAATTTTTCAAAAACCAGAAGATAATATAAGGTAGAAAAGATCAAAAGATCACTTTTAGTTGTCTTATGAAGCAGCTTTCTTTGTTTTTCTTTATGTCCAGACAAGAATATTACTTCACCAGTTTTGAATCGCACAAACGAAATCCACAAATGTAGATATTTCTATGAAAGAAATATGGACTTACCTTACAAGATCAAGTGCATAAAATTCTGCTGCCCTTTCAAGCTGTTGCTCGCTCAAACTGAGTCGCCTTACTTTGTCAGTATCAACCTTCAGCGCATCTCTCGTTCGGCCTTTAGGTTTGCCAGCATGAACAGTAATTATGTGTCGATACTCAGGACTCGAATTCTGCTAAAATACATGCTCATCATCATCATCTTCATCATCATTAGATTTTGCTTCATCCTGATCATGATCTGCTGATGTTCTTTTGATATATGTTAATCATGTTTTAGAGGCAGAGGTAAATACATGCTGATGGATAAAAAGCTCCAAGGCACAAGAAAAATTTAATCAAAGTAATGTTGCACCTTGTCATGAGAGACATGTAGAGTTTGTAGATCTGCAGATTTGGTTTCCCATGCTTCATCATTTGAACCCTTTCCACCCTTTTGAGGATCATCTTGCTTGTCCTTAACGGTCTTTGATTCAAAGTATTTTTTTGGTGGTTTTGTGGAAATAATGATCCTGTTCTTTAGAGATTCTGGAGAGGGGAATTCCTCAAGAGAATCTGACTTGGGGTAATATAACATGTCTCCAAATGTTTGAGTAACCATCTAAAGATGAATTAAATTGAAAGTTAAAACATGAAGATCTGAAAAACCTTATCTAAGCATTGAGCATTGCTCACCTCAGCAACTTTTGCTTGGAGATCTGGAGTAAGGTGGTCCTCTAGAGTGATGACAACAGGATACGGGGATGCACAGAAGGCGAACTCCTTAATGGACCTCAAACATTTGATCATCTCCACTGGAGAAGTTAATGTCCTGTGCACAGAAAAGTAACGGAAGTACAATTAACTTTTAGTCAAGTATGGTCTAATAACACACTATTTAAGTATGACAGATTTGTAAAGTTTATAAAAAATTTCATAGTGTTTCTCTAAAAATTTCAATAAGATAGGTTTTTTCAGTGTGCCATTCATGTTGCTTTTTCTTCATTGTTAGACAAACATGGATGGGCCTGGTTGCAATTACATCAGCGGCAATACTCTTTAACACTGCAGACATAGGATAGAACAAACACATGCTGTTAGTGCTATTTAAGCAGTTTCAGGCATCAAGTCTTACCTTCCATGAAGGATTAGAACATCATCTTTGGTAGAGTTTGGCCACATGTCTAATTCAATAACTCTGACACCTCTCTGCAATGCTTTTATAATGGGAATATAGCTGCTATCACTGCTGAGTTGGTTTCCAGTCAAGTATGAGTTATGGCCTGTGTATATGTAGTAATGGGAGAGTGGAAGACTCATGTCTTGATGAACCTGGAAGAAAGATGCGTTGTCAAGTAATGTATGCAAGCAACATAAACTCTGGATATCCTAATTGTACTACAAGATATAAACTATAGCAGTCTTTAGATAGTGCCAGATGTAGAAAGGTACTGATGCTAGCAGACCAATAGAGTAGACAACATAGTAGTATTACATACCATAATCCATGTCAAAAAACATCTACATAAGAAATGGTAGTTAAGCGTGAGAAGCAATAATGTTCATCAATTTCCACAGTGACAGCTAAACAGAATTTATTTATGACTTGCCATACAGACAATAAAAAAACTGTCATAGAGCTTAATATATATATATATAAAAACACTAAATTGGAACGACAGAAAATAATGGAAAGCTTATGAATAATAAAGAGAGAAGAAGCTCTAAACAATCGGTTATTGATAATTATTTTGATATTTCGGTAAGCATAGCTGATACAGGGTGAAGTTTAAAGCCACTAGAAAGTTGTTCCTTGGCAACATGGGTATCAAGGGCTCAATCCACAACAAAAATCCCTATTCTGGTGTGAATAAAGTTGTCTATTTTGGACCTCCACAGATCCGATCTTTGCAAGAGACGAAGAAACATGGTTCATAACACAAATCTTACACAGGATATAACATTTAATTTTGAAGCACTGGGTCTTGAGTGACTCTTTTACTACCGAGTGCTGTTCCTAATCAGACGGGCGGATTCAGCGAAGTATGCTGTGATCATTGAAACGATTTTGTATGATCGAAGGTTTCATCTTCAACCAAACATAGAGAAAGCCAAATTACTAACAAGTATGGGAAAAGCAGACGACATTAGTACGAATTAACATAGACCACAATGTCCTCTTGCGGTGTTGGGGGAGAGCGGCACCGACCTGGGATCGGATTGGCGGGTTGAGGTCGTCGGAGAAGAGGAAGTGGAAGAAGTCGTCGAGGGTTATTCCGGGGCGGGAGAGCATGGCGGGGAGGTGGTGGCAGCGGCGGCGGCGGAGCACCTCGATGATCCGCTCGGCATCAGCCAGAGTGGCTTCCGCTTGGCCCTGCGCCTCGGCGAGGAACCTCCGAAGCTGGTCGGGGCCCATCTGGGCGGCCCCCTCGGAGTATTCTACGAACGTTTGCCTCACGTCGGGCGGTGGCGCCGCCGCTCTCCACACGAACTTGCGCGTGAAGCAAATACAGTACTTGTAGCTGCCCATCGCGCCGCGCCGTCAGCCGTCGTCCCCCTTCCTCCCTCCTCTCTCCTCTGTCTCTTTGCGTGGGAAAGTTTAAACGGCTCACCTTCACACTCGCCCCTCCTTTTCACCTCCGTTTTCTCTTTATAGCCGTGGAAGATGGAATTTACTTTATGGTGTGTGTGTGTGTATATATATATATATATATATATATATATATATATATATATCCTATAGGATATTTCAATAATAATTATTTTTCATAGACTAGTAATTGTGTTATTTTTTGTCAACTGTTCCCCCATTTTTGACCGGCACATCTCAGAAGTTTCTTATGATGTAATTGGGAATAGGATTCCCAATCAACATCGCAAATCATAACAACTACATACTAATCTCTTTGCTTCGACTTGCTTGGACGGCCATGGAAGCTCCTGGAGTTGGGCATGCCTTCCACCTTTAGAACTCGATTCCCCGACTCTTTTTCCTTAATTCACATTATTCTCTTTAACTTATTGAATTCATGATGTAAATTATATTATGTCATGCTGAGACATTGAACTAGATTAATATATTAGAGTACAGGTGACGGATCTTGCATTGCAGTATTTAATGTGATGAGAATGCTTCTTAAACAGATGATTTATTTTGTGAATAATTATTAAAGATGATAAAATGAGAAAGAATTATGTAAGATAATAGGAGTACTCATATATTGAGAAGTAAATTTGAAAAAGATGAAATTGATAAGTAAAGATGACGTTTTACATATCTTGATGATGATGCAGAGTTGAAAATTAGGATTTTTTTATGATATTATTATTATTATGTATTGTTGAAGTCGATGCACGAGACAAATAGGTAGGTAAACTCCAACTTCTATTTCTTTATACAAGGCTTTGGGATGAAGCATGTTAATGGGGGACAAGAGGGGTGGTTGATGCCGAGAATTAATAAAGCACAAGTGTGTGTCTCGTGGAGCAACTTTGATGTCATCAAATAAACGCCATGGGATTCTCACGTGTCACTAATTCTTCCTCGATGAGATAAAATTGAGTTATGAAATATTATTATTATATCTTCTCCTGTGCTTTCTTTTTCTGCGGCTACTAACATGTTTCGGTTCCTCAGGCTGTCTTTGGTTTGCCCATTGATTCAGCAATAATAGTTCAAAATGTTGACCTATTCGGGAATTCAACTGTCGTCAATTCATCTTTTGACTATTTGGACAACTGATGAGGTGGAATTAATTCTTTCAATATTGTTGGAAGTTGATTCTATTTCTTTGGCCGTACGTCGTGATTATATTTCATTAATATTTTGACTTAAGTCAAGTTTGAGTTCAATGGATAAGAACTAATATACATGAGTTTGAGTACCAATATAACTCAAAATTTTAAGATATTATATCTTCATGTGGTGCATGAAATATATTTTTAGCATTTCTCTTTCTTTTATCGCGTCTCATGATTTTATTAAAGCGGATTCTGCGACTTGTTTATTGCAAATCCTGAATTTGTGTTGAATTCTTTTGCAAGAATAACAATAGATTTGAATCTGAATATAATGAAAGGCAGATATTGCAAACAAAGAATCCTATTTACTGAGAGTAACATGAGCTATGAAGCATTAAGTTCACGAGTTAAGTACTTAACCCCTATA
The DNA here is from genome assembly GCA_029747655.1 of Ensete ventricosum. NCBI lineage: Eukaryota > Viridiplantae > Streptophyta > Magnoliopsida > Zingiberales > Musaceae > Ensete > Ensete ventricosum. Next base: position 23,933,800 of record JAQQAF010000003.1, on the reverse strand, counting down.
ATTTTCATCATAGATCATTAAACTTATTATGATTTAAAAATAATTTTTATATTTTAAAAACATAATTATTCCCTCTTGTCAAATCTAAATTTAAAAATATTAGAGTCTGTATTAATGACATGCTGACTCATAATAAACTATATATATAATAATATATATAATTTAAATTTAACAAAAAGATTCATTTTAACCATTACGATTTTGGTGATGAGCCACTTAATCTCTTATGATTTTGCTCATATTTAAAATAATCTTTATATTTTTTTAAAAATATAGTATATAAATCTCTCCCGTCAAGTTTGAGATGAAAGATATTTGAGTCTATTTACGTGGCATATTAACTCATGATAAATTATTAATATAATAACATATATAATTTAAGTTTTTTTAAAAATTTACCTTGTCGAGGAAGAGGAAGCGACGGACGAAGGCGGTGAGGCAGAGATAGGAACTTATATGTTATATTTTTATAACGTATCATTATATTAATAGTTTATTATGAGTTGATATATCATATAAATAGATTCTAAAGTTTGTTAACTCAAATTTGACGGAAGGAACTTATATGTTATTTTTGACACGAATAAATAATTAAAATTACATGGGCCAAATTAAACCTTAACACTAAGTTCATTGGTTAGGTTGTAAATTGCAATCAAATTATAGATAGATTGTTCTACCGGTGGGGATTGCACCAAATCTAAGAGCAAAATGTAAAACCGTTGGCATCCGACCGAATTTTCCAAAAGACAAATTTGGTTCTTTGTTGTGCTCTATAATTCACCCTAAAAGATTTATTTAAAGAAAAAATGATGTTTATCAGAAAAAAAAGGTATATATATGGATCGATATTCACTAGTTTGATTATTGATATTAAATCATATAGCTTGATGCTCATAAATATATTAGTTATTGTTAAATTTTCAATAATTTTATATAATGATATTAGATAATACAGAATGATACTGTACATGTGTGATACATTAATTCTCTTTGTTATCATTGTGGATACCCATCCCAACCTCTCGCTAGTGTGTATGTATATGCTGCTAAGCAAAAAGTGAATATATAATTTAAAATAAGTGATGAAGGTAAAATTTAATATTAAAAACTAATTAATACAGGTTAAAAATATTATCAATTAAGCTAATCAACATATTTGTAATAAGATTTTGTGACTAAGATAATTAAATTGGATATAGTAACTATGATGGTGAGTCATGATCCTTCCGATCACGCATGTTTATATATTAAATAAGTTGATTTGATTGAGGATTAAGAAAAAAAAGGCCAATATATACAGTTTTGGAGGAATCCATTTAGCTCTCTCTCTATGAATGAATGGAGTCGGTGGGATCCGCTTCTGATACAATGATAAGAGAGAGGCTGACAGAGTTGGGTATTTTTTATTTGATCCGCTTAAACTAATCAAGGACATGATGGGACTCAAGATTTGTAGCAATATCTTCTCAAAAGGAATTGATTCCTTTGCACTATGGAGAAGGAACATCGAATTTTGAAGATTCTCATGATATTTTGACTTCTTTGTTGTTCTCGTTGCCCCCACTCCAAATGTTCATGCTTTAGGAGTAGAGACAATCTTTTTTTTTTTTTTTTTTTTGTAGAGGACCAATATATCATATAGTTAAATTTTAGAATGATGCATATAAGGTATTGTCCATAACTATATTGTGATATATTCTTTAGTCTTATTCATAGGTTTTATTTATTTATTTATTTATTTTATTCGAGCCTCTCCTAATACTACTACTATATAGGCTTTGACATCATATCTAGTAGATATGATGAAATAATTGATCTTATTAACTGTTTTAAGTCCGAAGTTTATAATAATTTACTTTCAATATTGTATATTTGCTTTGCTGATGTTTAATTCACGTTTCATCTAACTTGCATCATCTTAAGAGTCCGGATTTAGCTTCTTTAGATAGACTCGAATACCCTCAATCATAATATTGCCATTCCTTGAAGGAGAACGTGGGCCCGATGGCGTGTTCCTCTCTCGTTCAGGTACAGAGGAATGAATCCCTTTGTCCGACAGAAGATAGCATGGCCTTCAATTTTAGTTTGACATTACTTAGAACCGATTTGAGTTTGGAATCAGAACCGATAATTCCGATTTTGGATTTATCGGTTTCGGTTTTGGTTCCAATTCAAAAGTAATTTTTTTTATTAAAATTAATTTATACTATAAAATTTTCATTATTATTATTTTTTTAAAAATGTACCTCTATAATGAGTAAATGTGTAATGACATAACTAAAAAAAAAAATATTATAAAATTATGTAAAATTTTAAATATTTTATCACTTCCGGTGCTAGATATTATGATCATCTCTTAAGTTGATATGTTGAATAGGAGGTTGTTGCCTTCACACGAACAATCTCTTAGTTTTATTTCATCATCTTTGTTCAATCATTGACGTAAACTTAAGCTTTCGACTGATTCGAGAGATCATGTTTCATCGAGGATTCATGCTTCCACGTTGAAGGCTTGCTCGACAATTGTTAGTGATACTGGAGTCACTAGTATTTGCCTTGCGATTATTATCATAATAAAAAATATTATTGTGTAATGTGTTCATCATTCTAGAATAAAAAATATTATACCTAGTGTTATCACCTAACTCAAAAAGAAGTTATCAGACACATATCAAGCTTGATTTTTTTTTTTTATCATCGTAATAATAGTTTTTCCTCGCCTAACTTGATTTGTGGATGGAGAAGTACCAAATGTACCATATTTTCTACTATAATGGTCATATAAGGTAATGACTAATTTTTTTAATATCTCTAATTTTATCATAAATATCAATATTTACTCTTAAACTTTCATAAGTGTTTAAATAATCACTTAATCCATTTAATTTAGTACGAGTATCAAAAAAACATGCAACTAAATAAACTTATGAAATTTCATAAAAATAATTTATTCATTTTGATTTCATAGCCATTATTGTCATATCTAAATTATTATCATATTGATATACTTCTAATGCACTAACGATATTAATAGAGACAACTAATCAAATGTGCAGTCCAATAATAACCACCATACAAAATGTATGTTACATTATTAAAAACTTCTAAAATTTCTAAGTTTCTCTACACACATTCCAACGTTGTGGATATAATTTTTTATTTTCAAAATATTTTTTAAGCAATTAATGTATAGAATTTCATTTAGTAAGAATATCCCTAGCAAAATCTTTAGGCTCTTTTCTTATTTAATTTGTAAAATCTGACCTATTCTTTCGGATGATAAGAAAAGAATGAAATAGCTTATTTAATAAGAGAAAGAAAAGTTTCATAAGATTTAAGTCCTTTTTTATATATAAATTCAAAATATGACTAGTACATCAAAGATGAAAAAACAAAAGTAGTTGGTAGATTTCTTGTAATTGTGGAATAGAAACGGTATATGCCACTACATTGTCAAAACCAACAAAAAAAACTAAAAATAAAATAATATTATTCTAAAATTATTTTCATCATTCTATAAACAATATCAGCTATATGTTATTCATCCAAAACTCTAAAATAGATAATTTATTTTTATATGGTCCAATCATTACCTATCTAATAACAAGTGATTCCGAGTAAGTGTGTTTGACTCTAAATATCAACAGAATTAGAAACACGTTGATTTTAAGTTCTAATTTTTTTATAAATATTTCTTTTCTTTTTATAAATATTTTGTAGAGCACGAGTAAGAGTAGTAGTATAAGGAACTTAGTTGTGCGATTAAATTTAAAGCCTTTACACAATATTCAACAAATTTAACTTTTTCACTGAAACTAAAAGATAATTGCTCAGTGAAAATTAATCTAGCTAATACGTCATCATGATTTTTAATAAAAAAAATAAAAAGTGAGAGAAGTAGGGTAATCGAATATTTACATTTTACATCGCTCCATTCAGTCGTGTTTGATGTTTCTTCTTAATATATATTTGAAATGTTTCATATTCTACTCCTTAGAATTTAAAATTTTGATCATAGCAATTTTGTGCGACATGAAATGAGTCATCGATGTTTCTAACCTTTTTGAAATGTAGCTTGAAGATGTCCACATTGAGTTTCATTGTTAATAGTGTCATGAACACCATCGATTAGTGAGTCGACCTGATTGGTCTACTACCAATGGTGCAAGCTCATTCTTGTGACTCTTCCTTGTTAACGTGGGGGGACTTTGCAAGGTGAGACCACATGGGGTGTTCAGCTGAAAACTATTCTGTCAGTGAGGATCCAATCCGAGATCGAGGTTGCCGAGTAGATGGACTGAGATCTTCTTGGTTGCAAGGTTCTTCCCTGACGACTGGGTCATCTTTTAGTAACTGGGCATCTCCGAGATGTTCGCGATCCTACATGATAGGCCGGCACCGGGGGTTGCCCGACGTGGCCCCTCCGAAACTTGGTTAGTGGAGGGATAAGACAATAGTGTACATTATATGATCGATTTAGTATCTCGAGCCCCCCTCAGCGTGAGCTAATGGGTGACTTATATACTTGATTTTTGTACCTTTTTACTGATTGGCCCAAGATAAGATCAAGTTAACTGCATGATCATGATAGGATGAATCTCTTTGGCCTTTGATCTTGATGAGGTAAGGTGGTTATTGAGAATAGGCCACACTATAATCATTAATACGAGGCAGATTGGGACACGCTACGGTACCGTTTTGGGTCAGGTGACTTAGAGCCCTACTTAGGTGTTGGCTTATGTGGCAAATGAGTTGGCATGGGGCAAAATTATCCTTATTATTTGTCCTGATAGAAGTCCTTTGGCTAGGGTGTATGGTTCGAAAGTGCATCGGCGCGACCAAGGTATTGACCTGGGGTCTTTATGCTGAGGTGCATGTCTCGGGAGCACATAGACTCGACCGAGGTGCAGCCCTCGGGGCTTATACGCGAAGGTGTATGGCTTGGGAGTGAGTCCTTTTTGACTCCATTCATCTGAGGTGCAAACCTCGGGTCTTCATGCTGAGGTGCATGACTCATGGCTAGGGAACATGTAGGCTTGGCCTAGGTGTAGCCCTTAGGGCTTCATGCCGAGGTGCACAACTAGAGAACGCATAGGCTCAGCTAGGTGCAGCCCTCGAGGCTTCACGCCGAGGTGCATAACTTAGGAGTGAGTTCTTTTCGACTCCACTCATTCGAGGTGCAAGCCTCGGGTCTTCATGCTAAGGTGCATGGCTAGGGAGCACGTAGGCTTGGCCTAGGTGCAGCCATCGGGACTTTATGCCTAGGTGCATAACTAACAAACACGTAAGCTCATCCTAGGTGCAACCCTTGAGATTTCATACTGAGGTGCATGACTCAAGAGTGAGTCCTTTTTTACTCCACTCATCCGAAGTGCATGCCTCAGGTCTTCATACCAAGGTGCATGACTAGGGAGTGCATAGGCTCAACTTAGTTGCAGTCCTCGGGGCTTCACGCCAAGGTACATGGCTCGAGAGTGTATTCTTTTTTACTCCACTCATCCAAGGTGTGGCCTTGAGGCTTCACGTCGAGGTGCATAACTTGGGAGTAAGTCCTTTTTAACTCCACTCATCCGAGGTGTAGACCTCCGGTAGTTGGGCTTGGCAACATTGAGGCAGAGGACTAGGCTCGTCAGGGGTTGACCTCGACCACGTTGAAGCAAAGGTCCGGATCCATTTGGAGGTTCAGCTCAACCGCATTAAGGTAGCAGACTAGATCCGCTTGGGGTCGGATTTGTCCGCATTGAAGCAAGGCTGCAGTATAGGTGGTTTTTACCGTTGTGATGCGCCACCATATCCTAATTGCCTACTGCTGGTTACTGGTGCCCTGTAAGCCAATCACGTGAGTGATGACACGTGTGACATGCTACGTAATCCTTTTACTTATGATTAATATTGACATATTCTCACATTATATTATTTGTTACATATATATTGTGATGTCCTTGATTTTGTGCAATAGGAATCGGATCGTGATAATATCATGATAATGAGATCGATTCACATTTAAACACAGATCCTAAATAATTCTGATCATATGTCACTCGAGAGGGACATTGAGATAATAGGACAGATCAGTGTACTATATACCCATCCATATGATGAAGACGACTGGTCTTATAACCACTTGTGTGGAGACACTAAGGATATAGTACAGGTGCTCATTGGAGAATGAGTTCACTGATTGATCCGCTTATGAAATGCTGTATGGTTAATGATACCTAATGTCAGATATCGATTCCATAGTCCCAGTTGTGTATCTAGTCCTTAGACTTGAGACACCAAAAATGCCTTGTATGAGTACTCCTTTCTTTGACGCTAGACTTACAGGTTTGGAAAGTTTCAGATATGGTACAACTGGTTATCGGGATCAGTAGCCAACCTTACGAAGATAATTGAGTGTCAATAGAGGATCATCCACTCTCGGTATCATGAGATGAATATCTCATATGTGCTTGCTCAGACAAATCTCTGGCCAGGGTCATTCAGATTGAGAGAGAAAGAGTTCTCTGGGAGAATCTGATTAGAGCGAGACTATGACGGATTTCGTATGTGACCTGATAGTACCATGTCCAATATACGATCTTTGGGATATTAGTTAGATAAGGGATTATAGATACACGGTAACTATGGACAGACATACCCAATGGATTTGATCCCCCTTGTACTGTCTAGGGGACTATGGCGTAATGGCCTAGTACGTCCATAATCGATGCGTCGAGTGAATTATTATGAGGATAATAATTCACTATATCAGAAGGAGTTCTGATATGAGTGACTCATGACCAACTCGGTATCGGGCCTAGAGGGTCACACACATATGGTGGATGTTTCAACGAATAGAGGATTTGATGGAGATCCAATTAGCCCCTATTCTCATTAGATGAGACCCTAAGCTGATGGGCTCCTTGATTAAGGTCCAGTTAGATGCCTAAGGAGATTATTGGATAGAGATCCAATAATACAAGGTTAGTGGGTTATTGGATGGAGATCCAGTACCCACTAAGGCAAGAGCGCTAGGGTTTTGGTGGCTCTCTATAAATAGGAGGGGAGACTCATGGTTGATAGGCTGCAACTTTAGCCACCACCTCCTATTCTCCTCCCTCCCTCTGCGCAAGAGTTACGAGATCAGATTGGAAGAGTTTCGCTGTAGAGATCCATTGTGTGTATACCATTAGAGAGGAGGACGCTTGACCTCCATCTTCTCCATCCGGATCTGAAATACAGGGATATACGATCTCCCTAGGTAAAATGAATCTCTCACACATCGTGATTTTTCAGTTTTTGTGATTTTTCTCGCGATCCTAATCTTTTGCACGATGATTTGATCTGCGTGGAAAACTGGTTTTTATTTTGATTTTCGCTGCGTATGTGATACACCCGCTTAGGTTTCCTAACACTTACACCCTTCTTTATAGGGTCCTCCTCCGTGGGCTTGATCCGCTTAGGGATTAGAGCACCCCTTTTTAGCTTCTAGTGCTCCTATGATTGCAATGGGGTAGGGGCTACGTCTTCACCATCATTGTTCACGTCCCTATGTGTACTGTTATTCAAACTGACGCCTATTAGATAGGGAGTTGCCTTTATATGATTTTCTCCTGCTTCTTTTCCTCCATCACTGCTTTTGTTGTTAGCCGTCAAACGCTCCGATGTGAACTAAAATGTCTCTCTCTTCTGACAAGACCTCATATTCTCCCACCGGGATGTCTTCTTCTTATGACTCCCTTTCGATTGCTTTTCACTCGATTACTCGACGTTGATAGGGTGCATGGCTCAGGAGCGAGTCTTTTTTGACTCCATTCATCCGAATTGCAGACCTCAGGTCTTCATGCCGAGTTGCACGGCTTAGGAGCGTGTAGGCTTGGCCGAGATGTACAGCTAAGGAGCACGTAGGCTCCTAAGTGCTACCCTCGAGACTTCATGTCAAGGTGCATGACGAGAGAGTGCATAGGCTTGACCTAGGTGCAGTCCTCAGGGCTTCACGCCTAGGTGCATAGCTCAAGAGTGAGTCCTTTTTAACTCCACTCGTACTAGGTGCAGGCCTCGGGTCTTCATGCTGATGTGCACGATTAAGGAGCACGTAGGCTTGACCTAGGTGTAGCCCTCGGGGCTTCACACCTAGGTGCATGGCTCAAGAGTAAGTCCTTTTTAACTCCACTCATCCGAGGTGTATGCCTCAAGGCTTCACGCCAAGGTGCATGGCTTGGTAGTGAGTCATTTTTAAATCTACTTATCCGAGGTGCAGGCCTCAGGTAGCTGAGCTTGGCCACATCGAGGCAGAGGACCAAGCCCATCCAAGGTTGGACTTTACCATGTTGAAGTGGGGGTCTAGATCCATCCAAGGATTCGGCTCAACTGCATTAAGGTGAGAGACTAGATCCACCTGGGGTCGGATTCATCCTCATTAAAGCGGGGCTTTGGTATAGGTAGTTTTTGTCGTTGTGATGTGCCGCCTTATCTTGCTTGCTTATGCCCCTCTTTGTGGGGTCCTCCTCCGTGGGTTTGATCCACTTAAGGATCAGAGCACCCATTTTCAGCTTTTGGTGCTCCTACAATTGCGCTAAGGCAAGTGATATAATCTTTGCTATCATTGCTTGTGTTGTCCCTAGGCATACCGTTACATCAAACCGACGCCTATTGGGTAGGGAGTTGCCTTTATACGGTATTCTCATGCTCCTCTTCCTCCATCACTGCTTTTGTTGTTAGCCGTCGAACATTCCAGCATGAATTAAGATGTCTCTTTGTCTTCCGGCAAGACCCATCTTCTCCCACCATGATGTCTTCTTCTAGTGACTCCCTTTTGATTGCTTTCCGCCCAGTTACTCGATGTCGATGGTGTATTGGAGGGTCAACCACCTCCTCTCGGAGGGTAGCCCAAGCGAGCTCCTCATCCATGGGGAGTGAGCCTTCTAAGGCTCTCGAGATCTTGCGAGACCTAGCCCAAATGAAGGAGGCCCACGACTACAGTTCTGTGGTGACCTCACTGCAATTGGAGGGACTACATAATCGCTTCCGAGTTCCAGTGGAAATTGTTCTATCCATCTCTGGGGGATTATGCCTCTCGGTTGATGCTGTGGAGGTGGGATTATGCCTCCCTCTCCCTTTGATGGTGATCTCCTATATGGGATATTTATCTCGCCTTCCTAAATGGTGACAAACTCTTGATTCTTCCTAAGGGTCTTCCTCGGGGCATGCAACGGTGAAGGGGTGGCACTGTCTTGTGATCTTTTCTGCTCATGCTTCCAGCTAAGTCGAGGGTCGAGTAGCTACTACTTATCCCTATTGATTCTCAAATTTTGATGAAGAAACCAATTGATAAGGTTATGATCTAATGTGCGTATGAGTGATGTAGGACTAGCTCCGATCAAGGAGAGGCAAATTGATTAAAGTAGGAAGAATCAATTGTTGGGCTAGAGTGGAGCATGTCGGAAGATTGGTCGACGTGTCGGCAGAAGGCTTCGTGCCATGAGTTCGGGCATCGGGCCAGAAGGATCAAACATTGCGCCAAGGAGATATAATGTTATGGAGGTTAACATGCCAATTGGGTAATACACCTTAAGAGAGGATGTTGCGTCGAAGGGTCGAACGAAGCGCCGGATGAATCATGATTCATGCTTTGTAATAATTTGTCTAGACCGAAGTAGTTTAGAGTTATAATTGAGTTGGTTTTGGATGTAATTAGGCCAACTCAATTAGGGGTCCATTGGGCCATAATTAAGCCTTAATTAAGACTGATTTGAGCCTATTAGGAGGTTCATTTTGTTAATCTGGGAGGAGGTACTACCAGGTCAAAAGATAGTACAGCCTAGGGCACGAAAAGTACTAAAACATATTTTTTCTAGGGTTCCTAAAAGATGGTATCATTGGCTATCGATGGTAGTACCGCTAGGCTACTGTACTATCACCTATTTCGAGCGATGGTATCGCTAGAGCCCAGATTCCTGGGCTTTGTTCGATGGTGGTACCACTCGGTGCCCACGGTGGTACCGTCAATATCCCGAAAACTTAAGGATTTGAATCTTGGCTCCACGATTTGAAGCCATTTGGGGTCTATAGACATCCCAAGTATTCTTGCTTAGAATAGCAAGAACTAAGATAACAAACTTGAAGTTTATAGCGAGAAAACCTTGTAAGACAGTTGAATTCCCTTCTCTAGAAGCTTAGCAGTTGTTATAAGGGAGAATGTGAGGGAATACTTGTAAATGATTGTAAAGGTTCTCTCCTTAGCTTGAAAAAAGGAGACAGAGTTATAAGGGGTGGTTGATCTTCGCTTATTTATCACGGACAAAATGTAAACAAGGTATTCGATGAAATGCTCATGTTTGTTCGTGTCCTTTAGTTTTTGGATATTCTTTGTACAACATGTAGTGGGCTCGCAGTAGACTTCGCAACCCTAGTTTAGTTATCTTTTATGGTCGGTTTTGACTTGTAAATGTGAGTATGTGTCATGTAGGTACTTATGGGGGACTTCAGTCTGTAATGAACCATTATCCTTTGTGTGCAACCTTTCTGAGTTTGTAATGTCCATGGGTGTAATTTGTATTTAGCTTTATAAAGCATTTACTTAGGTAGTTGCTTGTGGATCCCATTGTAATTGCTTCTTCTGGCCCGCTTTCTCTTTTGTAAGTCCTAAGGGACCCTAGGAGATCTCGAGGAAGGCTGACCTTTGTGGATGGACACGCATGGGTGTCGCACGGCTTATGCAAAATTAGCTAAGCCCGTGATATTGTGGTCTTAGAGCGGGACAAGCATACGCAGAAACACTCATCATACAAACGTGGGGGACCTAGCTAGGCTGTGTGGAGGACAGCCAGCACGTGCAACTGTTTGGGAGGAAACATACATTGAGATGTAGGGAAAAGAGTCACTCGGGCATCCAGGTTTGGCATTCAGAGGAATGGCCAACCCTTTGCGCGAGAAGCACCACGAGGACAAACAAGCAAAGAAGAATGCGTAGCGCATAAAGATTGGGATGGTTGAGTTCAAGCTCGGCTCGACGTTGGCAACCAAACTTGACGGTGCTCAAGGCAAGTAGGGCGCCTGGTGAAAGATTAGACCGTGCAAAGTGGGAGGTATTGCTTAATGACCGAAAAAGTTGTGCAAAACTCACAAAGGTGAGGGGAATTGCTAACTTGAAGGATTATGTACTCATACAAGGGCTTGTACACGGATAATGGAGTGTTCATAGCTATCCCAAGGCGCGATCAAAACTCGGTGCCATGGAGCATCATAACTTTCTCTTTGGCATGGAAAGGATACGTCCGTAGGCGGCTGAAGTGTGCAGCAAGTTCAGCACATTGCTAGACCTTGAAGGGTGCAGTGGGGACTGTATTGGCAAAGAGTCACAATCTAGTGAGTGCATTTGCGGGGGCAGAACAAGACATAAGTTATTCAGCAAGACGAAGTAGTCCAAAGGGGATGGTGGTCTCCGAAACTTCTAGTGGGAAGAATGCAAAGAGGAAAGTTATTCCAACATGACGGATATCCAAGAGGGATAAGTCCTAGTTCTCTAGAGGGAGAATCATGTACAACAGATCACACATATTGAGGAAGAGTTCCTCAAGGCAATATCTCCACAAAGCTCAAGGGATCGAGCGAGCGACGAAGAGTTGTCGCATGATCTCGAAAGAGGTAATGCATTGGTGGATGCATTTCGAGATCAAGTGGGGGAGCAATCCAAGGCAACATCATATGAAGGCACACTTAGAGTCGATGTAGAAATCGAACTCAACGGAGGGCTGATCCATGGAATGGTGGACACGAGGGCCACTATCAACTCGATGCAACTCGAGGAGCAGAGCGACTTGGGTGGAACTTGGTAAATAAAGTATTCAAGCCGCATGAAGAGAGTCGATATAGAAGATGGAACATGGAGCCGAGGTATGGAGCTTTCCTTCGACAGAGGTCAAGGGCCTAAACTCTTGTAGAGACAAGAGTAGGATCATGTCATTCCATGAGTTCTTTATTTTGATTGGGCGGACTTATCTTGCATGGTGCCAAAGATGAAGGAAGCTTCGAGGCACATGCACTTTACCTCAGAGATGCATTTGGCGGAGTAACTAAGGTGATTTAACTTGCGAAGGTGAAATTAGGATTAGGAGACCTTAGCACGAGGCAAGAGGACACATATGCGGGTACTCTTGAAGAATATGCCACAGTGTTGCTATTTGAGTTGTCAGGAACAAGTGATGCATAACAGAGATTTTGCTGGTATGAGATAGAGGCCTAGGATCCAGACAATGATACACCAATTCTAACGAAGTCAGGAGACTTCAGGAGCTACTAGGCGACATATTATCCTAGAGCTAGGCTTCGTTCGGGTGTGACCCAAGAGTGGGTGGACGAAGGTGAATTGCCAAGGGAGCGAACAAAAAATCGGAGATGGCGGAGGCCTTACGATGTGTTAGTAGAGGCTACACATGGAAAAATCATAGTCTGAGTTCATCACATGAGAATCTGTATACAATGGAGATGTCACCAGGAGGTGACATGATGCAGCGGATCGTGGTGGAATAGTACGTGACAATGCAACAAATGCGGACATGTCCCATGAGGGACATGATCATGCGGATGTATGATCAGGAGCTACTGGGAACTCCACTTTGGTGTACGACACAACAAGAAGAAGGGCTATAGATTCAAGGAGTAAATATCATGGTACTGTAGAGGCGGGTCTTCGTGTGAGCATCAGAGCTTGCATTGGATGATTGCCTTAGTCATCAGCATATGAGGGCTGTATACCACCGATGAAGAAGTCCAAGTGCAAGTACTAGTGAGTCCTATGGAGGGGGACGTAATCATGTGAATGATCAGGAACTACTGGGAGCTCCACTTCGGTGAATAATGCAACGATAAGAAGGGCTGTGGATTCAAGGAGTGAATGCCATGGTGCAAAGGCAGGTCTTCCGTATGTGCGCATTGAAGCTTGTTTCAGATAAAGGCCTTGGTCATCAGCATATGGGGGCTGTGTATCACAGAAGGAGAAGTCATATTATAAGTACCAGTGAGTCCCATGGAGGGGACTTGATCATACAAGGTATGATTGGAGCGGCTGGAGAGTTAGACTGCTTTAGTGCTCACATTCATTTAAGGGAGCTCGGCAAGTCATAGGACAAGGCCGAGTAAGCGAACGTTACTACTAAGGAAGCTAAGGAGAACATAATCAGCGTGAGCCTTACAACAAGATGTCGAAGGCCAGGCATAAGAGTTACAATCTGTCTTTTCATTGACCAAGGAGAACTACTAGGAGGACATAGTGGTGTTGAAGCAGGTGGTCGAAAGGGGCGAGGAAGCGACGACGAGTCCAGTGGGGCTCAGCTACCCAAAAGCAAACTATCAATTAGAAATGAGGTGGACTCAGAGGAGCGCCACAGTGCCGTAGAGGTAGATCTACCGATCGCTAAGGAAGGGACGTAGATACAAGGCAACGGATAGTAAGGCCATGGGCTTCGCAGCGCCATGGTACCACAAGGCGGGACTTCTATGGAGTTAGAGGGAGAGCATTGGTCGAAAAGGGGTCGAGGAGGTAGAGAATGTAGAGACAAACTTTAAGTACCAAAATAGGACGGAAGGACAGAGACTAAGGAACTTCATAAGATCGGTGTCGATGGGCTTCTCATCAAGATAGTTGAAAGCGAGGGACTTCAAGTTGATGAAGGAGTGCTTGACCAAGGAACGAAGTAGGTAGTACGTGGTATTGTATCTTTTCTACTCTGAGGAGTAGGCGGCAAAGGTGATGGAGAAGACGGTACAATCACAGAGGCGACCAAGACTATCAAGGACTTACTCTAAGATGGGGGACTCCAAGTTGGGGTAAACTTTTTGCTCTTTTCGAGCAAAACTTCTTGCATTCCAGAAGTTCAATGGCAATGGGAAGGCGAATCACAGTAGCTAACTCAACACAAGGAGTGCAAACACTTCAAGTGCTTCAGAAGTTTGAGCAAAGAGCAGACGAATGTTAGTAACCAGCTTAATGCATGAAGTACAAACTTGAGGAGATATGCAAAATCGAGTAACCTTTGCATTCTCAACTTAAGAGAATAGGCGAAATTGAGCACCCCAATTCTCTTAACTCGAGGAGACGAGCGAAGCCAAGTAACTTTGTCTTCTCAACTCCTAAGATAATGGGTGAACTCAAGTATCTCAGTTCTCTTACTTATCCAACAGAGGAGCTCTACACAAGTTCAATGACCCTTCGAAGAAAGCTTATGGAAGACAATAGTTGTCAGATCCTCACCATTGATGATCAGTACTACTGAGAGTAGATTATTCGCTTTATTTCCCAATTGAATGCCAATCAAAAGTGAGAGTGATGCGAACTTACTTTGAAGTGATAACTAAAAGTGGAATAAGGTTCAATAGGCAAATATTATGGAGGAAAGACCTCAAATACTTCAAAGTCTGCGAGACATTGCTCGTTAAAGCTCTAACAAGCATCCATCCAGTTTAAGCAACATGAGACTATTGAGATACTAGCGCATAATAAGGCATGTCTTTTTCTTTATCAGAAGGATTCGCGAGAGTCAACAAGGATCAGCACAACTCAGCCAACCCCACAACAGAGTTAGTCACTAGCGAGTTAAAGTAATATAGCAGATGAGTTCGACTACTCAACAACAATAAAAGAGAGCAGCTGGGAGCCAAGAGGCATGTTGCAGCCAGAGCAGAAGATTGAAGATTCAGCAAAAGGCGAGGAAATGCAGCGTCAAAAGAATAATTGGGGGAGAATGTCACAGATAAAATGTAAATAAGGTGTTTGATGAAATGCTCATGTTTGTCTGTGTCCTTTGATTTTTGTATATTCTTTATACAGCAAGTAGTAGGCTCGTAGTAGACTAGGCAGCCTTAATTTGGTCATCTTTTATAGTCAGTTTTGGCTTGTAAATGTGAGTACGTGTCATGTAGGCACTTGTGGGGGACTTCAGACTGTAATGGACCATATCCTTTGTGTGCAACCTTTCTAAATTTGTAATATCCATGGGTGTAATTTGTATTTGACTTTATAAAGTGTTTACTTGAGTAGTTGCTTGTGGATCCCATTGAAATTGCTTCTTCTGGCCCGCTTTCTCTTTTGTAAGTCCTAAGGGACCCTAGGAGATCTCAGGGAAGGCTGACCTTCACGGACAGACACACATAGGTGCCTCATGGCTTAAGCAAAATCAGCTAAGCCCGTGATATATTAGGAAATGATCAGTAGTGAAAGCTGGTGGTCTCAAGTGAAGAGGAATCGGGAATAGAGTAGGTCACGTGGACCGAACCACTATAAATCCAATGTGTCGTCTCTTCTTTGCTATTTAATTACATTGCAAATTACTTTACTTACTCATTACAGTCCTATGAATGTTTTAAAGTTTAAACATATTTATGATACAAGTTTTATTGAATGAATCTTCAAATTGGAGAATATTTTTCAAAAGCATTAATTCACCCCCCTCCCTCTCTTAGTGCCGATTCGGTTCTAATAGTTGGTATCAGAGCTAAGTTTTTCTCATTTGGTTTAACATCCAAAAGAGATTAAATGACTTTTGCCGGTAATCAAGAGGGTTTTTCTATCACTCGTCCTCTTATTTTCAATGGGACAGACTACACGTATAGGAAAACTTGAATGAGAATTTTCTTGCTTTCTATGAATTTCAGTTTATAGAATATCATTGCAAATGATTTTCAAAAATTTTCTAAACCAATGAACAAATGAAATGATTTGGAGAAGAAGACTTTATATTTAAATGCTAAAGTGATAAATGCTTTGTTTTGTGCCCTAGATAAAAATAAATTTAATCATATTTCAACTTGTGAAACTTCACATGAGATTTGACACACTCTTGAAATCACATACGAATGCACGAGTAAGTTAAAGATTCTAAAATTAATCTTTTGATGCATAATTTTGAATTATTTTGAATGAAACCAAGTGAAAACATTAGAGACATGTAGACCCGTTTTATGAATGTTGTCAATGGTTTAAAACCACTTGGTAAAATTTTTCTAACCTCAAACACATTAATAAAATTCGAAGATCTCTTCCTGAAAATTGGCCTTGATTTGACTCAGACAACTGCTCTTACTAGACTAGATTGAAGCATCGTCTCGACCTAGTCTTACTATCTATCTCAGCCTTTCGTCGGTGGTAGTTGTTACCGAGTCCTCATTTAGAGTGTCATCGAGCTTTACCTTGGCTTCAGTACAGAAGTGTATTGGTGTTCATTGTCGTCGTAGCATTCTTAACCCTCTATCTTATCCACCCAACCCAGATATTCCATAGGTAAATTCTCCTTCACTCCCCACCGCCTCAAAGATTAAAAAGCTCACACGTCTGGACCATTTTTGATCCAAAAGACACTGTCATACAAGAAGCAAAAGGCTTAAACTATTTACCACTTGAAGAACTTATCGGGTCATTAATGACCTATGAAATGACATGTATGACATATAATGGACATACGAATAACCTTCCAAAGAACAAGAAAGACTTGGCACTTAGAACAAAGGAAGACTACTAGAGTGAAAGCTCAAGTGATGAGGATGACCTTGAACTCTTCATAAAAAGTTAATAAAATATGAAAGTAAGAATAAAAATGAACTAGAAAAGATCATAATAACTTGCTATGAATGTAATTGATCGGGACACTTCAAAAGTGAATGTTCCAAATTGAAGAAGAAGCTACAAAAGAAGAAGAACGCGCTCATGGTGACCTCAGAAGAATCAAGTGTATCCAAAGATGAGCAGCAAAGAAGTGAAGATGAGGCTCACAGCAATGAGATAAGTCAAGCAAATCCTTTTTACCTTACAATAAATTACATGATACTTTTTATAAATTATTTGATGAAAAAGATTAGTAAGAAATATATATTTTTAATATATATAAATGTATATATATACATATAAATAAATAAATAAATAAATAAATAAATATATATATATATATATATATATATATATATATATATATATATATATATATATATATATATATATATATATATATATATATATATATATATATATATATATATATATATATCACATTGAAACTTGATGATTTTTTTATTTTGATATCTCTTTTGATTAAAGATGGTTTATGCAAAAATGTTTAAGATTTTCATGATAAAGCTTGTTTTTGGTTTTAAACAATGATGTATGTTTTGACTTGGGCACGCTTGTACTAAATCATTACAGCGAAAAAAGGAATGGATTTTTGTTAAAAAAATTTCTCTATCTCTAAAAGCTTTTTAATTTTTTAACAAGAGATCCTTAGTCATCGTTAAATCTATTTATGTCATTTTGAATATCTTGAAAGTGATCTTAACGATTTGATGATTTAAGTTTTGTCAAAATCTTACACTTGATACTTGAAATTTTATAGAATCGAGATTTTTTTGTTAATTGATCTCCTAAGATTTTTTTTTATTATTTAAGAGAAGAATTGTCAAAATAAATCATGTCTTTTGGTATTCACAAATTGATATTTCTTGATATTTCATATTAATATCTTTCATGTCATGATTTTTATATGACTCATTTATATTTATGTTTGTATATCTTATGTTGTGATTAGCATTGATGCAAAAGAAAGCAAAAGTACTAGCTTGAATGTTAAACTTAGGCATGTTAAAATCTCAAATGCACAAATTATTCTTATACATTTTTCAAATCGTTATCTTGATTACTTGGTTTTTATGACTTGAGTTCTCTTTTTAAATTAAAATAATTTCCTATCATTTATTCTATTTACAAAAGAAGAGATTTGTCAAAAATGGCTCATGGTCTTTTGGTATTCATGACTTAATCTTTCATTTTTATGATTAAAATATTAAGTAAATTTATTTGTGTTATTAATATTTGTCATGATTTAAAAATTGATGTAAAGGGAAAAGAATTACAATATTGTATTATTCCCTTCTTTTTGACAATGACAAAGGGGGAGAAAGTATTGCTAGCCTGCACATTTCAAGGAGAGAAAACTTGCTAGCGTGCACATTGTAAAGAGAATAAAAAAGTTACTATCTCAAGTGAAGCAAAATTTTTTCTTAACTTCACATTCTCAAGAACTTGCTAGCTTGCATATCGGAAAGGGAAGCAAAGAATTTGCTAGCTTGCATATTTCAAGATGAAGCAAAATCGCTAGCTTGTACTTCTAAAAAGAGAAGAAAGAATTTGCTAGTTGCACATCTTAATAATAGCAAAAATTGCTAACCTGCACATCTAAAAAATTGCTAGTTTACATATTTGAAAATCTTGCTAATTGTTTTTTTCTCCTTTTTGTTGATGACAATTTTAAATTCTCAAAGGAGAGAAGTTATAATGATGATTTAATCATGTATGATATGATGTACTTTAAAGGAGAGAAGTTATGATGATAACTTGAAATTTGAATCAATGCATGGTACGATGTACTTTGATATTTTAAAATTATGATTATGTATGAAATACTCATGATTTTATGGTGCATGTAATGATGAAATACTTATAATTTTCTAAATTCAAGGTTTCTATCAATATGACATATTGATAGATAGAGTTTAGTTAAACTTTATTATCAATTGGCTGTCATCATCAAAAAGGGAGAGATTGTTGAATCGCATATTTTGATGAAGAAACCAATTGATAAAGTTATGATCTAATGTGCATATGAGTGATGCAAGGCTAGATTTAATCAAGGAGAGACAAATTGATTAAAGTAGGAAGGATCAATTGTTGGGCCGGAGTGGAACATGTCAGAAGATTGATCGACGTGTTAGCAGAATGCTTCGTGCCATGAGTTCGGGCATTGGACCAGAAGGATCGGATAATACGCCATAGAGAATAGATGTTGTAGAGGTTAAATTTAAAAATCTCATTAAAAATGACATAAATAGATTTTTCAATGACTAATGTTCTTTTACTAAAAATGCATAAGCTTTTGAAGTAGAAGAATAACAAAGAAAAATACCCTAATCGGATTTTGCATCAAATTTTTCAAATGCATCTTTTTCATTTAAAATGAAGCATTTACAACTAAAAACCTTAAAATATAAACTATTGGGGTTTTTTACCATTCCATAATTTATAAGGAGTTTTAGAGAGTAATTGTCTTACAAGGACCCTATTCATAACATAGCATCTCGTGTTAACGGCTTTGGCCCAAAAATATTTGGTTAGGCTATGTTCATTTAACATGGTTCTAACCATTTCTTAAAAGCTCCTATTTTTCTTTCCATTACTCCATTTTGTTGTGAATTTTTAGGAGTAGAGAAATTATAGTTATACCCATTTGACTCACAAAAGTTTAAAAATCATGATTTTGAAACTCACCACCATGATCACTATGTATAGATGAAATCGTAAACTTTTTTTATTTTGAACAAGTTTGTAAAATCTTAAAAAACATTCAAAAGAATCATTTTTGTAAGCTAAGAAGTAAGTCCAAGTGTATCTACTATAATCGTCTATAATAACAAATGCGTATTTACTATCTCCTAAGATTGTAGTATCAATTAGTTTAAATAAATCCATATGGCTCAATTGTAGTGGCATAAAGGTGCTTATTTGATTTTTTTACTTAAAACTACTTTTTATTTGTTATCCTATTTGGCAAGCATCACAAACTTTATCTTTGATGAACTTAGTACTAGGTAATCCTCTTACTAAATATTTAGTTGAGATTTGATTTAGTAGTTTCATGCTAGCATGACCTAGTCTCCTATGTCAAACCCAAGCATCATCATTCAAAGTCGAAAAGCACATTTCATCATAAAATTTTTTAATGTCAATAGTATACACATTTTTATTTCTTAAGGCAATCATAGATTTATTTTTGTATGGTATTTAAATTCTACAAGCATTAGATTCAAATTTAACAATATATCCTTTATCACATAATTGGCTAATGCTTAGTAGAATATATTTTAAACCATCAACTAATAGCACATCTTCAATAAAAAAGTTTAATTTGTTACCTATGATTCATTTCCCAATGATTTTTCCCTTATTGTTATCTCTGAAGGTGGCAACTCCTTAATTTAGGCTAGTGAGCTTAAAAAAGTAAGTTGGATCTCCGGTCATGTGCCTTGAGCATGTACTATCAAGGTACTATTTTGTGCTCCTAGCCTTTGTTTCGAGACAAACCTATAAGAAATGTAGTTTTGATTTAGGTGCCTATTTGACTTTGGGTCCCTTATGAAAAGCTTTACCTAAATGGATCTAAGTATCCATATTTCAATAACTTTTGAATCATTTCCTCATGTATATGACCTAGCATACAATGCCATAAGTATGTAGTATTCACCACATCTCTTTTCCTCTTAGACATATTTATATTCATGATGTGTGGAGAAGTGTCTGACACATATAAGCTGTTTATCAATGTCCCTCTAGTGATGATATCATCATCCATAATTATTGAATAAATATTATTATTAAAAACTAATTTATATCCACTAATTATCAAACAAGAGATGAAAATAATAGTTTTGATAATAGAGGGAACAAAATTGCATGGATCCAATGCAATAATAGTTTCACCAAGCAGATGTAGGGTGACCTCTCCAAAAGCAACTACAATAAATCTTGCTCTATTGCCCATCTTGAGGTCCATCTTACCTCTGGCTAATTTCCTGGGTATTACCAGAACCAGTAACGAATTACAGATATGATAAGCACTTCCAGTATCAAATACCCATGTATTATCATGAAAATTTGACAAGTTGAGACTGATCATGAATATACCTGAAGCTTCTCCAAGCTTTTGTTTCGCCTTATCTGCAAGGTAGTCCTTACAGTTCATCTTCCAATGCACGTCTTGGCCACAATGAACACTTATAGGCAAAATATGAACTATTCTTTCTAAATGAACACTTATATGCAAAATTTCCTAATCTACCATAAAAAGTACATTTTGATTTGGGTGAATAGTGTAATGTTGAGTGTTACTCACAAAGTCAATACCTTCTTTCCTATGGACATGACCCTTATTAGATGTTTAGAGATTTATTTTCTATTTTAATATTTTCTAAAGTTTTTTTAAGTATGACATTTTCCTTTCTAATTTCCTCTATGTTTCACATTTAGTGCAAGAATTGTATGATGTTGATGCTTTATACATGTTTCCAAATTTACTAGCGACTAATGTATATTCCTTTCTAAGTAATTTATAAGTTTTGCTAAGCTTCCTAAATTCATCAAATAGTTCATGAAATGTATTTAACAATTCATTAAAAGTAAAGGAGTCTTCAGAAGATTTACGTACCTCATCATTGATGGCCATTAGCGCATGGTTAGCTACTTCTCCATTGTTGTTGTCTTCTTCATCTGATGAGCTTGAATCATCCCATATTGTTGAGAAGGTCTTCTTCTTGTTTGACGTCTTTTTCTTCAACTATGGGCATTCACTTTTGAAATACCCTAGTTTCTTGCATTCAAAATATATTATATTATCTTTTTTATTTATTTTTATTTTTATTCTTTTTTATGATTTTTTTTTGTTTTCTTATTAGTGGTGCAAGATCATTGTCCTCATCACTCGATGTTTCATTCGATGAGTCATCTGTTATTCTCAGTGTCAAGTCCTTCCTGTTGTTTGGAAGGTCTTCATCTTTGGTTCTTAAGGTAATGTCCTTGTTCTTTGGAAGGTGTTCTTCAAGTTCATCATGAGCTTAGCAGCACATGTCACAAATCATCAGAGACCCAATTAGTTCTTTAAGAGGTAAGTTGTTCAAGTCTTTGGCCTCTTATATAACAGTTACTTTTGGGTCCTAACTTTTAGGTAAAGATCTCAAAATTTTATTAACAAGTTCAACATTAGAATAAACTTTACCAAGAGATTTCAAACTATTGATGACATCCGTAAAGCTGGTATATATGTCACCAATAGTCTCATTTTAAACAATTCATAATTATGTACAAGAAGATTTATTTTTGACTCATTTACCCTACTTATGTCTTCATGTGTGACTTCTAAAGTATACAAAATATCATATGCTGAATCACAAGTAGAAACATGATTAAACTCATTTTTATCTAAAGCCAAAACAAAGCATGCTTAACTTTAGCATTTAATGAAAACATATTTTTTTTCATGATCATTCCAATCATTCATCAGATTGGATGACTTCTAAAAACTATTTTCGACAATATTTCATAGTTCAAAATCCATCAAAATAAAAAAGATATGCATTTAAGTTTTCCAATATGCGTAATCCGTCTTATTGAACATGGGAGGACGTGTGATAGAGTGTCCATCGCTAATGCTAAATGAAGTCATTTACTCGCTTGGGTGTTAATCCAATTAAGTATAATCAGCTTTGATATCAACTATTATGATCAAGTTGGCACTAAGAGAGGGGGGGGGGGGGGGTGTTGAATTAGTACAAGGGTTGAATTAGTGCAAGTGCAAAAAATAATTTATTTTAAAAAATGCTCTAAGTAAAGAAAAAATCCGAAGTATTTCTTGGAATTCATCGAAAGCAAATAAGTGAGCAATTTAAAACAAATACAAAAGAATAATCTTGATTTAATTAAGGACTACTAAAATAAGAAAACAAGTTTAAAAAGAACAAGGAAGGCTCACAAATTTATAGTGGTTCGGCCAAAAGTTTGACCTAAGTCCACTTTCTGAGTCCTCCTTCGTCGAGGCTTGCCGGTGTCCACTAATGATCTTCTTCCATGAGTGAAGATCAAGACCCCTTACATTTTTCTCCTTTTCAAGTTCAGGAGAGGAACCTTTATAATTTTTTTTCACTCTTTCCTTAAACTCACTTTACACTCTAAAGCACTCAAGGGAATATCTCAAATTTTACAGAATTTTAACAAAGATTATTGTCACTTTTCTTGCTCTTTATTGCTTTCTAATGCAAGAATACTTAGGATATTTATAGATCCCAACTGGCTTTAAAAAATAGAGCCAAAATTCAACCATTTTTAAAAAAATCGGGTGAGAGCGGTACTACATGTCGGCACCGATGATGCTACCATCAAAAGTGCCCCAAAAATAGAGACGACGATGGTACCATCGTCGCTTGGGCGGAACTACCACTGCTTGGGTGGTACTACCATCGGGAATCCCAAAAATTATACTTTCTATATAGTTTCATACTGGACTTGTACCTCTTGTTGATCATTTTCTAAGTCAACAAAATAAGCTCAACTTGAGCTTAAATCCTAATCAAAAGTGGACTCGGCTGCCTCACATTGAACTTGAATTTCTCCAAATCTAACTTAATTAGGACTCAATTACAATATTAACTATGACACACTATATAATTGCAATCATTTTTGTCAAGCATGTCAATTGATATGCCGAACTCCCGACGAACTTCCCAACATCCTCCGGTGAACTCTCGATGAGTCTCTCGATCATCTTCTGATGAACTCTTGGTGAACTCCCTGTGAGCTCCCACTATATCGTCCGAACCCCGGCTCGATCCTCGAACTTGACATCGGCCCAATATAAGATTGTATTGCTTTTTCACCATCGTAGTTAATTATGCATTACTTTCTCTAATACACAGGTTAGATCATAAAACTCATCAATTAATTTCATCATCAAAATTTGAGATTCAACATTGTTGTTAAAAGTTAAACACTTTAATGTGAACTAAGATGTCTCTCTCTTTCAACAAGACCCCATCTTCTCCCTCTGGGATGTCTTCTTCTGGTGACTCCCTTTTGATTGCTTTTCGCTCGATTACTCAACATCTGTAGGGTGCTAGAGGGCCGTCCTCCTCCTCTTAAAGGCAGTCCAGGTGAGCTCCTTGTCTACGGGGAGCAAGCCTTCTGAGGCTCTCGAGGTCTCGCAGGACTTGGCTCAAATGAAGGAGGCCTATAACTATAGTTTCGTTGTGACCTTGTTGTAAGTAGAGGAACTGCAAAAACATTTCTGAGTTCCAACAAAAATTGTTCTATCGTTCCTTAGGGATGAGGTTTGCCCATTCCACCAGCTCTTCAGGGTGTTCTACCTCTCAGTCAATACTTTAGAGGCGGGATTGTGCCTCTCTCTCCCTTGTGTGGTGATATCCTATTTCGGATATTGGTATATCTCGCCTTTCAAGATGGTGCCAAACTCTTATGCTTCTTGAAGGTATTCCTCATAGCATGCAAAGACGCGGGGGTGGCACTATCTTGCGACCTCTTTTGCTTGTGCTTTTGATTGAATCGGGCGTCGAGTAACTACTACCTGTCCCCCCGTGCGAGGTTTAAAATAAGTGGAGCGAACCCTTACAGTAAGGGGTGGAGGAGCTGATTCTTCATTGCCAGCAAGAGCCAGGACTAGGCTTCCTAATAGTGTGGGTACTGCACACCATTGACAATGCGCTACCCCTTCTATCATTAGGCGAGACTGGGGCCTTGGAGAGGATATGAGGGTTCTTCTTGTATGAGGCCATGGAGCGTGTGGAGGAAGTCCATCTGGTGGAGGCCACTCCTCCTTCGGTCCCATCTAGTATGATCGATTTCTTTTACAAGCTCTTTCTTACTCATTTCTGACCCTTGTTCTATGGTCCTCTATCAGCATGAATCTTCAGGAGCCGACGAGGGCTCGCGATGGGCGAAAGGCCATTGTGGGTCTGAGGTTCCTCTCATGGCCCTTCTATTATGGCCTTCGGGGGCTCCAAGGCCGACACTAGCCTGTTTGAGGGGGATTTGCAATGCCTGTTGAGGATCCCGACTTTGTCGGGGTCCTCGATTGAGAGCGACGTGGTAGACCTATGTCTCCGTAAGAGGCGCTGGGGGGTTCTTGTCGAGCCCGTAGAGTCACTGCTCATGGAGTTATTACCTGTGGAGGTAGAGTTGGCTCCTGGGCCAGGATTTCTCGTGGGGGTAAGGGCCTCTCATGGACCCCCGGTCTCTTCTATGGGGCCCCCGATAGAGAGTCCTAATCCTATTGCTGTCTCTTCTCTGGGATGATTGTCTGGGCCAACCTCAGAACCATCTGAAGTGGCTGCCTCCATGCTGCTAGCATCACCACTTGAACCCCACATTGCTCCACACATGGAGCCATCTATTGAAGAAGATCCTATGCCGTAATCGTCTCCGACAGGGGAGGGTCTTCGTGTAGCTTCTTTGAGCCCATCTTTGGGTCCACCTCAGGTGGCATCGCCACGTGAGGAGGTGGCCTGGGAGCCCCCTGCCCTTTGGGGGAATGGTGCCACCGAGGGTTTATAGGTCATCCCTCTGCCTCCTCCCTCTACTGACTCTTCGACGAACTGGAACTCCTTCACATTAGGATCATTCGTTGCTATTGTGCTCGACTGTGGGAGGAGGTTGGGCTGATCACCACCTACTGTCTAGGGTCATTTAGTCCTAGTATACCGCTGCCCGCCAGAGGTACTGATTAACCTTTGTTCCCATAATGAAGTCCTAGTAAGGCCTCTTCCTTGAGCATATCTATTATTTTTTTTATCTTCCTCTTTAACCACCTTGTTTATGCCTTTGTGCAACACCATCACTATATGACAATGCTTGTCGACCATTTGCGGGACACAGGGGCCTTGATTCACATGGAACAAAATGAAGCTTATACTTTAAGGAGCCCGTGTTTATACGTTTTAGGCACAAGTACATGTTCGTCAGATATCTTTAAAATAAAGTACTAAGTGTCAAACGAATATGACTCTTATACAGAATCCTCATAATGGGGATAGCCACAAAGCAATATGCAAGTGATGGTGTCAAGAATACCATGACTGGTGAGTCGACCCGGTTGGTCCACTACCGAAGGTGTAGGCTCTTCCTGGCCGATATGGGGGAACTTGGTAAGGTGAGACCATATGGGGTGTTTGATCAGAAGTCATTCTGTCAGTGAGGACCAAGTATAGGATCAGGATGGTTGGGTAGGTAGACTGGGATCTTCCTGGTTGCAAGGTTCTTCCCCGGTGGTTGGGTCATCCTTTAGTAATTGGGCATCTCTGGGTTGCATGGCGCAGCCTTTTCGATGCTTAAGTTAGTAGAGGAGAGAAGACAACAGTGTAAGTTGTATAACTGAGTTAGTGTCTCAAACCCCCTTCAATGTGAGCTAGTGGGTGACTTTTATACCTAATCCCTAGGCCTCTTTACTAGTTGGTCCGAAATAAGATTAGGTTGACTTCCTAATCATGGTAGGAGGAATCTCTCTGGCCTCTGATCCTAATGAAATAGGGCAGTTATTGAGAATAAGCCACACTATCAATCATTGATGCAGGGTAGATCGGGACACATTGCGAAGCTATTTTGGGGCTGATAACTTGAAGTAATAGTTAGGTGTCGGCTTCTATGGTAGATGAGCTGGCATGGGGCAAAACCATCCCTATTAGCTAGGATACATGGACAAGAAGTTTGTTAACACACAGTAACCATCGACTAGTGAGTTGGATTAGTTGGTCCACTACCAAAAGTGCAGGTTCTTCGTGATGACTCCTCGCTGTAATAGAGGGTTGGCACGATGATCTTGTGTGAAGAGCCCTCTGAGGGAGGTGGTTCATCAGGAGTGGTTTAACCTTCATGTGGTGAAGTCGGGCTGGAGAGCTAAGTTGTCCTTACTGTTGGGCCACCTCCTGGTCACATCTCCAGATGGTGCCAGGGGTCCTACAGAACTATGTCTACATTGGTGGTTTCCCGGCTCGACCCCTCCAATGAGTTAGAGAGATAGAGAAGGAGGTTAATAATGTAAGTGAGAAGTTATGAGTTTTTGCCTGCTTTCCCCTACTTGGCTCGCGGCTCGGCTTTTATACCTAAGCACCCGGTGGCATTGATGGGTGCTCGTAAAGGTCCTCCTTACCCTACATAGTGGAGGCATTTAATAGGGTGGCTTGCCGACGTGTATCCCTAGGGGTGACGCCTAGGGTGGACTATCGAGGTGGCTCCTCTAGTTTGATCCCTTGCTCTTTTAGGTCAGGGAGGGTGTGGTCCCTCTGTCGATCATCCGAAAGGGAAGGCTTGTGTAGCCGGGCCATGGCTCCAACCATTAATGATGAGGGGTGGTCCCCTTCTCAATTGTGGAGTCGTTGAGGGGGAGGGTCTTATGGGCCCATTTTGGGAGGCTAGGACAGGCATGGTGACCTCCTGCTGGCGGTTGCGAGGAGTATGTGACTCTTATGCTATTACTTAAGTGTTGCTTCCTTGACCTATATGACGAGGGGAGCTGGTGATGTCAGGATTATCCCTATCATTCATCCCCCCCCCCCCCTCGAAAAGGCGAAATGGAATTCTTCGAAGCTTTGAATGGAGGTCTCAAAGGACGTCATTTTTCATGTATCCCTATGTATTTACACGAGCACAATTTTAGTGGCTGGTTTATTATTGAGCCCATGGTGGTTTGCGTTAGATCCGACGAGGTAGACTATGCTCTCTTGCTAGGGTGATCTATGCTTTATCGGTAGCCAGATGCTATCCTAAGGACCTCTCTTCTTTCTCGCTCTCTATCTTTGTTCTCCCCCTTCCATACGGGAGTTCATTCTCTCTCATTTTTTGTTTGACCTCCCCCTTCTGCTTTGAGAGATTTTCTTTTCCATTTTTTCCTCCCCCTTCCACACATGAGGTTGGGTCTTCTTTTAGTCCTGCCACTTCTTTCACTTCTAGGGGTAGGTACTCGATCGTCTAAGCGAGAGTGTAGGTCTATCGTAGCGATTTAAGAGTATCAAGCTATCATAGGGATGTAAGAGTATTAGGCCATTATGGAAATTTAAGAGTATCAGGTCATTATAGCGGCTTAAGAGTATCATATTGTTGTAGCAATTTAAGAGTATCAGGCTGGCACAATGGTGTAAGAGTATCAGGCCGCCATAGCAGTTTAAGAGTATTAGGTCACCGTAGCAGCTTAGGAGTATCAAGCCATCAAAGCAGTTTAAGAGTATTAGGTCGATGTAGCGGCTTTCACTATAGTAGGTCTTGGCTCGACTACGTCAATAAGAGTGGAGACCCATCGTGGTGGGTCTTGATCGCATAAGCGGGAGGATGCCATAACAAGAGTATTAGTATGTCGTAGAAAGTCTTGGCTTGACCATACTAGTAGGAGTAGAGACCCATCTGATAGAAGATAGGATTTAGATATGATTTCCCCAATTGAATGAGGAAATCACGTACATTAGTTGAGGGAAATCTTCCTATCTTCACATGTATGATGATGAATCAATCGAGCATTTTCATTATTTTTTCCTATTTCTAACATGGTATCAGAGCCCCTCTCTCTATAAGAGAGATTTTTTTTTTTACTATCAAACGACAGCTTCTATCACCATTTGTCCATCGACAACCTTGCTGTGAAACTGCAGATATCCAGGGGTCATCCGTCGCCACTCTCCTGGACATCGTCTGCTCCGAGGGCAACTCTCTCCTCATCGGTGTAGGTCTCCCTCTCCAACAAGAGACAGGCGTCGCTCACGATGCTATCGACGGCGCTCGCTCTTTTCCTCTACCAATGGTAGCCCTCTAAGGTCCAGCGACCCGGGCGACCATCCTCTTCGTCATCTCCCTCCTTTGTTGTGCTGGAGCAATTGCTCTAGGTGATCCTCATCTTGTGGCATCTCTTCTCTGGTGCCTACTTGCCTCAAATAGGTCCAGCGACCTATGTTGTCCCGGTGGCACCACCGGCCTCTCCCACGATGGATCCGTTGCCCTTTTTCTCTATTGATCTCTTTCTTATGTAGATATCTCCTTCCCTCTTTCACGGCCTGACCGCGTTTCTCTTGTGGCCATCAGCGCGCCCCACCTCTCTGCTTGATCGTGATCGGATATGATCTCCGACCAACTATTCCTTCCCGTCCCAGCAGCGCCCTCCTACTACTGCCGCAGACTCTTCTAGCCGACTACCTGACCGCTGCCCCTTCTTCCTCCCCTGCCACTGCACCCCTTGTAATTTTTTGTAGCAATTGTTGTGCTGGAGCAGTTGTTTTAGGTGATCCTTTTTTAAGAGAGATTATTCTTCTTTTATTCACTGTCCAACGATAGTTTCTATCTTTTCTTACTGTCAACCGATAGCTTCTTGCTAATGAGGAATCCACGAAACCGTCTTCCTCGTGCACCACCACTGCCGCTAGTGCCCACCATTGCCCTTTTGTGAAGTTTGTGACACAACTACCGCCATTGCAATTTCTTCTTGTGAGGGCTCCTCTCCCTTGTCCTCTTCTCTCAGTAAAGAGAAGAATATCCTCCGCCACTTGTCGGCTCTATCACTGTTATCTTTTCCCTTGTTGCCTTGTAGCTCCAACGCAGCCTGTGTCATTATCGTAGCAATCGTTACTGTCACAGCAACTGCTGCTCCTCTCCGACGCCCAACCATGCACAACAACGGCCACCTCTGAGGTCTAACGACCCGCAGCGACCGTGCTCTCCAGCAACACTCACCATTCCTCATCGGGGTGCTCTTTCCACCTACTCCACTGTTGACCCCACGCTTCTATGCCAGCATCCTAGCGAGTGCTCCTCTTCCTCGCTAGAACCTACTGCTACAATCTGATGTTTGCAACCACTCCCAACCGCACCTGTTCTCTGCCTCCTCTGCCGACGGAACCAACGAGATCGACACCGATCTCCCGGCATCATTTGGTCCTTCTCCCATTGTTCCTCTATCGGATCTGTACCCGTAGCATAGATATGATCAATTCCTCTTCTTCAGCCACATCTATGAAAGCCAGCGTGTGGAGAGAAATTATTCCTCACAGATCCCATGCTCTCAACCGCCTCATGCCCATAGCCACCTCCACCTTCGTAACCACTGCCTCTGCGCGTTGCTTCCAGTCGCACCCATCTTGTTGTCACCTCTGTCACTACTGCTTCCCACGTAGCCGCCTTTGCCGCAGCCAAGTGGTTGCTAGCCGTCGCTGTCGCACCTGCTCCTGTCGTCGGCCACCTGACATTGCCTTCCCTGTCGCAGCAACTGCCCGCCCCTGCCATCCCTAACCGCCAATTGCTATCTTCTTCCAGTCGCGCCCTCTACCCCATGCTTCTACTGCAACCACCATTGCCGATCACCCCAGCCGTAGCGGTTGTTTCATCCCCTGCATCCTCCTCTACCACCATAGCCGTCTCCACTTTGCATCACTATTGACGGCACCTGCTCTCACCATAGTCTTCTTTATGGAAGAGAACAACGCTGCTCCCACCGCTCTGTCCTTCGGCCTCCTTTGCCTTTTCCCCTGTGCCAAAAATTGCAGCCACAACCCTCACCTACCACAGTTGCGGCCTTCTCCTTCAGCCCCCATCAGTCGCCAACAACTTACCCTCCTTGCTGCAAACCTTGCTGTTGCCACCACTATCTCTTCCTCCCCTGCCCCTGCCATCGTTGCAACCTTCTCTGCCGAGAGCTCCCCTTCCTCCCCTGCTGCTCCTCTGCTCAATGCCCTCGCTGCAGCCCTTGTTGTTGTAGCAGAAACTGCTGCCCCTCTGTTGTTCCGCCGGCGACCACGGTCTCTGCGCCAGCAGCCTCTCCCGACCGTTGCTTCCTCTGCATCGACACTGAGATTTCCACTTGTTGTGACTGCCTCGTGCTGTCGCACCCCGCGATCATTGCAGGTGCTTGCCTAATGCAAGATCTCTTCTCACCTCTGCATCAAACTCGGCCGAACACTACGATCGAAAACAAAGCAACCTATGCTTACTATTGCCAGATCTACTCTCCGACCAACCACTCCTTCCCTTCTGCAACATTCTACCGCGCGCTCATCTGCCGCGAAGCCTGCAGCTGCTGCAATCTCGACCAATCTCTCTTTCACTATCCAGTGACAGCTTATGCTCCATCTTTTCTGATGCGCATGCCCCGTGTCGGACCTCATCTTCCTGCCATGCCTACACCCTCCTTCTCAGTCAGGCTTACATGGTCGTCGAAGTCAATTGCCGTCAGACCTTCATGACGGTTGACAACATAGTGGTCTCTTCTCAGCCAGGATTACATAGCCGTCGAAGTCAACTACCGTCAGACCTTCATCGTGGTTGATAACATAGCGGTCCGGTTCATTGGCATCGATTCAAGATCTGCGTCCTTCATCGGAGCTTGATCTTGTGGGGGCATGATAGTTCGATTTAATCGGATTTTCGAACTTGCTCCAGCAGAATCGTCTGTTCTTTCTCAGCCAGGCTACCATTACCGTCAAAGTCAACTGTCGTTAAGATCATCACCGTGGTTGACAACACAACGGCTTCCTTCTCAGCTAGGCTAACATCACCGTCAAGGTCAATCACTGTTAGATCTTCATTGCGGTTGACAACACAGCGGCTTCCTTCCTTTAGATTCATTATCATCGGTTCAAGATCAACGTCCTTAGTTCAAGATCGACATCCTTACATGAGCTTGATCTTGCGAAAGCATGATAGAAGAGAGGATTTAGATATCATTTCCCCAACTGAATGAGGAAATCACGTACATTAGTTGAGGAAAATTCTCCTATCTTCACCTGTATAAATTGATGATGAATCATGAATTCAATGGGCATTTCTTTACTTCTTCTTATTCCAACACCATCATGGCAGCTCTTGGCTCAACTACTTGAGTGAGAGGTTTTAGCTCAATGCGTGAGTGAGAGAAGGGACCCATCATGGCGGGTCTTGGATCAACCATGTTAGCAAGAGGAGAGACCCATCGTGGCAGGTTTTGGCTCGAAGGATGAGCAAGAGGTTTTAGCTCAACCTCATGAGCGGGAGAAGGGACCCATCATGGCAGACTTAGCTCGACCATGCTAGTGAGAGGAGAGACCAATCATGGCGGGTCTTGGCTCAATCACATGAGTGGGACGTTTTGGCTCAACCTCATGAGTGGGAGAAGGGACCCGTCGTGGTGGGTCTTGGCTCGATCGTGTTAGCGGGAGGAGAGACCCATCATAGCAGGTCTTGGTTTGACTGAGTGAGTGGGAGGTGGGACCCACCGTGATGGGTTTTGGCACAACCACATGAGTGGGAGCAGGGACCCGTCGTGGTGGGTCTTGGCTCGACCGTGTCAAT
This sequence comes from Ensete ventricosum, assembly GCA_029747655.1. Taxonomy (NCBI): domain Eukaryota; kingdom Viridiplantae; phylum Streptophyta; class Magnoliopsida; order Zingiberales; family Musaceae; genus Ensete; species Ensete ventricosum. Next base: position 23,901,921 of record JAQQAF010000003.1, on the reverse strand, counting down.
GGGAGGAGAGACTCATCATGGTGGGTCTTGGCTCGATTTTGAGTGAGTGGAGGGACCCATCTTGGTGGGTTTTGGTTCAATCGCATGAGCGGGAGTGAGGACCAATCGTGGCAGGTCTTGGCTTAACTGCATCATAGGAGGAGAGACCCATCGTGGCAGGTCTTGACTCAACCACGTCAACAAGAGGAGAGACCCATCATGGTGGATCTTGGCTCAACCACATGAGTGGGAGAAGGGACCAGTTGTGGCAGGGATTGGCTCGACCATGAGCAGGAGTAAGGACCCATCGTGGCGGGTTTGGCTTAACCGCATTAGTAGGAGCAGGGACCTGTCATGGTGGGTATTAGGTTGACCGCGTTAGAAAGAGGTGAGACCTATCGTGGTGGTTCTTGGCTCGACCGCGTTAGCTAGAGGAGAGACTCATCCTGATGAGTCTTGGCTCAACCGTGTTAATGTGAGGACCCACCATGGTAGGTTTTGGCTCAACCATGTGAGCAAGAGTAGGGACTTATCATGGCGGCTTCCGTTGTTTACAGCAATTAGGACTAGGGCGTTCCCATGGTGTGGTCATCGCAGGTTGTTGACAAACCCTTCCTCCTTAGTAGGGGAGCTCAAGCTTCTGCTCAGCGGATAAGGGAACTCTTGATAGAACCCTAGGGTTCTATCGTGAAGGAAGAAGGTGGAAAGGGGGATAATCGATCTCTTCGAGGGGATCGGGCCTCCTAGATCACTTCGAGGGGATCTGCCTCCTAGGGTTTTACCTGTGGCTAAAACTAATACTTCTTCATTGATTGATTTTCATAAAAGAGTTTAAAACCTTATTTATAGGGCTCTGCAAAGAGTCCCACTAATCTTTGACTCTTAACTAACTTGATAAACTCTTAACTGAAAATAATAAATGACTTCATCTCAACCGAAGATAAAAATTAACTTTCACAACTTATAACTGACTTGATAAGGTTCACCCAACTCATAACTGACTCTAACTAACATGACTCATCCTGAATAGATGGACCCGACTTAGCTAGGGTCTTAACAGACCTGCCCACTTCAAATAAGCCTTGTCCTCAAGGCTTAGCAGTATCAGATTATGAGAGCTCTTCAATATTTACCTTGCATCACAACTCTCTGACCGATTAAGTAGAGTCTCCACTTGGTGTAGGCAATGGTTTGATCTTCTTGTGCAATTGTCATTGTAGTCTTCTGAAGAACCCTTTTTATCTGATGGCTAGTGGTAATACTATGTCTTCTATTGAGGATCACCACCTCGAAGTCTTCCTGGGGCATCAAAAAGAATTTGATAAGTAGTTGTGTTATCTTTGAACACCTGTTATCACAAATTATGATTTGCACATTAATAATCTTGTCTTCGAATTTGGCACATCCTTCATGATCGGACTCCACATTATCAATTTTTTATTCCTCCTTAGCTTATTCAATTGTCAGAAGTTTGTCAGAGCCTTCATTATCGGACTCCACATAATCAATTTTGTATTCCTCTTTAGTTGGCTCGATCGTCAAAAGTGGCTCTTCTATGTTGATCACTTTGAAATCCTCATTTATTGATTTTTCCTATTTATTGAAGCTTCTGTTCCGGCGAGTGTCCATATTAATTTTTCCTTCATGTACGCTGGTGATTGATATACCTGCTATTATGGTGCAGGGATGACAAGCTTTAACTTCGCACCGAATCTCGGGATTAAGTCCCTCAATAAATTTTCTCACCAATTGTATCTCGGACCAATCTCGGGTTTGGTTCGACAAGTGCTTAAATCTGCTCTGGTACTCTTGTACTGTAGAAGTCTGACGGATTTTAGCGAGCTGTCCATTAATGTTCTTGTACTCCGATAATCCAAACCAAATCAGGAGCTCTCTCTTGAACTATTCCCACGAAGGGACTCTGTGATAGGTCTCATACAAATTATACCACTGGATCGCATCACCTTCGAGTTGAGTGGAAGCTATCTCGACCATGGATTCCTCCGGAGTCCTGTGAAAATGAAAAAACTTTTCAGCACGTGAGATCCAACCGATTGGGTCTCCACCTTCCCACATGGGAAACTCCACCCTCGTGCGTGTGTATCCTATGTTTTGCCCATGATTATACTTTTCATATCGACTCTCTTTGGAACTTTCACCATATTGAGTTTTGTTGGGACTCTCTGATCGGCTTCTTCTAATTTCACGGAAGAGCTCTTGAAATCTATCTTCCATGTGAGCCTTGAAGGCTTTAAACCTCACATCAAGTGCATCATCTGTAGTTATCGTGTAGGACTTGGTCGAGTCAGGGGCAAGAGTTTGCATCATAGATGTGATAGGACTTGGTCGCAACGAGATTGTCGATGTAGACAAGTAATGGGAGGAGAGAAAGATGTATGTGGCTACTGGAACTTGGCTAGGTGGCAGCAACATGATGAAGGTGGCTGCGGTAGATGCGGTTGTAGCAGAGGGAAGAAGATGAGGGGGGCGCAGCTGGAGGCGACTACAGCAGTAAGGGAGGATGGCTGTAGCCTTCGGTCGCACAACAGGGAGGAAGAATGGGCGACAGTTGTAGCAGCGGTGATGTTGTTGTGCGGGAGTGGGCTGCGGTTGTTGATCTTGGATGGAGTCGAGGAAGAGGAAGTAGCGATGGCAAGCAAGGCAGCAACAACGATGGTGATAGTTTGCGTGGGTCGCAGGGGAAGATGGGATGGGAAGCAGAGGGGAAGTAGTGAAGAAGCAGGGATAGCCGGCGGCGGTGGCTGGGAGGAGAGGAACAGAGGTGGCCGGCGAAGGAAGAGGTGACCGAGGGAAGAAAAGGCAGAGGAGGGCTTGGCTGCGGTGAATAAGGGCTTCGCTGCGGTAGAAGCAACTGGGAAGAGGAGGCAGCGGGGTTTGACGAGGGCTGTGGCAGTGGGAGAGCGACAGGGTCTGGCGAGGAAGTGAGGGAGGAAGGTGAGGAGGGCATGGGTGTAGCTGCAGCTTTGCATTTAATCATATTAGATTTTTTGAGCAGATCCATTGCATACTTTCTTTGTGAAATAAAAATTTCATCTAATCCTTGCTTCACCTCCAACCCAAGAAAATAATGCAGTAAACCTAGATCTGACATTTCAAACTTATTCATCATGCATTTTTTAAATTCTGCCACAATAGAGTCAGATGAACCCATATATATAATATCATCTACATAAAGGCAAACCATAAGAATATTATGTTCACCTTCCTTCTTTAGATAAAGGGTAGGTTCATTATCACGCCTTTTAAATCCATTTTGATGTAAATAATAATCAATTTTACTGTACCATGCTCTTGGAGCTTGTTTAAGCCCACAAAGTACTTTCTTTAGCTTATATACCTTTTCTTCATGTCCTTTAACCAAAAAACCTTCAGGTTGAGTAACAAAAATCTCTTCTTGTAAATCTCCATTTAAAAATATAGATTTCACATCAAATTGATAAATAGGCCAACTCAAATAAGCAGCTAAAGCCAAAAAGGTTCTCACGGTTTCGAACCTAGCAATTGGAGAAAAAGTATCATCAAAGTCAATACCTTATTGCTGCGAATATCCTTTTGCTACAAGCCGAGCCTTATGCTTCTGGATACTTCCATCTGCATTATACTTTATTTTGTACACTCATATCAAACCAATAGCTTTCTTTTCTTTCGGTAGATCCATTAGCTCCCAGGTTTCATTCTTCTCAATTGACTTGATTTCCTCCTTCATTGCTTTTTGTCATTCCTCTTTTTCAACTGCTTCCTCAAAACTTATAGGATCTGAAATAAATAAAGCAAATGTTGAATCATAAATCTCTGTTAGTGATCTAAACCTTCTTGGAGGGGTTTCATCTGAGGAATCATTTGCTGAATTTGAACTGCTACTGGGTGAGGTTGACGTTGATCTTGTTGGAGCAGGATCTGTCACTTGATTTGGTGGAGTAACTAGTTCTGCTGGAACACGAATTTGTGCATCACCTTCATTAATCTCCCAATTCCAACTTGCCCTTTCATCAAATACAACATTTATGTTAATAATAACTTTACCATTTACAGGATTATATAATCAATATGCTTTGGATTGTGCAAAATATCCAATTAAGATGCATTTTTCTGATTTTTCATCAAGCTTATGATGATTTTATGAATTTACCAAAGCATAAGCAATACAACCAAAAATTCTTAGATGGCTTACAGTTGGCTTTATACCATACCAAGCTTCGAAAGGAGTTCGATTCATAACAGCCTTTGTCGGTGAAATATTCAACAAATAAACTGTTGTTGCAACTGCTTTTGCCCAAAACTGATTTGGAAGATGCTTTCCTTTAAGCAAACTTCTTGCCATTTCGACAACAGTTCGATTCTTACGTTCAGCTACACCATTTTGCTCCGGTGTATATGGTGCTGTCAATTCCCTGCGAATACCATTTTCTTCACAAAAGGAATTAAACTCATTAGACATAAATTCACCACCTCTATCTGTCCGAAGTGTCTTTATGCATTTACCACTTTGCCTTTCTACAAGTGCCTTGAATTTTTGAAAGTTATCAAATGCTTCAGATTTTAATTCCAGAAAATATACCCAACTCATGCGGCTATAATCATCAGTAAATAACAGAAAATATCGACTTCCCCCAAATGATTTTGTATTCATAGGTCCACATAAGTCAGCATGAATTAATTCAAGACAATTAGATGCTCTTCATGCTTTTCCAATAGGAAATAGTTTCTTACTTTGTTTGCCATAAATACATCCTTCACATACATCAAGTGTATTAATTTTAGGCAATCCATAAACCATTTCTTTTTTATTTAACAACCTTAAACCCTTAATGTTAAGGTGTCCATATCTCAAATGTCATAAATTTGTCTCATTCTTTTGATTTGCAACAATAGCATGTTTCTCAATATTTGAAACATCAATTGAAAACATCTTATTTTGCGTCATGCAAACATTTGTTATAATCAAACCAGATTTCTTATCTTTAATAGTGCATGAACCATCATCAAATATAACTGAATATCCAATATCTATCAATTGTCCAACACTCAACAAGTTATGTGATAAGCTAGGAACATAGAAAATATTATCAAGGTGTTTTACCTTCCCTTGATTTGTCTTCACCTCAAATATTCCTTTTCCTTCTACTTGGATTTGCTTGCTATCTCCAAGTTTAACTTTCAACTTGTGAGTTTCATCAATATATCTAAATATTGATCTTATGCCTGACATATGATTAGAACATCTACTATCCAAAAATTAAATGTCATTTGAGATATCATTAACTTGTGAATGAGTCATAAACAACTTACTATTGTCTTCATTTTCTTCCACATAGCTTGCTTGCTTTTCTCTTTTCTAGCAATCTGCCTTCATATGACCAAACTTCTTACAATAGTGACATTGAATTCCACTCTTGTAGTTTTTCTGATTATAGTTTGATTGTCTTTCATCATGCCCATCAAAGTGTCCTCTTCCTCTTCCTCTTCCATTTTCTTTACCACAAAATCCTCATCTTCCACGTCCTCTTCCTGTTGCTTTTTTGTCTTCTTTTGAAGTAGAAGACTCCCCAGTAACCTGAAATGTTTTTTCTTCACTTTTTTCAAGTGATCTGTTCAACCTTGCTTCATGTGCTTGCAAGGAACCCATTAGTTCAGCAAATGAATAAGTAGATAAGTCCTTTGACTCTTCAATTGTCGCAACAATATGATCAAATTTTGGAGTTAAATTTCTTAAAACTTTTGGAACAATTATTTGATCATGAAGATATTCACCATAGGATTTCATTTGACTAATAATTTCAGTCACTCGAGAAAGAAAATCTTGCACTAATTCATTGCTTTTTCATAAACAAAATTTCAAACTCACGGCGAAGGGTTTGAAGTTTTACCGTGATCACCCTCGATGAGCTTTGAAATTCATTTTGAAGTATCAACCAAGCTTGTCTTGAGGTTGTCGCTGTTGTAATTCTTGAGAAGATTATCTCATGCACAGCTTGTTGAATGAAAAACAATGCCTTTGAGTCATTCTTTCTATCCTCCCTCAGTCTGGTTTCTTCATCTGGATCTACATATCCATTCTCTATCAAGTCCCAAAGATCTTGAGACTTGAATAGAGTCTTCATCTTGATACTCCAAAATTCATAGGATTTGCCCGAGAAGATGGGAATAAGGGGTTGAGACATAGAATTGCCATTAAAAGCTATAATGCCCAGTTCAGATTGAAACAAAGCTCTGATACCACAAATGTTGGGGAAGGAGGAGCAAGGAAACGATAAAACAGAATATTACGATCCAATTAACGAAAACGCTTTCAATCAAGAAAATGACGTAGTATTAAACAAGAGGTAAAAGAACAAGGACACTTACAAGATTATATCCAAATGCACACACTCTTCTCTGCACACACTCTCTGCCCACTTGCTTCATTCTCTAAGGTCATATTTATAAGACATAATAATAACTACCTCACACCATTTCCTTCATCCCACTATCTCACCCATGATTAATAACTACCCCCACTAACTCTTAAACTAACTCCACAACTTCTAAACATGAGTCACTACTCCTAAACATGTTAACTACTTATGTAACTATCATGAATCAATTCTCAACATATATTACCCCAAAGATATTCCTAGTGCTCAAATATATCACTTCACCCTAACTATGCCTATTCCTAGTGCTCAGATATACCACTTCACCCTAATGATGCCTATTCCAACCAAATAAAATAGTAGCCAGATTGTTTCATCTTCTTATTTTCGCAGCACCTATTGCACCATAATGCTTTGGATTGAACTCCTTATTCTAGTATAGTAAAGATGTAAAAGGCCACAATATCATAAATATAAGCATGTCATACGTGTTTTTAAGAAGTGTGACATTCGGATCAAAGAAAACAGAAGAAGGATCTATGCGCCTCCAGACTGAGCTACTATGGCATACTGAAGAGTATTAAAAGGCATGGCCAACAGTATCACTTTCTATTGCCAGTGCTGTCTAGGCTACATTTTCTCTGCAGGTCTGGCAGATCTTGTTCAACTTGTGATAAACCTCAAAGATCAATGCCGAAGAACCTGTCTCAGCATTTAAGCAACAGTGCAGTGGATGATGGCATCAACTTTGCACAAATGATTTGGTATATCTAACAAAAAACCTTCTTTAAATTTTTCAAAGAAGAGCTTCTTTGTCAATCTTATGCTTAAACACAATGCTAAACTGCTTTGCTTCTATCAGCATACTTCTATTACAAACCTCAATTACATTATCCATAACTCATCTTTACAAAAAGAAGGAAACATTAAATAATAAACGGCGACGAGACTGCCGCCACAATGCTTCAACATTGTATACCGCTTGCATATCAATCCGATAGGAGACCAGTAATCTGGACCACTCTATACCAGGTGGTATATCCTAATAGGCTCTATAGTGCCCGAAATAGGCATATATGATCGAAATCAACAACCCTTCCAACAGTCAACTCTATTTGAAAAGACTTTTAAATCTTTCCTCCCCTGGTTTCACTCTCTTAAACTCTTATACTCTCTCGATCTCTATCTCACTCATTTATTTCTCTCATTCTCACATTTGTACTCTCTTAAGACTATACTAAGGATTAGATCTTAAAAGACTAATTAGTGAGCACTAACACATAAGTTAGAGGAAGAACTCTATAATTAAAAAGTCTATAGATAATGCTGGTTACAGGTGTCCTGCAAGCCAATCACGTGAGTGATGGCACATGTGACACGGTGTGCGATCTTTTTGCTTATGATTAATATTAGCATATTCTCACATTATATTATCTATTGTATATATATTGTGATATCCTTGATTTTATGCAATGGAATCGGATCGTGATGAGATCACGATAATGAGATCGATTCACCTTTAAATATAGATCCTAAATAATCCCGGTCATAGGTTACTCGAGAGGGACATCGAGATAATCGAACAGACCGATGTACTATATACCCATCCATATGATAGAGGCAGATGGTCTCATAGCCACTTGTGTGGAGACATTAAGGATATAGTACAGGTGTTCATTGGAGAATGAGTTCACTAATTGATCCGCTTATAGAATATTATATGGTTGATAATACCTAATGTCAGACAGCGATTCTATAGTCTCAGTTGTGTATCTGGTCCTTAAACTTGAGACACCAAGGATGTCTTGTATGAATATTTCTTTCTTTGACGTCAGACTTACAGGTTTAGAAAGTTTCAAATCTGGTACAACTGGTTACCGAGATTGGTATATAACCTTACGAAGGCAATTGAGTGTTAATAGATGATCATCCACTCTCGGTATCACGAGAGAAATATCTCATATGTGCTTGCTCTAGGGTCATTCAGATTGAGAGAGAAAGAGTTCTCTGGTAGAATCCGATTAGAGCAAGACAAACTTATTCTGTATGTGACCTGACAGTACAATGTCCAATATATGGTCTCTGAGATATTAGTTGAATCAGGGATTATAGATACATGATAACTATGGACATATAGGTCCGATAGATTTGATCCCCCATAGCGTCTGGAGACTATGGCATAGTGGCCTAGTATGTCCATAGTTGGATGACTCACGACCTAGTATGGAGATACTAATTCACTATATCAGAAGGAGTTCTGATGGGAGTGACTCATGGCCAGCTCAGTATCAAGCCTAGAGGGTCACACGCATATGGTGGATGCTTCAGCACATAGAGAATTGGATAGAGATCCAATTAGCCCCTAATCTCATTAGATGAGACCCTATTCTGATGGGCTCCTTACTTAAGGCTCAATTATAGGCCTAAAGAGATTATTGGATAAAGATCCAATAATACAAGGTTAGTGGGTAATTAGATGAAGATCCAATATCCACTAAGGTATGAGCCCTAGGGTTTTGATGGCTCTATATAAATAGGAGAGAAGACTCATGATTGATAGGCTGCAGCTTTGGCCTTCCCCTCCTATTTTTCTCTCTCCCTCTGCGCAAGAGTTACGAGATCAGATTGGAGGAGTTTTGCTGCAAAGATCTGATACCACTAGAGAGGAGAACACTTGACCTCCTTCATCATCTCTCCATCCGAATCTAGAATACAGGGATATACGATCTTCCTAGGTAATTAATCTATCACATGATGTAGTTTTATCGGTTTTTATGATTTTCTCGTGACCCTAATCTTTGACACGATGATTTGATCTACATGAAAAAGTGGTTTTTTATTTTGATTTTCACTGCGGATGTGATGCTCCCGCTGACGTTTCCCAACAATGGTATCAGAGCTAAGGTTTTCATGCAAAAGATTAGTTTTAAATTGCATGTGATGAGATTGTAGTGCGTAGAACTGTTCTACGTATTTGTTGCAGTGATTGACAGTGAAAGTAGACGTTGCCTACGGGCAAGGGGTGGCTACCTGCATGCAGAGTTAGCCGGCCATGGCCTGGCCACCTGCAGAGGCGGTCGGCTGTTACTAGGGCCCCCTACAAGGGGCGGCCGCCCGCAGGAGCAGCAGCCCACAAGCGGGAGACCGACCGTAGGCGCGACGCCCGTAAGAAGGCCGCCTGTGGGCAGAAGCACCGCCTGCAAAGGCTGCCACTTGCAGGAGCGGCCGCCAGCAAGGGGCAGCGCCCATGGAGGTGTCGACTGCAGGAACGACGCCTGCCCACGGTCGCCCGAGGGCAGCTGCCCATGGATAAGGCAGCCGCCAATGGCGCGCAACACTACCGTTTGCAAAGGGGCGACGATGGTAGCAGCTAGATGAGGGCAAATGGGGTTAGGGTTTTCTTTTGGAAAAAGGACTATTTTGCCCCTCTGGAAAATACCAAGGATTATCCTCATGTATCGAATTTCCAAAATACCCTCAATAATTCTGGAAATTTTTTGGATTGTCCTCTTATCCAAAATTATAAAAATGCCCTTAATAATTTTGGAAATTTCAAGCATATCTTGATTTCTAAAAAAATAATTAATTAAATAATTTAATTAATTATTATATATCTAGTAATCCTACATGTGATGTGATGTACATGTGATGTATGATGTGGATGGATGATCACGAGCCATGTGTTGTGATGTGTGTAATTATGATTATTATTATTATTATTATTATTATTATTATTATTATTATTATTATTATTATTATTGGGGCCTGTAGCCTTTGTTCTTCTCATTTATTGTCGGGTCTGTGTGCTTGTGATTATTTATAATTACATGGAGAGGCGCGGCGGGAGCGTGGAGGTGATAACGGGACCCATGATGCTGTGACGGGAGATCACGGTGATGCGACGAGGGTCTGACGGAACCGATGATGCCGAGATCAACAATCACAGGGCATGGAGATGCGCCGATGCACACATAGATTCTAATGTGAGTGATTAGGCCTATTGGCTCGGGCTTAATCATATTAGGTGACAGCTTATGATCATCTGTGGTGTGGCTTGCATATGTGATGTGTTATACACCTACTAGGTTTATGTATATATATATATATATATATATATATTTACATGCAATGTAGATATATATTAAATATGTATGTGTGTGACACGATATATTATGAGACTGATACAAAACAAAAACCCCTCATATGATAATATTAAGTCAGTAAGTGTGAGGCAATAAGATTGACCCACGTGGCCTTCCATCGTTATAGGAAGAAATTGAATCACAACATAGTTTGAGTTGGTCGAGTCACTCGAGGCTCACCTATCTACGTGATCGGGTTCTTGCCTACGACATATAGATGTCACCGGTGACCTGAGAACATGGTATGACTTGGTCGAGTAGTCGAGAGCATATTCATCAAATCAGACTCATCTTGTAACGATGGTGATGACTTAACTGAACTTCATGGTTGGTCGAGCAGTCGAGACCATAATGATTTGGAGGCCGAACATGACGGGAATCACAAGGAGTTATGATTGACAAGAGTTGTCTACCTTTCGAGCTTAGTATAATTGGTCGAGTCCCTCGAGGTTGCACTAAGATGCTGATTGGATCCTGATCCCCACTATGAGTCTGCCGGAGACTTTCGTCTCACGTGTCAAGGGTGTCACGCGATTCGCTAGGATAATAGTGGGAGTACATTAAGATAGAAGTCCATATCTTAATTAGTATTTTCTGTAAAATCTGCATATTATTTATTTTTGCTATATCTTGTTTTGATAGAAACATGTCGCTTGCAAACCCCCTACGTGGCATAGTTGATGAGATCATGATAATGAAATCGATTCACTTTTAAACACAGATCCTAAATAATCTCGATCATAGGTTACTCGAGAGGGACATCGAGATAATCGGACAGACCGATGTACTATATACCTATTCATATAATGGAGGCGGCTGGTCTCATAGCCACTTGTGTGGAGACACTAAGGATATACTACAGGTGCTCATTGGAGAATGAGTTCACTAATTGATCCACTTATGAAATGTTGTATGGTTGATGATACCTAATGTCAGACAATGATTTCATAGTCCCAATTGTATATCTGGCCCTTTGACTTGAGACACCAAGGATGTCTTGTATGAGTACTCCTTTCTTTGATGCCAGACTTACAGGTTTGAAAAGTTCCAGATTTGGTATAACTAGTTATCGAGATTGGTAGTCAACCTTACAAAGGCAACTGAGTATCAATAGATGATCATCCACTCTCGGTATCACGAGAGGAATATCCCATATGTGCTTGCTTAGACAAATCCTTGGCCAGATTGAGAGGAAAAGAGTTCTTCGATAGAATCTGATTAGAGCAAGACAAACTGATTCTGTTTGTGACCTGATAGTACCATGTCCAATATACGGTCTCTAAGATATTAGTTGGATGAGGGATTATAGATACACGGTTACTGTGGATAAATATGTCTGATAGATTTGATCCCTCTATACCGTCTAGGGACTATGGCGTACTGACCTAGTACGTCCATAGTCGATAAGTCGAGTGAATTATCATAGAGATAATAATTCACTATATCAGAAGGAGTTCTGATGGGAGCGACTCACGACCAGCTCGGTATCGGGCCTAAAGGGTCACACACATATAGTGGATGCTTCAATAAATAGAGGATTAGATGGAGATCTAATTAGCCTCTATTCTCATTATATTAGACCCTATGATGATTGGCTCCTTACTTAAGGCCCAATTAGAGACCCAAGGAGATTATTGGATAAAGATCTAATAATGCAAGTTTAGTAGGTAATTGGATAAAGATCAAATACTCACTAAGGCATGAGCCTTAGGATTTTGGTGGCTCTCTATAAATAGGAGGGGAGACTCATGGTTGATAGGCTACAACTTTGGTCTTCCCCTCCTATTCTCCTTCATCCCTCTATGCAAGAGTTGCAAGATCAGATTGGAGGAGTTTTACTGCAGAAATCTATTGTGTTGATACCGCTAGAGAGGAGGATGCTTGACGTCCTTCATCCTCTCCATCCGGATCTGGAATACAGGGATATACGATCTCCATAGGTAATTAATCTATCGCATGACGCGATTTTATCGATTTTTACGATTTTCTTGTGATCCCAATCTTTTGCACGACAATTTGATCTACGTTGAAAACTAGTTTTTTGTTTTGATTTCCGCTATGCATGTGATGCTTCCACTGAGGTTTCCCAATAGATAACTTCTCAATCGCATTCAGTAACCCACTTAGTCCATAGATATGGCAGCGACATGGACAATAATGCCTTGACCAACATTGGCAATAATGTCGAGGAGTTGATGGTCCCATCTGCATAGTTTGAAGGTGGTGCATGGACCGAGGAATAATATTTTACATATGTCATCCAATATTCAAATCATGGAGCTCAACGTGATAGTCATTCTTCTTTGGGCAACATTATGATGATAATTGGTCATTCTTCTTTAAGCAGTATAGTGATCAATCTTATAATACAGAGCAACATATCAGTGGCGAAAGTAGAAGTTTCAACATTCTCCATGCTACACAACAATATACATGCCACAATCATACTTACCTCAGGAGTCACCTCAAACACGTGGTGCACAATGATTAAACTATGACCATTATCACTTTAATGTACTGAAGGCACATAGTATATCAGTATACAATGTCATGGGATCAATTTCAAAATTGGGTCCAATAGACATATCAAATTAGTATATAGATACATAGGATCGATAACCTCGATCCACCACCTATGCAGTCCTATCATTCTTTTTTGTTATAGAACTTGGTATTTCTAGTAGTCAATTATTTAATTTATTTGAATCTTAAAGTTTAAATTGCTTAACAAATAATCTAATAATTTAAATTATTTCTTTATAGATAATTCAATATCAATAGAAGGACGATCCGAAATATACCACAAAGCTACTCTTCAAAGCTCGAAAAAGATATGTGTCACTATTCTTTTCTAATTTTAGATTATTTTTGTTAAAATTATACTAAATTTATATTTATTTTCAACTTAAAAATCATAATCTAATATTTTTCTATTTTTAAAAATTTTTAAGTTATTTTCAGCCATTTTTTCTTGTTGTCGGTATGCCCACCATATCGACACACAATATATTAGTACGAAGATGATAGGACTCCAGCAAGGTTGAGTCATAATCACTTAGAAGTAATCAATAAGCACCTTGTGAGATTATAATAAAACCCCACCTAGTTACTTCTATCCTATAAAGAAGTGTGGCTAGGGTTTATTTTGGAGCTTTAGGGCTTAGTGGCCGTTGCCCCCTTTACTTGGCTAGTCGGCTAGGGTTTCCCCCTACTTAGATTGGCTACAGAGCCAACCTAGCCGCCACCTGTTCCCTCTAAGGCAGGTAGGCTATAGAAGGGGTAAAAGGGTAATTTTAGTTAGGCAAGCACCCCATGGGCTAGGGTTTGTAACCCTATATAATGATGTAGCCACCCCCTCTCTTTTATCAAGCAATTATTAATTTTATTTTAGCCTTGTGCCGAATCTAAGAGAGAGGAACCCCTACGGCGTTCCAAGGGTTGATCCCCCTCAAGGGTCAAAATCTATAGAGCTCCTTCTAGGGTTCTATCATCTGGTATCAATCAGAGAAGCAATCTTGCTGCCCCTGTAGCCATCTCAGCCGCCTTCACCTTTCCAAGCAATTCCCACAATTGTTACGACACGTGCCTCCACCTTCCACCCCAGTCGCAGATCAAATCAATCTACCACTGCCCCCTGCGTTTGATCTGGAGATCTGGTATATATTTATCATACACACCTCTTTAATACTGCAAGATTCCTAATTTACATGTTGAAGATTTTTTCTAAATTTTATTCGCTGGAAATTTTGTTTGTCGTAAATATTATCGTTGTTGCGAAGGCCAAAATTTTTACACAATTTTATATATTATCTTAGCTTTCATCTAAGACTGATTTCTGGAAAAAAAAACTCCTTTTGGAACCAATTTTCTTGTGCAATCTTTCACCATCACGCAGTGTTGAATTGTTTACAATGAAGAATCTGCCCTCCGCCTATTGGCATCTTGAAACCGAACTTTTGTTCATCCTTTTTGGTCAAAAATTTTACATAAATTCATAGATCGTCTTAGCTTTCATCTAACATTGATCTCTAGAAAAACTACTTCTGGATCTGGACTTATAGCGCTGCAATCCTTTGTCACACAGTGCTAAAATTTTATGACGAGAATTCTGTGAGCTTATTTGCAATAATTTTTCTACTGTTACGCTGTCAAAATTTTCTTAATCTATATTACTACTACTATCACCATCTGAACTAAGATTCTGATATTGAAGTTCTCCATAAATTTCTTGGATTTTTGCTGGAATTAACATCAAGAAACGACTACTTCTTCGACGGGAATTCTGTTCGGCAGTACAGCGTATACCGCAGTGATCTTTCATCAAAATTTTATCAAATCTCGCTGCCATCTTTTCTAGATTTGAGACTGCCCCTCTTATCTTCAATTCCTACTATTACTCCCCAAAAAACCCTAACAAAATCGTAGCCAAACAGCCATCCCAATCAGCCCTAACTACAGCATACTTCCTTATCGATCCACTTACCTTTTTAGCCAACTTTCCTTACTGAGACACCTACCTTTACTGCCATCTATCCCAGATCTAAAATCTATTTCCCTAACCTTCATCTATTGCTATCATAGCCCTAAAACCATACCAATTCGTAGACTAAACTCCACAAAATCATAGCCCCAAATCACACCCAAAACAGCCACAAATCGCACCCAAAAACTGAGGCCTTCGGTCCACCAACCTTTCAGCCACCCAATCTCCCTTATCCCTTCAACCGTAGCACACATCTTTCACGGCCCAATACTGCCAACAGTGACCTCTTGCTGCCATCCTCCTTGATCGCAGCCAACAGTGATCCTTGCGGCAAAAAGCTACCAGCATCGATCTTTCACTGTAATATGTTTACATCGTAGCCCGCAACAATCGTTCATTGTCAACTATCTTGATCGCAGCTAGCAATAAATTAAACACAACACCAGCCGCTCTCACTCCATACCGCTGCTGCCCTCCTCCACAACAGCCGTGTACATCGCTGCCCCGTCTTCCTCATATTACAGCCGCACCCTTGCTGCAACCGATGCCACCTGCAGCCATGAAGTCGCACCACAGCCGTAGCCGACGTTGCTGCTGCCCTCTTCTTCCTCCACCATCGCTACTGCCTTCCGACTTAGATCTCTTGGCTGCCATCTTCCGACAAATATCAACCACCTAAAAAATCGTAGCCTCGACGACATTGCAGCGTTAACATTATAGCATCATCGAAGGACCGCAGCCGACGTTACTGCTACCATTTTCTTCCTCCATCGTTGCTACTACTGTTGGTTGCCATCCTCCACTTGGAGACTTGACCACCACAGCCCCGACATCACTGCTATTGCTGCCTTCAACCTGAAGATTGTAGCTAGACTCTTTAATCAATTTGATTTGACATGTTGGAGATCCTTGCGTCATGACATCGGTGGACTTATTCGAAGCCAAATTGGAGGCTCTTGAGACGCATATAGATGTTAAAGTATGAGCTTTTTTGAGGAGTTTAGATTGGGTCGATCACCAAGCCCAATAAGATCACAACACGATGCAAATTTGGATTGTAAAAAGAACCTTAGCGAAGAACTAGCGATGATCCGTCAAACATCCACCATCCAAGAGAACCAAACCAAGTTTGAAAGGTTATCTAATCAAACTTATTATTAATCTGAAAAATAGATATTGAGGATTTTTATTGAGGACTTGAAGCCGAAGATTCAGGAAGAAGTTAAAGCGCGACAGTCGTACACACTTAAGGCAGTCATCTCCTTTACGCAACATCAAGAGAAGCGATTGAGCTACGTGTTGGGAAACCTCAGTGGGTGCATCACATGCGCAATGAAAATAAAAAAAATAAAATCAGCTTCCCACGCAGATCAAATCGTCGTGCAAAAGATTGGGGTCACGAGAAAAACGTAAAAACTGATAAAATCGCGATGTGAGAGATATTGATTTTATCTAGGGAGATCGTATATCCCTATATTCCAAATCCGAATGGAGAAGATGAAGGAGGTCAAGCGGCCTCCTCTCTAGCGGTATCCACACGATGGATCTCTGCAGTAAAACTCCTCCAATCTGATATTGCAACTCTTGCTCAGAGGGAAGGAGGAGAATAGGAGGTCGTAGCTAAAGCTGCAGCCTATCAACCATGAGTCTCCCCTCCTATTTATAGAGAGTCACCGAAACCCTAGGGCTCCTTCCTTAGTGGGTATTGGATCTTCATCCAATAACCCACTAACCTTGCATTATTGGATCTCTATCCAATAATCTCCTTAGACCTATAATTGGACCTTAATCAAGGAGCTCATCAACATATGGTCTCATCTAATGAGAATAGGGGCTAATTGGATCTTCATTCAATCCTCTATTCGCTGAAGCATCCACCATATGTGTGTGACCCTCTAGGCTCGATACCAAGCTGGCCGTGAGTCACTCCCATTCACTCGACTCATCGACTATGGACGTACTAGGCCACTACGGCATAGTCCCCAGACGGTACAAGGGAGATCAAATCCATCGGACATGTCTGTCCATAGTTATCATGTATCTATAATCCCTCATCCAAATAATATCCCAGAGACCGTATATTAGATATGGTATTGTCAAGTCACATACGGAATCAATTTGTCTTGCTATAATCAGATTCTACCGGAGAACTCCTCTACATAGGTCATCCTCTTAGGTTATCCTCTAGGACTATCTATATACTTCATAAAGCGAGTGATCTCATCATCGCTTGTCCTTTCCTTCGGTGTGGGCACAATCATGTTAAGGACATTTAGAATTTTCTCCTTTGTGAGAATAATTCTCAAATTACGGAGCCTTTAGACCAATGAGGCGATTGGCATCAAGTATGTCACACAGGGTTTTGCAAGTGACAAACAAGATATAGCGAAAATAAATAACATGTAGATTTTACAGAAAATACTAATTAAGATATGGACTTCTATCTTAATATACTCCTACTATTTTCCTAGTGAATCACGCGACACCCTCGACACGTGAGACGAAAGTCTCCAACAGACTCCTAGTGGGGATCGGGATCCAATTGGCATCTTAGTGCAATCTCGAGGGACTCAACCAACTACACTAAGCCCAAAAGATAGATAACTCTTGTCAATCACAACTACTTGTGATTCCCGTCATGTTCGGCCTTTGAATCATCATGGTCTCGACTGCTCGACCAACCATGAAGTTCAGTTAAGTCATCACCATCGTTACAAGATGAGTCCGATTCGATGGATATGCTCTCGACTACTCGACCAAGTCATACAATGTCCTCAGGTCACCGGTGACATATATATGTCATAGGCAAGAACTCAATCACGTAGATAGGTGAGCCTCGAGTGACTCGACCAACTCAACCTATGTCGGGATTCAATTTTTTCCTATAACGATGGAAGGCCACGTGGGTCAATCTTATTGCCTCACGCTTATCGACTTAATATTATTGTAGGAGGGGTATTTTATTTTCTATCGGTCTCCTAATATGTCGTGTCACACATATATATATTTAATATATATCTACATTGCATGCAAATATATATATACATATATCTAGTAGGTGTATAATACATCATATATGCAAGCCACATCGGATGATCATGAGCCGTCACCTAATATAATTAAGCCCGAGCCAATGGGCCTAATCACTCACAATAGGATCTATGTGTGCATCGGTGCATCTTCATGCCCTGTGATTGTTGATCTCGTCATCATCGGTTCCGTCGCATCACCATGCATCATAATCTCCCGCTACGGCATCGTGGGTCCCACTGTCACCTCCACGCTCCCGCCACGCCTCTCCATATAATTACAAATAATCACAGGCGCGCAGGCTTGACAATAAACGAGAAAAATACAAGCTCGCAGGCCCAATAATAATAATAATAATCACAAGTACGCACATCACAACACATGGCTCATGATCATCCATCCACATCATACATCACATGTACATCACATCATATGTATGATTACGAGATATATCTAATAATTAATTAAACTAATTAATTAATTATTTTTTTGAAAACCAGGATATGCTCGGAATTTCTAAAAGTATCCAGGGTAATTTCATAATTTTGGATGAGAGGATAGTTCTCGGAATTTCTAGAATTGTTGAGGGTATTTCAGAAATTTTGTACATGAGGATAGTCCTCGGCATTTCATGAATTCATAGGGCAGGATCATCCTTTTCCTAAAAGGATGCCCAAGCCCTCTTGCCCCCATCTGCGTCGCCGCCGCCGATGCAAATTTGGATTGGGTCGATCACCAAGTCCAATAAGATCACAACACGATGCAAATTTGGATTGTAAAAAGAACCTTAGCGAAGAACTAGCGATGATCCGTCAAACATCCACCATCCAAGAGAACCAAACCAAGTTTGAAAGGTTATCTAATCAAACTTATTATTAATCTGAAAAATAGATATTGAGGATTTTTATTGAGGACATGAAGCCGAAGATTCAGGAAGAAGTTAAAGCGCGACAGTCGTACACACTTAAGGCAGTCATCTCCTTTACGCAACATCAAGAGAAGCGATTGAGCTACGTGTTGGGAAACCTCAGTGGGTGCATCACATGCGCAATGAAAATAAAAAAATAAAATCGGCTTCCCACGCAGATCAAATCGTCGTGCAAAAGATTGGGGTCGCAAGAAAAATGCAAAAACCAATAAAATCGCGATGTGAGAGAGATTGATTTTACCTAGGGAGATCGTATATCCCTGTATTCTAGATCCGATTGGAGAAGATGAAGGAGGTCAAACATCCTCCTCTCTAGCGGTATCCACACGATGGATCTCTGTAGCGAAACTCTTCCAATCTGATCTTGCAACTCTTGCTCAGAGGGAGGGAGGAGAAGAGGAGGTGGTGGCTAAAACTGTAGCCTATCAACCATGAGTCTCCCCTCCTATTTATAGAGAGCCACCAAAGCCCTAGGGCTCCTTCCTTAGTGGGTATTGGATCTTCATCCAATAACCCACTAACCTTGCATTATTGGATCTCTATCCAATAATCTCCTTAGGCTTATAATTGGGCCTTAATCAAGGAGCCCATCAACATAGGGTCTCATCTAATAAGAATAGGAGCTAATTGGATCTTCATCCAATCCTCTATTCGCTGAAGCATCCACCATATGTGTGTGACCCTCTACGCCCGATACCGAGCGGGCCGTGAGTCACTCCCATCAGAACTCCTTCTGATATAGTGAATTATTATCCCCATAATAATTCACTCGACTCATCGACTATGGACGTCCTAGGTCACTACGGCATAGTCCCCAGACGGTACAGGGGGATCAAATCCATCGGACCTGTTTGTCCATAGTTACCATGTATCTATAATCCCTCATCCAAATAATATCCCAAAGATCGTATATTGGACATGGTACTGTCAGGTCACATACAAAATCAATTTGTCTTGCTCTAATCGGATTCTACCGGAGAACTCCTCTCTCAATCCGAATGACCCTAGCTAGGGATTTGTCTGAGTAAATACATATGAGATATTCCTCTCGTGATACCAAGAGTGGATGATCCTCTATTGACACTCAATTGCCTTTGTAAGGTTGGCTACTAATCCCGATAACCAATTGTACCAGATTTGGAGCTTTCTAAACCTGTAAGTCTGGCGTCAAAGAAAAGAGTACTCATATAAGGCATCTTTAGTGTCTTAAGTCTAAGGACCAGATACACAACTGGGACTATGGAATCGCTGTCTGACATTAGGTATCATTAACCATACAGCATTTCATAAGCAAATCAATCAGTGAACTCATTCTCCAATAAGCACCTGTATTATATCCTTAGTGTCTCCACACAAGTGACTATGAGACCAGCTGCCTCCATCATATGGACGGGTATATAGTACGCCGGTCTGTCCGGTTATCTCGATGTCCCTCTCGAGTAACCTATGACCGGGATTTTTTAGGATATGTATTTAAAGGTGAATCGATATCATTATCGTGATCTCATCACGATCTGATTCTCATTGCATAGAACCAAAGACATCATAATATATATATATATATATATGCAACAGATAATATAATGGGAGAATATATCAATATTAAACATAAGTAAAAAAAAGATCACACAGTGTGTCACACGTGTCATCACTCACGTTATTAGCTTGCAGGGCACCTGTAACCAGCACTATGAAGCTCAGAAGACTAGAGTTGCTCCCCGACCAACGACACTAAAGCTTTCACCTCCTCCTACTATCAGCTGACCCCCTCAGCCACAGAAATTAACAAGAGAAAAATTTCATGATGGATCAACAAAGACTCTATGTGGGTATTGTGATAAACTGTGGAGCCTAGAACACAAATGTAAAAAGGAGACACCACTGATTCTTGCACCCACTGAAGAACCCAAACTTGAAGATACAACTCTCTAGCCCAAGGAGAAAGATACACCACAACCGACCACTCGCACGGTCCCTACCTTAACCGGCTACACCAACCTACAAAAATTGAAGATCGAAGGGTTTCTCGAGCAGTAGTCGATCATCATCCTCATCGACACCGGGAGCACACACAACTTCATGAGTAGTAAGGTTGATGCCCACTTAATGCTCCAAAAAGAAGATTACAACGGGTTCGAAGTCAAGGTAGCTAATGGCCAAATTCTGAAGTGTAACCAAAAGTGCCCGCGGGGAAAATTGATCCTACAGGAGTAAGACATAGTTGCTGATTTTTTTCCTCCTCCCTCTTGATGGTCTTGATATAGTGTTTGGCATTGATTGGTTGTCCAAGATTAAAGATATTTTCTAGAATTTTTCAAAGCTAACCATGAAATTTTTCAGAAAAGGAAAGCAAGTGATTCTACGAGGGAGCCCAGCGACTACAATCACAACACAAAACTTGGAGGGGGTACCAAAAGAAAAATCCAGTGGTTTTCTAATTCAAATTCAAGGGTTTCATGAGATTGAAGAAAAGAACCCTCTCCCACAGCTTGCTAAAATTTTGGGCGTCTCCACTAAACCGAGCCGATTACCTCCTCTGAAGCTGTTCGACCCCCTATGCTGAATAGACCGAAACTTCTACTAGTTGTTGCATGGCCAGATTACTTCCTACAACCTCAAAAGGTCAAAGAGAAAAGGGTCATCCAAGAGATGATAGAGACAAGGATTATTTGGCCATGCTTATTTCCCGCTACGACACATCCCTACATCCTTTTCCCCGGAGATAAGCTACTACTAAAGTGTTACATCCCGTCGAACTCACCATGGTTGCTGATCTCAGGTGACTTCCATGACTTTCCCCAAGATCGGACCATGATGCTTAAAGACTTCCTTATGATGACCTTTGATCTACGGCCCAAGACCGTGAGAAGATTTAGCCCCTCCAGTGACGAAATCAGAAAAAGGAAAGGATTATTCGCAGGACTCAACGAAGCATGAACATCATCCCTCTCGTTATAAAGAAAGATGCACCACCTTGGCCGAGTGAAACTATAGCCCTCACGACCACGATATCATCCATACCAAATTGTAGCCAGATGTTTATTATTGGAGCAGACACATCCAAAGTGGGGGTCAGCACCATCCTCATGCAAGACGGTCAACAACACGAAGAAGTGAAAATGAGCCCCGAAAAATCACACTCCTACCCACCTCAGACTTAGATGAGGCTCTCACCACTATAGATTTTATTAAAGGATAGCTCTCACTCCAAAAAAAGGCACGACTACTATTACAGAGCAACCACGTGGCAGCCCATGCAAAGAAGAAACTTCCCCCTGACAAACGCCGGAGCAGAAGAAAGTTTCCTGAGAAAGATCAAGTCCTCTTTCATCTCCAGCTCCAACAACACGAAATTCAAGCCTCAAGAAAGTGGTCTCCCTACTTTTTTGGGTCTTGCAAAATTGGAGATCACATTGGGGTCCTAACCTGGAGATCAGAATCGCGCACTAGATCAAGATTACAGTTGATCCACCAGGTATCCCACCACAAATGGAAATTTAAAGAAGACGACTCAGCCCAAATCCTTCCAACTAACACCCCAGTTAATGAGGATGCCAAAGTTCAGTTGATGATAACATGGGAATCATATTAGGAGCTCATGGAACCTCAACCTTGAGGACAAGGCTGATTTAAAGAGGGCAAGTTTGACAGGACTCCAGCAGGGTTGAGTCCTAATCACTTATAAGTAATCAATAAGCACCCTGTGATATTATAATAAAACCCCACCTAGTCACTTCTATCCTATAAAGAAGTGTGGCTAGGGTTTATTTTAGGGCCTTAGGGCTTAGTGGTTGTCGTCGTTTTTATTGGGCTAGTCGGCTATGGTTTCCCCCTGCTTAGGTCAGCTACAAAGCCAACCTAGCCGCCACATGTTCCCTCTAAGATAGGTAGGCTATAAAAGGGGCAAAAGGATAATTTTAGTTAGGCAATCACCCCATGGGTTAGGGTTTGTAACCCTATATAATGATGTAGTCACTGCCCTCTCTTTTTATCAAGTAATTATTAATTTTATTTCAGCCTTGTACCGAATCTAGGAGCGATAAACCCTTACAACGTTCCAATGATTGATCTCCCTCAAGGATCAAAATCTATAGAACTCCTTCTAGAATTCTATTAGAAAAGATATATATCATACCACCAATTGGTACATTGGTTTGAATCGATTAGACAAACCTTACCTTAGACATCAAGAAACAATCACATGATGAAAAAAACTATTAACAATGTCAGGTGGTACTAGATGGCCTGATAAAAATGCATGTCTTAGGTGAGATTCTGAAAATGGTAATCAGATGCCAGCAGAAATGTTGATTGATACAACTTTGACTCTCTTTCACTTCATTTTGTTATGAAGAAAAAATTTAACTTGTATGTCGAATCTTACATCCAACAAGCAAACAAATGAGAAAAGCATCAAAATCACATGCAGGGCCTCCACAACTATCCTTGTCCAGTTTGCTACATAATCTAAACAAAATATGCAACCATGGGTGTCGCTGCCCAAGGATTGCAGTAGCATGGTACAAAATAATGACATATAAGTGATTTAAAAAATGTTAGACCTTAAAAATCGCTAAGGTTCCAAAACACTGGAGCTGCTACAAGCTTGCCCAGGCGGTCGCTCGAGCGAATCGAAGCGCTATATATATATATATATATATATATATATATATATATATATATATATATATATAATATTAAATTAAAAAATTAAAGTATAAATTATAAAGTATTTTGACAAACAATATATCGTTAACGGTAGAAAGTATAATATACTATTAATCTATTGTTAATAGTATACTAAGTCGAGCCGAGTCGATATAAGGAGAGCGTGATAAGAATCTAGATGAGGCTGCTGACCGAGAGCGGAAGCTGCTTACTGAGAGCAATAGCAGCTATAGCAGCAACGACAGCGGAGAGTAGAGGCAGCGGCAGCAGCAACATATAAAAATGTCGATGGTGGAATCGTGAGTAAGATTATGGTTGAGAAAGTCTCGAGCAGAAAGTGGGAAGCTGATATCGGTGCGTCAGTTGGTTTAATCGAACCAACTAACATGAATGTGATCGAACCAAAACTAGAAACCTGGTTCGATCGCCTAGTTTAACCCGGGCGCTTACCCAAAGAGCCTGACACTTCCTTGGAGCTCGTCGCTTGGACATTAAGCGAGGTGCTCAGGGCTCGTGTCACCTAGCTCAAGCGCTTAGGTAAGCATCCGAATACCTTTTGTAGTCGTTATGACATACCGATCAGGATATGTACAACACCCATGGGCAATCCGATCCAACTCAGGGAAAAATTAAAAAGAAAACCTAAAATATAGGTAGCGCTCATCCAACTCAGCATTAAAAAAAGAAAAAAAAACAAAACGCAACAATGAGGCCTCTTCTCATGACGCACCTTTGTGATGCCGCTGTCATTCGACGTCATGCCAGCCTCTTTGTCGCTTATCTTCTTACGACCACCATTGTCGTTCGACATTAAGCAATTCTTCTTCTAGTTGTTGCCTTATTCTCACGATATCACTACTGCTGCCACACTACACTACTATTGGCATTTGCCAATTTCCATCTCCCTAGGCACACTCCCACCTCTTCTCATCCTCCTCTTTTTTTTTTTCTTCTTTTCATTTATGGTTCCTCTTCTTTCTTCTCGCTCCTCTTCCTTTGTTGTCTCTCCGTTTTTCCTCTCCTTCCTTATTTCTCACTCCTCTTCTATCATCCGCCCTTCCTCCTTTTTCTTCTTCCTCTTTGGAATGTAGGTATATAGCAATGCACATGGTACATTAGAATTGATCGATATGTATCAATCCGACCATATTACCAAAATAGGTTCAGTACTTGAAACCAAGATTGATATTTTCAAATTGTATTATTTGATATGGGCAGTATGTACCGGTCTGCCTGTTAATCGGTACACGAACCGCCCGCTATCAGGGGTACCATCGATTGTAGCTATTTTCACATTGTTATCACCTCAAATTGGTCGATAATGATCGATTTTGATTGTTGTTAACTGATTTAGGATAGTATCTACGGAGGGAGAAAGAAGAAGAGGGAGAAGAAGAAGAGAGATAAGAAGAGGGAGAAGAAAAGGGAGAACTTGGATATATGGCGTTGCTCTCGCGATCTCGATCTGTCGCCCACGGGCTTCTTGGTGCTTCGCAGGGAGAATCTTCGACGATCACAAAGAGAAGGAACGATGCGTAGGCTTCTCGCCAAGCCTTCGTCGAGAGATTTCTTCTCTCCGCGTGGGCTTCTCTGGGAGAAGACATTTCTTCTCCCCGCATGAGGCCAAGAAACATCTCCCGTGTGGGGGAGAAAGAACGAGATGATATCACCTTATTTTTTAACTTTATTATTATTATTATTATTATTATTATTATTATTATTATTATATATATACATACACATATCGAGCGGTATGCCTGAGCATATCGCTTGGTACCAGCATATTATACTGTACCGAGCTAAGCTCGAAACATCGATACGATACGAAATGGTAGATCTTGCTTGAAACGGGGATCTTTACCGCTGCCTACCAAGTGAAGGTAAGTGAAAACTAGTTCACACAAAATACATGCAAAAATCTAGAGCTCATTCTAAGAAAGATGCTAAGAATCGGCAAAGATTTCATGAGGCATGAGCTTATGCTTTCCCAAACAATTGGTTTGGGCAAGCTATACAAGCACAAGTGTGTGAACGATAGTGTCAAATAGTTGGCATGACTGAATAAATAAATTTGTCTTTGGACTGAAAAGGAAATTGCTAGCGTTGCTTCAGACTTATTGTGAAACATATGAAATCATAGACAAATGCACAACATCCTCCTCTTCAATATCATGAAAACAACCTCTTTGCTTGCAAGGGCAAAGCTACAATGGGCCACACAATTTAACATCATCTTCAGTGGAACATCATAGGATCTATTAAATGATCCATGATCACCACATCAGCAATAATAATTAGCATCATCTATGCCAAATGTTTAGGACTAAATAATAAGCTAACGTAATGATTCTACAGCACAATCATGAATTGGTATCTTGTAAACAAACTTGAGCTCCAGATTGCAGTTGGTTTCAAGAAGCATTACTGTGCGGTCAGTATATTTGACTCCAAATACACTTGAAACTTCCATAACCGAGGCCTGGCAATGTAGAGCCTTATAATCTCAGCTTTTAATGAGTAATCATAATTTGAAATCCTCTTCTCAGTGACTCACTAAGGACAACAAAGTGCCTGCAACAGCAGCTATAATTCAGTTGAAAACTATAAAGAATATTTTCCAATTAACCTCACTGTCTAGCATCAACCTAACTGTTCATCTAATCTTCCTAAACGAATGTAGTGTATATTTAACATTAGATAGATGCAAATGTTGAAGAGTTGATTCAAATTAAAAAAGTTCAAATATTTAATGTTTTTACAAACCTTAAGCCCCAACCTATTACAAAGTGGAAGAAAGTTCACTGAAGTAGTGACATAATGTTTGGACAGAATGTATGATAATAAATGTTGTATGATTGGGTATTACAAAGTGGAAACTTCACTAAAGTAGTGACATAATCTTCGGACAGAATGTATGATAATAAATGCTGTATGATTGGGTAAGAGAGTGTCTAACCTTTCTGCATATTCATGTCAAAAACAATATTTTAGATCTTTAATAGTTGAATATCAATTTACTCGATCCTATACCAGCATCAGTCATTGACGAGTTGAAACAACATGACGAATTTTGACTACTCAACAATAATGACAAAAAGCAACTGGGAGCCAAGAGGCATGTTACAGCCATAGTGAAAAATTAAAGATTCAGCAAAAGACAAAAAGATATAGCGTCTACAATGACTTCGACGAGGATGTCGAAGGAATAACTAGGGAAAAATATCACGGACAAAAATATAAATAGGGTACTCGATATAATACTCATGTATATCCGTGTCTTTCGGTATTTGTTCATGCTTTATACAGCAAGTAGCGGGCTAGCAATAGGCTTGGCAGCCCTAGTTTGATTAGCTTTCTTGATTATTTTCGCCTTGTAAATAAGAGTTTTGTCATATAGAAACTTGTGGGGATTTCGATCTGTAATGAACCATGATACTTTATGTACAACCGTTCAGAACTTGTGAAGTTCATTGTTGTAATTTGTATTAGCTATAAAGTGTTTGCTGAAATGGTTGCTTGTAGATCCCGTGTGAAATGTTTTCTCAAACATGTTTTCTCTTTTATAGTCCTAAGCGAACATAGGAGGTCTCGATGAGGCTGATCTTTGCAAACAGACATACAAGGGTGCCACAATGTTATGAACTTAGTTAATTTTGCCTAAGTCGTGTGGCACCCTTGCATGTCCGTCCACAAAAAGATTAGCCTCCCTAAAACCTCCTAGGATCTCTTAGGATCTACAAAAAAGAAAATTGATCAGAGAAGCATTTTACATAAGATCTACAAGCAACCACCTTAGTAGATATTTTATATAGTCAATACAAATTACAACTATGGACTTTACAAGCTCTGAACGGTTGCATAGAAAGGAACAATATCCATTATAGACCCAAGTCCCCCTAAATGTCCACATGACACAACTCTCATTTACAAGTCGAACCTAGCTACAAAAGCTAATCAAACTAGGGCTACCAAGCCTACTACAAGCCTGCTACTTACTATATAATGCATGTAAAATTTGAAAGACACGGACAAGCATAAGCATTACGTCGAACACCTTATTTATATTTTTGTCCGTGACATTCTCCCCCACTTATTCCTTCGACGTCCTCGTTGAAACCGTTGCATCTCCTCGCCTTTTGTTGAATCTTCGATCTTCTACTTTGGCTGCAACACGCCTCTTGGCTCCTAACTGCTCTCTACCACTATTGTTGAGTAGTCGAACTCTGATCCGCTATGCTGCTTCAACTCATCAATGACTAACTCTGGTGTGGGGTCGGCTGAGTTGTGCTGATCCTTGTTGATTCTTGTGGATCCTTTCGATAAAGGAAAAGACCTTATTGGTTTTGTGCTAATATCTCAAACGTCTCTTACCGCTTAAACTAGGTAGATGAATGTTGGAGCTTTAACGAGCATCGCCTCACATACTTTAAAATTTTTAAGGTTCTTTCTTCAGAAAGTTGTCATCAATTCTTCTTCAACTTAGTTGTCACTTCCAAGTAGGTTCGCATCACTTTTACTATCGATTAACATTCTATTGGTAAATGAAGCGAATAATCTACTCTTAGTAGCACTGATCATCAATCAATAGTGAGGACTTGACAACTCGTCTAACATTAAAATCATTTGCTTATTTGGATAATTAATGAAAATAAATATAAATAAAGCAATTAAGGATTCACATATTATTTTATTAACATATGACATAATAAGGAAACTTCTAAAACTGAAATTTTTTTATTAACAATCAAAAACTAATGTATGACATATAATTTTGATTATATTGAAGGAAAAATTAATGACACAGTTAGATGGATTAATGAATAAGAAATTATTTAGGTACCTTGGATATTTATTATTCAGTGGGATCAAAAGATCAATCACAATTTTCTTTGTAGAATAAAATTGAATGACTAAAGCATAAAAATGGTGTCAATGGTATATTTTGTGATCATCAGTGCTTCTTAAATTTAAAAATATAAGATAATTATTAAGTAAACCATGTTTTATGGTTTTGAATGCTGGTTGCCTAAATAAGGCACACTAGAAAAAAAAGGCTAATTAATATGAGAAAGTTGTGGTAGATATATAAAGTTACTCAAAAGATAAAATAAGAATATTTTTATTCATAAATGCTCCGATAAAAGCAACTATGAGAAGTCATGTAAGATGGTATGAATATGTTTAAAAAGAGAATGAGAATCACCTATAGATATTGTTATCAAATGAGGTGATTTAATCATCTAAGATAAAAATCATCAATCAATATTAGTAGTCATCTAAGATAAAATGAGGTTTTAGGGTTTTCAGTGATGTCTTCCACATAAATGACTGATCTCTCTCTTATATATTATTTGTTGTCTATTTTCTTTTACACACACACACACACACACTTATATATATATATATATATATATATATATATATATATATATATATATATATGTGGGCATCAGAATATCTATAATTATATGTGTTTACAACAAATATCAAACTTGTTGAAACGTATACTGATTGTATAAACTTTAAATATAGGAAAACCCAAGTATATGGTTCATATTGTATAAATAATTTTAATTAAACACGAGACTAAATAGCATGAGGTCCAATATCTATTTAATCTTAAGATAGTAATCATATATAATGAAACAGCATAAAAAGCAGCACTCCAAAAAGATATAACTCAATTACATATATTATCAATTCCAGATATGCAACAACTTAAAGCAAGGAGAACAAAAAAAGACAAATAAACATGTCTAACGAATAGATCATGATGATGTACAATTCTACGTAGTAAAAAAAATGAAGCAAAGGATAAACTGGTGAACCATTGAACCAACACATATTTAAAATTTGGCAACAGAACCAAAGAAAATTAAATATCTCTTAATAGTGTTTGATTGCAAGCAATATAATCGATTAACACCGATAAGTAATATCTCATGTTTTATTTGAACTTTGTTTTGGTTTTTGCACTCATTCCCGACCAACAAGAGCGTCTCACGTAGACAGGTCAATGATCGATCCAAGTTGTGCTTTCTCTAATTTTCATACTAATACTGCCATTTCTTTCAGGTCGATGACATCGTTATTGCCTTCACTTGAAACGATAAATCTAGTTGGAGTCTTCTCATGAACCTGAAAACTAATGGAGCGGCATATGATGTCTTCGTCTCCAGGATTCAATAATGGCTATGCGAGATCCTCTTGATCATGGAAATATTTTTGTTAATAGATTGATAGCATCAAGGTTTCTGTAAACCTATTAACAAAAAGGCTTCCATGGATCTGCAGAATGTGTCATGGCTGCACAATTTTTCTTGTAGTATACCAACATATTTTTAATATGAGTGAAGGACATCAATGGAAGATGCATCATTTGAACATATTATTATTGTACACTTGTGTTTTGATATATATTTTTTTTAACATAAAAGAAATTAATATGAACCTTGATTAGAAGTAATTTAATCTGAATTTTCTGGATTTCCAAGGATACACATAACTAGTGCTATATCAAAATTCACAACAAATATGCAATTTTCAAATCTTAAGCCTTCAAGATTATTTTTTGTTTTTATTTGTGGTTCACAGCTGATATTGAATTCCTTCCCCTTGTTATGTTTCCAAGCCACTATTTTTCTGTGTTTGCAGGTATCTGCTTTTGAACATCAACATTCCACAGCTCAGCAACTTGCAATTCCATTTCGGATGCCAACAAACAGTCTCACAAGGATTATGGCAGAAGAAGGTGTTTTGTAGCGTTCCCTATCTCATACTCAAAGAACGGCCTTCAGCAACCTCAGCATTGTCCACTCTTGGCTGCTATCAAATGGAGGTCTAATACTTTCTGATGACACCAAGAAAGAAGCTGTCACAGTGGTGGTCACTGGGAATCCACTATATCTCTTTCGTGCAGGGCCCCTTTACATGAAATTTGTCCCCTACCTTGGATGCGTTCATGACCGGAGGAGCACTCTTGGCCTTGCACTACTACCATGTCCACCAATGAATGAACACAGTCCATTCCTTTGATTCTGCTTCTTTGACAAACAAATGGATGTGGATAAGGCAAAAGCAACTTCGATTTAACCTGTCCACGATCCACGCCACAACTTTTATCCAGCACAGGAAAAGAGAGATTACTCCTGGTCAAGGAATTTTGCATTTAGTATCATATCAAAATGCACAAGGCATGTGTTTGCTCAAGTCTCCAACCGGGGACCCTTGAAAGCATGATGCATGACCACATCATTGGAGGCCTTTTTATTAGAGCCTCACTCTTGCACTCACCTAACATTTATCGATTGAGCATCTTCCTCCTGTTTTGTTACTTTTGCTGCAGTAGGATGAAAGCTAAGCAGCAGGTGTTGATGGCTGCAAACACTTCATTAGGCTTCCAAGATGCCATGGAGAGAATCTGGTTCCATAGGAACATTCTTTTCATGGCGCCTAGTGGACTAGACCTCCCCGCGATGAAGAAGATGAAAGCCTCGTCAGCGACGCAAAACTCAGAACCAGTTCCAAGGTGCACCTCACACAAGGTAATCACCATAAACTCAGGAATACATATCGACTTAGGTGCTGACATCAATGTTTGGCAGCCTAAATACAAGAATAAGAGACCAACAAGTCTGGTTCTTGGTTTGCGAGAACCGCCGACAGGCGTACTCCGGTCATGTCCTTCGTTCCGGACGACGAGTTCAGATCTCAAGCGTGACAGCAGGAGTGACAGAAGAAGAAGACGAAGAACGATGAGCAGGCTGCGAAGCTACAGGAGCGTGACGGAGCTGGAGAACTACGAAGTGAAGGGTTTCATGGACCTGGGTTTTGTGTTCCGGAAGGAGGAGTTGAGCATGGAGATCATGAACATAATCCCAGGGCTGCAGCGGCTGGGAAAGGAAGGGAGCAGAGAGGAGGACGAAGGCGTGGAGAGGCCATATCTTTCTGAGGCCTGGACGAGACATGATCTCTTAGTCGTCAGCCCGTCGCTGCAGTCGAGATCTCCGTACGGAGCTGACATGAAGAGGCAACTCCGTTTCTGGGCCAGAGAGGTGGCTTCTGTTATCCACCACAATTATGTTGAGAACTTCTAAGTCTTACAAATACACATAATTAGTAGTTGTTGGGAAGTAATTAATCTCACTTCTATGAATCAATGGGTATTATATTCTGTTGGATAGGATTAGAAGAAAGTGTGTTGCCATAACCCTTCATTTTGTATTCGTGTATCTGTGATATGATAGTTTGACGATGTAAAATATGTGTGAATGAACTCTCCTTAATAAATCACAAGTTTGTAAATGATTTTTTTTATTAAGCCCTCGTATTAGTAAAAATATTATTTAATATTTTTCTCTTTTATTTATTCTGTAATCCCAGTTATCCAGCACGATAAGGGACTGGTGGAGAGTATATATGATTCATATAATATTTACAAATTATGTATGTATATATATATATATATATATTGCTAATATTCATATAGAAAACTCAAGTTCACTATATAGTTTATATCAGTTGGTTTGAGTTCAAATATATGTAAAAAATAAAAAATATATATCCTAATGTTTCTATAAACATGATGAGTTTCTAAATGATGTCACCGCCATTTAAAATATAATTAGCAAAGACTAACTATAATGATTCATAGGAAAGTTCTTTAGATTTTGTAGATATACCAATAGACTATGACGACCCTCTAACTCCCTAATCAATATGAGATTATTATGGTACCACAAAGTGCATACTTGTATTTTGCAGCTTAAATAGTAAGGTTAATTATGATATTTTAGACTTCCCATGTAAATTTTATTGGACGATTCACTGTTAACTCTCTAATGAGTAGTTTTTGTACTCTAATATATCTGCTCACAGACTATTTGTGACAGTCAAGTTATTTGTCATGTTGAGGACAAGTTGCCTTCTCAGAATTTGACAATAATAACTGGTGCATAGTTAATTGAAATAAATATGCAATTAACTATAACCAAACGGGTTATTCTTATCATTTTGACTTCATAATTAGTTGAAGAAATCCTTGCTATGGTAACTATTTTATTTACATTATTTTGTATAATATAAATTTGGTTTCTTTATATATATATTTTTTTATGAAATCTAAGGAGTTTATGTTGGCAAAATTTTGTCTAAATAAGCGGTCAATTAGTGTGGATACTTTGGTCATTGTAAAAAATTTGGAATAATAATATGCATGTGCATTATGATGATGTTGGACAGATGAGAGATGGTCAAGATTTAGCTCATAATGAGTTTTAGTGAAGCTTACAGTCTTAATCTTTATTTATCTTAACTTAAATCCTAAATTTGATGGTTAGGGTTGTGAAAAGAGGGCAACGACGATTGAAAACGTGATAGAGAGAAAGAAAGTTACATATTGACAATAGAGGATAGAAAATAAGAGATCTAGGAAAGGGAGAAAAATAAGGACAGAGAAATACTATTCATAATTATATATATCTCATGATCAGTTTATAGTTGATTATTATTGTGATCACTTGAGAATATTTCAGATATTATGTATAGTAATATATGCTTTATATCTTTGTGATTCTCTTATGGCTATTGCTTGGGTTTAGGCACGAAACCTTGATATCTGTATATTCATTATTTTGATAGTGGATTTTCTCTAGCTAGTCCCGTGGTTTTTATCTTTCGAGTTGAAGGGATTTTCTACGTAAATCTTGGTATTTATTTGATTATGATTTTTGTTTGATTCCACTGTGTGTGATGGTCTGCTAGTATTTATTCATATACAAAGCCTTTATTCCTTTTATTCTCATCAACTAGTATCAACGTAGGGTTTTGGTGGTATTTAACTTTTGTATTCGAACATGAAGACCGATAATATTTCTCGCATGATTAGTTTGAACGAAAATAATTGGATGATATGAAAACCAAGAATAAAATATCTCTTGTATTACAAAGACTTTACAAGGGGATAGTGCAAAGCCCACAACTCTGACAGATAATAAGTTGAAGAGGTTAGGTCGAAAAATAGTTGGGTTTATTCAACAGTGGCTTGATGACAATGTCTTTCACCATGTTTCTAAAAGTTCTGCTTACTCTCTTTGGAAAAAGTTAGAAGGTCTTTATGAAAGAAAAATGGTTGACAACAAAACTTTATTGATCAAAAAACTTATGAACTTGAAATATAAAAAGGGTACTTATATTCCTAAGTATTTGAATAAAATTCAGAGTATTACTAACCAGTTATCCTCTATGAAAAATATCTTTTGATAATGAGTTGTAAGTATTGTTATTTCTAAATTCTTTGCTAGAAAGTTGGGAGACACTAGTGGTTTCCCTTAGTAATTCTACACTAGATGGTATTGTCATCATGAGTCAAGTAATAAGCAGTTTGTTGAATGAGGAGTTGAGGAGAAAGAATTCAACAACTTCTCAGATTGATTCATAGGCACTTGTTTTAGAGAACAGAGGAAGGTCAAAGTCGAATAATAAAAGTGGTTCACGCATGGGTAGAAGCAAATCAAGATCAAGAAATGATATTAATTATAGTGAGAAAGAATATTATAAGAATCAATGCAAGTAACCTAAGAAGAACAAGAAAAAGAGAAAAGAAGTGAAGCCTACAAAGTCAAAAAAGAATACCACAGCTACAGTACAGGGTAGTGATTATTTGATTTTGTCTACTTCTAATGATATTTTTTCTTGTGTGTGCCATGATCTCGAGTAGATAATTGACACAAGTGCTTCTTATCATGCTACATCATGGATGAAGTTTTTTGCTATTTACAGGTCTGAAAATTTTAGTATTGTCAAGATGGACAATTATGCACAGCAGACATCATTGACATGTGTGATATCTATATAAAGACCAACCTTGGCTACAAGTTTGTGCTTAAGGATGTGAGGCATGTGGTTGACTTAAGGCTGAATTTAATTTTAGTTAAAAAGCTGGATGATGAAAACTTTGATGTCAGATTTCACAGAGGGCAGTAGAAGCTCAGTAAGGGTTCTTTTATTGTAGCTAATGGGAAGAAATGTCATATATTATACATATTACAGGCTAAAGCTTGTGGTAAGCAGTTGAATACTGTAGAGAAAGACTTCGGTATGGAGTTGTGGCATAGGCGACTAAGACACATGAGGAAGAAATTGCTACAATCTCTTTCCAAGAAAGAGGTGTTGCTAGACCTTAGAGGTACACGTATGAACCCTTGTATTGATTGTGTGATTGGCAAATAACATAGAGTTTCCTTTGTTTGTTCTGCTTTATCTAGAAAAATACATGCGTTGGACCGTGTCTATACAGATGTATGTGGTCCTTTGAGGACAAAAACTCATAGTGGATCTGTTAATGTTTCTAGTATTAGTGGTGCACTTTATTTTGTCACTTTTATAGATGAATTTTCTAAGAAAATTTGGGCCTATGCTTTGAAGACCAAAGATTAGGTTATTAATGTCTTCAAGGAGTTTCATGCCAGAGTTGAAACAGAGATAGAAAGGTAATTAAAATGCATAAGATCATATAATAGTGGTGAGTACACAGGATTGTTTAATAATTATTATAGGTCATATGACATCCAGCATGAGTTGATAGTTCTTGGTACACCTTAACATAATGCAATTGCAGACAGGATGAACTGCACCATCATAGAAAAGATCAGATGTATACTTTCACATGCTAAGCTACCCAAAATGTTTTGGGATGATGCTTTGAGGACTATAGTTAATGTGATCAACTTGTCACCCTGTACAGCTCTAGATGGTGATGTTGTAGAGCATGTATGGTCAGGAAGGATGTCTCCTATAAGCACTTAAAAGTATTTGGTTATCATGTATTTGTATATGTTCTAGACAATGAGAGGTCCAAGTTGAATGTTAAGATAAAAGAGTATATTTTTCTTGGCTACTCATATGATCAGTTTGGTTACAGGCTTTGGGATCCAGAAAAGTATAAGGTGTTCAGAAGCAGAGATGTTATCTTCTTTGAGGATCAAACCATTGAGGATTTGAAGAAGAAGGCATTAGCTAAGACTTATGCAGAGAGATTTATAGACTGTGATCCAGTTATTCTCCAGTATATTAAGGTGATGGAGGAGATGTGCAGAAGATGATGCAAAGCCAGATGTTGATATAGCTATAGGACATGTTAAGCAAGAAAAAGAAAGAGAGTAAGTTCCCACAGAATCTCAGTTAAGAAGATCTTCTAGACACGTCAACCTTCCAGAAGATACTCTACAGATGAGTATGTGATGTTTACTGATGCAAGTGAACCAAAAAGTTACCAGGAAGTAGTTGAAAGTGAGCAGAAAAAAAAGTGATTTGTTGCTATGTAGGAAGAGACGGATTCTCTGTAGAAAAATGACACATATGATTTGGTACAACTACTAGACGGAAGTAAGGCCTTAAAGAATAAGTGAGTTTTTAGGTTGAAGACTAAAAAATATTGTTCTCAACCAAAGTACAAAGGTAGATTGGTTGTGAAAGGCTTTGGTTAAAAGAAAGGTATTGACTTTGAAGAGATTTTTTCTCCTGTTGTTAAAATATCTTTTATATGTGTTGCTCTTAGTATTGCTACTAACATGGACTTAGACGTTGAGCAGTTAGATGTAAAGATAGCTTTCCTTCATGGTGATTTGGAGGAGAAAATTTATATGGAGCAACCAGAAGACTTCAAAGTCAAAGGTAAAAAAATTCTTGTCTATAAGTTGAAGAATAGCTTGTATGGGTTGAAGCAAGCTCCAAGATAGGGTATATAAGTTTGATTCATTTATAGTTGAAAATGGATATAAAAGAACAGCTTTAGATCATTGTGTGCAAATCAAACGATTTGATGAGGATTTTATTATTCTCTTACTTTATGTTGATGACATACTTATCCTTGAGAAAGATATGTCTATGATTGATAGGTTGAAGAAGGAACTGAGTGACTATTTTGCAATGAAGGACATGGGGCCAGCAAAACAAATACTGAGCATGCAGATTTCTCACGATAGAAGAAATAAGAAGATTTAGTTGTCATAGGAGAAATATATTGAGAAGGTTTTGGACAGGTTCAGTATGAGTAATACAAAGCCAATTGGTTCTCCTCTTACAGGTCACTTCAAGTTGTGCTCAGATTAGAGTCCGTCAAGTGATGAGGAAAATGAGAAAAATCAAAAGGATCCTTATGCTTTAGTAGTTGGAAGTTTAATGTACGTGATGGTATGTACGAGGCCGGACATTACATATGCAGTAGGTGTTGCTAGTAGATTTCTTGCAAATACAAGCAAAGAGCACTAGACAGTAGTGAAATAGATTTTTAGATATCTCAAAGGAAGTTCTAAAGTTTGTTTAAGCTTTGGAGGTGGACCACCTGTGTTGATAGGTTACACAGATGCAGATATGACAAGAGATATTGACACAAGAAAGTCCACATCAGGTTTTGTACTTACTTTTGCAGGGGGAGCTATGTCATGGCAGTCTAGATTGCAAAGGTGTATTGCTCTCTCCACCACAGAGGCAGAATATATTGCTACTACAAAGGTTTGCAAAGAAATGTTATGGATGAAAGGATTTTTATAAGAATTGGGGCTGAAATATAAAAATTATGTGATGTATTATGATAGTAGAGTACCATCCATTTATGTAAGAACCCAACATCTCATTCTAAGTCAAAGCATATATATGTCAGACATCACTGGATCAGAAGTGTGCTTGAAGATAAGCAGTTACAACTTCAGAAAATTCGCACAGTTGATAATGGGGTAGATATGTTGATAAAGACTTTACCGAAACGAGAGACATGAGATGTGTCGATAGCTAGTTGGCATGACTTTACATTGAGGAGTCATGAGATAGTCTCCCTTATGGGCTGAAGGGGGAGGTTATTGGGCAGATGACCCAGATTCAGCCCATAATGGGCTTTAGTGAAGCCCATAACTTTAATCTTCATTTATCTTAACTTAAATCCTAGATTTGGTAGTTAGGGTTATGGAAAAGAGGACAACGACGGCTGAAAACGTGATACATATTAACAGTAGAGGGTAGAAAACAAAATATCTAGGAAAGAGAAAAAGGCAAGGATAGAGAAAGACTATTCTCAATTATCCATATCTCAGGTTAGATCAGTTTGTAATGAATTCTTACTGTGATCACCTGTGAAATTTTTAGATATTGTGCATAGTAATATAGTCCTTGTATTCATGTGATTCTCTTGTGGCTATTGCTTGAGTTTTTACCCTTCGAATTGGAGTTCATTTGATTATGAAAACTATTATTCGTTTTATTCCCATCAGATGATCCTGTTAACCCAAAAGCTCTTGCAGAAGTTCAATCAAAATATAACTAAAGCATGAACACTCAAGGAACACAATTTAGATCCTTGCATGATCTCAAATGTTTCCTATTATATGCATCCTGAAACACTATATTTGTATCAAACATGGTCGTTTCTGAAGATATGACAGCATAAAATCATCAAGTGCAAGGCCACAGATGACAGCAAAACATCAACAGTTGTCTCAAAGTCTGATAACACCAAAAACCAGATTCTGAAAGATGATGTTCTTAGTTCCCATATGTTCAGAAACAATACACAAGAAAGCTCAAGAAAATAGGCTGGGAACAAATCATAGAAATAGTTGAGCAATCCACCTCAAACTAAGCTCCCACTCAAGACCAATTTCATACCAATATTGATAGTACAATAAACAAGTTCGGGTGTTTGCACCTTACTCACCACCCAGGTACTTGTGTCAATTGCAGATAGAGCCGGCTACCTGCTCCCACCATTGCTCATTTGCTCTACACAAGTAGCTACATCTTTCGGTGTGGCAACATCCAGTTTAGGTGGACCTGAATTGCGCCTAATTCTTGCTGGAGACAATATGCTGCACTTATCTGCCACTGGATATGAAAGACGCTTCTTTACGGCAATAACAGATTCCCTCTCGGGAGTTTCAGCATTGTTATTTGGTGGACTCTGGAACCGAGATTTGGCCCTTACTGATTCTGTCGATGCCATGTAGCTTGGGATGGTGGGAGAGCTTGCTAGGCTCACATCATCCCCGAATGATGACCCTGCAATGCTTTGCCTCCTTCGACGCTCCGATTGCAAGCTGACCATGTTTCTCGAGTTGTCAGTGGCACCTCTTGAGCTCACTGATTTCTCTTTTCCTGCAGATGAGTGTTTGGAAGGGGGTGTTAAGGGCGGATGGTGGCTGGAGGGATGGCTTGACTTCTGATGATCCACTGGAGTCCTCTGCCATTTGGTATCCTTATGTTGCGCATATAATTTGATTATTTGCTCCCCAACACTTGGGCTAGCTTTCTTTGCATGGTCGCTGACATCTTTGTCTATTGCATTGTGGTTCTCCCATGGCCTAGATGCCATCCAGCGCTCCAACCAGCTCCAACCCCATTGTGGATTGTTTGGGTTTGTGAATGTCGGGTTTACTTCTCTTGAGGAGTTCTTCCACTGCTTCAGAGCAACTCTTGTGGGGTTAAATCTTCATATCAACTACTTTATGCAATTAGGAACTATGAAGAATCAAAGTTATATATATATATACATATATATATGGAAAAAGCAGATTTTTAGTTTGAAAATTGAACTGATACCACCAAGACATAGAACTTGAAGACCAAGAATAGCAAGGACATTTAAGAAAATGTGGAATCAATGCCCAGTACCTGATGAGAAAATGCATACGCTAGTGCCCTTTCTCTTCTTATAGCAGCCCCTTGCTTGTTAACTAGATTTGCTTCGATTTGTTCTTTGGACCAGATACTGTCATCCCATTCCTCTCCTACCTAGTACCATCAAAAATGAAAAAGAGCTCTCAAAAGTCAATGTGAAAAGAATTTAAATGTTAAAATACATTTGATGCAAATAATATATTTCCTTTTCTTGAAGAAACAGTTTCAAATATAGCCACAGCTTGATTAAACAGCTTAATAGGGATACTTAATATTTGAGATCATTTAAAGAGGCAGTCCTTCACTTTGAAGTGGCAATTATAAGTTACATGAATCGAATAAGCACTATGTTGCCATCAGACCCTGACTGTAAAATATGTTGCAGTCAGATTCTATACTAGACTCTTTTTTTTTTTTGCTTATTAATCTAAATAATCATTTAATTCTTAACCTATGCTGCACATTTATTTTTTACTTTGCACATTTATCATACTGCACCTTTAAGAGAAAAACCAAAGAAATTTATATTACAAACAATCAAAAGAATATTTTGCCTCTTGGTTTAATCAATGCTATCACCTTCAATTGGCACAAAAAAAAAAAAAAAGGGCAACTCAACATATAAGGTTCTACTTCTACATACATGGGTTCAAAGGAGGGTACACAACCTTACCCGAGTAGGTTATATATACTTCTCTACAATAATACACTACTGTGATACTGCCCAATCGGCAAAGGATAAACCTTGCCATGGTCTGGTAGGAAGATGTTCATGCAACCAATCCCAAGTAATTTGGAACAAACTACTCATTGTTGTTATAATATAAATTAATGAATGACTAAGGTATGCAACATCCATCTAGACACCATTGAAAATGTAGCTTTGACTACTTACAAGAATCAATACCTAGCTGAACATACTTCACTGTAACCAACAGTAATCTTTGTGCAGATAGTGTTTGCATCCATCCAGATTCCATTTAAATGTTCTTTTGACTATTTGCAGACTACAATATAAATCTAGCCAAACATACGTCACCATAACTATCAGTGATCTCCATGCAGAAAAGTTATCTTGGTGCAGATAGTGTTTTGATGGGTAGGCAAATAGCTATAAAAAAAACCAAAGCATGAATAGATTTTGTATAATTAGTGGAAAATGAATTTAAGCATTTACTTTTTGTTTCTCAAGTTCCATTTCGTGTTTCAGCTGTAGCTGCCTTTGCAGAGCTTGGTTTTCTTCCCTCATTCTGATCCTCCTTGAGTGTATCTGTGACTGAACTCTGGCCAGTGTTTGCATGCAGTGTAATGTGTTTGACGTCTGATGCTTGGCAGCATTACCATCAACCAATGTCTTCAACCTGACAAGTCTCCTCAAGCCTCGCAGTGCTATCCTTGCCTTGATGAAAGGTTTAGGCATAAAAGCAACAATTCAAATTGAAG
This sequence comes from Ensete ventricosum, assembly GCA_029747655.1. Lineage (NCBI taxonomy): Eukaryota > Viridiplantae > Streptophyta > Magnoliopsida > Zingiberales > Musaceae > Ensete > Ensete ventricosum. The sequence continues at coordinate 23,861,208 of JAQQAF010000003.1, read as the reverse complement.
AATAAACTGGGAAAGAAAATACAAAAAGCAGCTTAACATAGCAGGGACGACTAAAGAAGCAGAATTGAGAAGATTACATTTCACAAAATATGGTCACCATTACAAGTCTAATTCTAGACTGTATGATGAATCATAAATGACATTAAAATCTTTGAAAAGCCAGCTCAATGATAAACACAAAGAAAATCACAGATCAGGAGGCCATGCATACATAGTTGATGGTTGGAAGACATTGTTCGCTCTACATCCTCCCAAAAACACATGATTTAACGAATCAGAAATGGGGGAGGAACCAATTGTTAAAGAGCTCGTAAGAAAACATAAAAAGATGGGGGGCGGCAGTTTAGTGTTGTTTTCATACACATGTTAGATGAATCTAATTTCATACACAGTAAATTAGATTCATCTGTGCCTAACATCAATACATCAAAATTATTGTAAAGCTCTACAAAGTTCCTTTTTTTTTCTTCAAAAGACCATTAAATTCACACATCATCTTAGTAAAACCTTATAGTATCTATCCTATAGCCATCAATTAAATAACAAAAACAGATCCAAAAAAGATAAAGTTAATCTATCAAGAAAGTTACAGCAAAGGCCTTCTTTCTTTGTTACCCAATAACAAGAGAAGGAAGTTAAGTAACCCTAAATTGCATTCTTTATAGGAAGCCTTATGTTTCCGGATGAAAAATCTACGTAGCCAACTTTTTTTGCTTCATAAAAGCCTTCCATATCTAGTGAACTGTGAATTCTACAAACGAATCAAAGCATGAAAGAACCAAACTGATGCAATAATATCTAGTCAAGTATAAAGATAGTAATACCAGGTACCCACGAAAAGCAGTCTGGATCTTGATCGCTGCGGCCTCTTCTCTCGTTTTTCCCATAGAGCTTGTGATGGTGAGTCCAACAACCGGTGCCGCAGCAACATCTGCAGCTTCTGCTGTAGCAGCACTGGTGAGAGTCACGGAGTAGGCATTCTTGCTGTGTCCATCCTCCACTTTCACCAACTTAATCCCCTGTGAAAGATGACAATCCGGCGGTTTGGTGCCATCGACAATTGATTTCTCTGCCACTTCAGAAGGGACTGGAAGATAATGTTTGGGTCTCCTCAATTTCCATTTCCTCTTAGATTTGTGGTTCTTCTGGTTAAATGAAGAAGAAAGTAAACAACTTGATGCCAAAAGAATTTGCCAAGGACGATCTCAGAAGCCAGAGGAAGCCTGAATAAGAATTCTAACCTGCCTTTTCTTCTCATTGCTCTCAGGGTTGAATGCTCTGCTGACAGCAATAAACCACTTCCCTCTCCTTCCCATGTCCGTCTTCTTCCTCCTCCACTTGTACTTTTGGATGACCGCCGTGCGCAAACCTTGATCAAATAATAAATAAGAAAAGCTAGTTAAGACCAAATCTCAACTCTTTTGCATTATTTGATCCATCGGAAACAACGAACACCAAGTGAAACATATACGTGCTTCTCCCAGAAATCAAAACATTGTACATCAGAAATAGTTGATTTCTCTTTCCTCCTCACCAGGTGGGGAAAACTTATGAACTCCCTAAAGATTACTGAGCTTTCACTCAAAAACCGAAGTTAGAACAATGAACTCCCGAGCCATAAAGATCCTCTTTTTTCAGTCTCTGGGAAGTTCTATCAGCGGGTACGAACTTTAAGAGAAGCGTTTACCAGGTCCAGTTGGTGGTGGTGGACCGCCGGGGAGCGCAGCTTTCCCCCGTGTTCTGGAACGAAAGGGAAAAAGTTCCTCCTTTGGTCGACAGGGAGAAGGAATAGGAAACAGGGCGACGAAGACAAGAAGGCGAGAAGGGAACCTGCAGGCAAAACGAGAGCAGATGCTAGCGTGGAGAGCACAGCCACCGCAGCTGGCGCTCCCCCCACACCCCCCCTCCCCACAGGGCGACGGTCCCGCGGTCGCCGTGGCAGGGGTGGGCCCCGCACTCCCACTCCCTTGACAGCAGAACGCAGCTGTCGCGATCCACAGATTGCGATCACCGATCTTGCAGCGATGACAGTCACTGTCGTCACCTGGGAAGTGGTGACGGGCAACGATGATGTCTTTGACCGTTGGTTTGTCGATGTCCACTCATCGGGAATTTGCTGTAATACCAAATATAAATAAAGAAAATAAGAAAGTCTTTTAGTTTAAAAAATTCCTTTCTTTTACAAAAAAAATTATCCCACGTAGGGTCTCAAAATTTTAAAATAAAAAGTAAACCCTCAATTATTTTTTTTATTTTTATTTTACTTCAAAAGCATCCTCTCTCTCTTTTCCTTTCAATTTTATTATATTAAACCAAACCACTGATACAGATAAATCAAGCTAAAACTTGAATCGATTAAAATAAATAATATAAAATAATTTAATAATATATTAATTTATATTAATAAAAAAATAAATAATAAATTAAAAACGTGTAACTAGATCAAAACCATATGGAAACCTTTAAATCGCTCATAGATGGATAAAAATATTTTTTTTCTATTTGTCTAAATTTTTTTTATATTTTCAGATTGTGAATACTCTAATTTTTTTTTAATTTTCTTTAATTTTTGATAAATTTTGATAAATATTCCATTTTTCTCTTTAATAGTTTCTAACATTTGAGCTTCTTAATAGGTTTGAAACATATTCTCAATGTGTTGTCCAAAAAAAAATCATGATTCAGACCCACTCATATTATTTTTGGGAAAATTCAAGAGCAATGTAATTGTGTCAAAAACATGATAAAAAAAAAACTTTCTTGAAACCTTTGAATTGTTATTAGATGGACAAAAATATAACCTTTTTATTTCAGGTAATTTATTTGATTTTTTAATATTTTCATATTGTGACCACTCTAATTTTTATTTGTTTATAAAAAATTAATAATTTTATACAAATATTTTATAACATTTGAGCTTCTAAATAGGTTTGCAACTTTTTTAGATCTTGACCCACTTACACTTTTTTAGATGTAATTCAAAAATAATATAACTAGGTCAAACATAATCAAAACATGTTTAAATTTTTAGAAAATTTTTGAATTTCTATTCTATGGACAAAAATATAATTTTTTTATTTTAGAAAATTTATTTGATAATTTTCTAATATTTTCATATCATGAAGACACTTGATATTTCTAATATTCTTTAATTTTTGAAAAAATGTAACTACAACAAATAATATTTTTAGCTATAGTTTTTGTTTAGTGATTTTAATTGGAAAAAGATATATTCTTACAGTGAGAAACCGTGACAATAGGTGCCATCGCGAAATGATATAACTACGGTTTTTAACAAATGAAGACCACGTCAATTAGTTCATATATCAATCACTACAGTTCCATAACTGCAGTAATAGATGCTTTTATCTTACGAATAAAAATGACAGTGTTAATTTAGTTATTATCGTGATTATTCAACTACAGAAATAGACACATTTATCCTGCAAAGAAAAATCACAGTAATAACTTAGTTATTACTGTAATTATTTAATTATAGTAATAGATTTTTTTTTTTATACTATAAAAGACAACTACAGTAATGGGTTAGTCACTGCTGTGATTGATATTCAATTACATAATAGATACTCAAAAGACAGTCACAGTAATAATTTATATATTTTAACTATTATTCAATTATATAAATAAATACTTTTATCTAATGAAAGATAATCACAACCACAGCAACAATATACAAATTACTATGATATACTAACCACAATGGTAGCTCGCAATTTATCGAAAAATATATATATTTTTCATTAATCATATTAATTTATATAAAAACTACAGTACATCCAATGTCATATATAGATAGACACAAAGAACTTTTCTCTTGAAAAAAAAGGATGGGTTTAACCACCAAAGCCAAAGCAAATTGACGATATCAGCTCCAGATTTGGTGTGCTAAAAAAAAATGTTGGTGGGGTAGTGCACGGCGGTAGAATTGGTGAGGAAACACTGCTATTTGTTTCTGGGACGACCAACGGTGCCCTTTCTATCAAACATATGAAATAGCGATTAGCAGTGAGGAAACATCGCGGGGGCTGCCACGCTTTGCATTCAATATTTAAGAGCTTCTAAATAGGTCTAAAAATATGTTTTAAAAAAATATAATAAAAATTTATTATTTATACCTATTTATAATTTTTTGAGATAATTCAAAAAATAATATAACCAAGTCAAAATCTTATCTGAAACTTTCACAAAGCTTTTGAATTACTCGTAGATGGATAATATATATATATATATTTATTTATTTATTATTCTGGTATTTTTCAGATTGTGAATACTCTAAACATTTCTTATTTTTTGATAAAAATTGGCAAAGTATCATACTTTTATTCATTATTTTACAACATTTAAGCTTTTAAATAGGTTAGAAACCTATTCTGAAATTTTGATCTAAAAAAAAGCCATGATTTAGACCTCCCGAAAACACCAAACTTTATCAAAAATTGATGAAATTAGAAAAATTCAAAATATTCACAATCATAAAATATTTAAAAAAATCAATGATTTTTTTAAATATAAAAAATTATATATATTTTTTTGTTCTTGTAATATCAATTCAAAAGTTTATTTTATCAAATTTGTAGCAACTAGAAAAAAAATATATTATATTTTTATTAATCTAGAAGCAATTCAAAGGTTTATCGAAAGTTTTCACCTGTTTTGATCCCGCTATATTATTTTTTTTAATTACCTTTAAAAACAGTGTAAATCATAGTTTTTTTTATCATAAAATATATTTTTATTTATTAGAGAGCAATTCCAAAGTTTCCTAAATGTTTTAACTTGTTTTGACTAGGTTTTGACCAAGTTATACTAATTTTAAATTATCCAAAAAATAATATAAATGGGTACAAATTATATTTTTTGGGACCACACTTTTAGAATAGATTTTTAAACTTATTTAGAAGCTCAATTGTTACCAAATATTAAATCGTATTTTGTTAAATTTTTTTAGATAATTAATGAAATTAAAAAAAAATTCAAGAGTATTCATAATCTGAAAATACTAAAGAATATCAATATATTTTCTAAAATAAAAGATATTTATGTCCATCTAAAAGCAATTGAAAAGTTTCATAAAAGTTTTTGCTTATTTGATACTTTTTTAATTACCCCAAAAATAGTATAAGCTGTTCTAAATCATGATTTTTTAACCAAAATTTTAGAATAAGTTTCAAACCTATTTAAAAGCTCAAATTTATAAAATATTATATGAAAGCATCAAATTTTATCAAAAATAATAAAATCATAATATGAAAATATTAGAAAAATATCAAATAAATTCTCTAAAACAAAAGGTTATAATTTTGTTCATCTAGGAGCAATTTAAAGGTTTCCTAAGAAGTTTCAACTTGTTTTAATCGAGTTTTGATACTATTATACTACTTTTTGATGTGCCCCAAAACACATCCTATGTGGGTCTAAATCATGGTGTTTTTGGAACACACATTCAGAATATTTTTTTAAACCTATTTAGAAACTCAAAATGTTACATAATATTGAATGAAAGCATGACATTTTATCAGATTTATCAAATATTAAAGAAATTTAAAAAAGTCAGAGTACTCATAATCTAAAAGCATTTGAAAATATCAAATAAAATTTTTAAAATAAAATTAGTTATATTTTTGTCAATCTAGGAGTAATTCAAAAGTTTCATGAAAGTTTCAATTTGTTTCGATCAGGTTTTGACCTAATCTTATTATTTTTGAACTGACCCCAAAATATTGTAAGTGGGTCTAAATTATGATTTTTTTAGGCTTCAATTTCAGAATAAATTTTAAGCCTATTTAGAAATTCAAATTTTATAAAATATTACAGAATACATCAAATTTTATAAAAAAAAATAATTAAAAAATTAGAATATTTATAATCTGAAAAAAGAAAAATATCAAATACATATCCTAAAATAGATAAAGTTATAATTTTGTTCATCTGGGAGCAATGCAAAGGTTTTCAGGGTTATATTGTTTTTGAATCGTCCCACAAACAATATAAGTGGGTCTAAGTTAAATTTTGTTTTTTGGACCACACATTCGAGATATGTTTGAAACCTTTTTAGAAACTCAAATTTACAAATATTAAATGAAAGTCAAATTTTGTCAAAAAGTAAAGAATAGAGAGTATTGAAAATCTGAAAAAAAAGAAGGAAAAATATCAACTAAATTTTCTAAAATATAAAAAGTCATGTATTAATTAATCTATGTAGGAGCAATCCAAAGGTTTCTTGGAAGCTTTTAACTTGTTTTGATCCAATTATACTTTTTTTTGAATTTCCCCAAAACTGTGTAAGTGGGTCGAAATCATAGTTTTTATTTTTTACCACACTTGTAGAATAGGTTTCAAACCTATTTAGAAATATTTTAAGTGTATCGTAAAGCATATTATGAAATTTTTTGGATAAATCTAACTTTTTTAAGTCTCAAAATCAATAAACAAATTTAAAGGGTTAAAAATAAAATGGAATGATTATAAGGACCTTTTTAAATTTACTTTAATTTTTTTTATATTTTTTTATATTTTTTATGTTATATATTTATTATGTAAAAATTAAGTATAATTTTTTATTAATAATATTATTATACTTAATTTATTATTTGTACTTGTATTATTTTATTTTTTATAATTTAATATAATATATACATAAATTAGTTAATATATAAATATATTATTAAATTAAATTATTTTATTTATTTTAAATCGATCCGAGTTTGGTTCAATCTAATAAATTTGAAAAAGAGGGGAGAGAAATTATGCAAACTTTTTGATAAAAAAGAGAAAACATGGTTGAGGGTTATTTTCATCATTTTAGAAGTTCGAATCTCTCTATAGAAATTTTTAGAAAAGGAGATCCTAACTGAGAATTTCGTAAAATAAGATAGGAAATTTATCTAAAATATAATATTTTTTATATAAATTAATTTAATATAAACGGGCATAAGGATACGCAATAGTGAGCAAAAAACTCTAAGATTTCAGTTCACTTACTTTAATTTTCTGATAATACAATTTGGCCGAACGGGAGTCATTATTAAACTTCTTAACATATCCAAAAAAAAAAAAAGAACCAACTGCGCCACAAACGCTCTCATTTCTCTCTATCAACTATCTGCTGAGAAAACAAAACCCAGCTGCACCACAAACACACACACACTCTCTCATTTCTCTCTATCAACGCCATAAGAAAGCAAAAGAGAGCGAGCATAATGGACGTTTTCTTCTCCGCCAAACTTCTTCCCTCCTTCCTGCTCAGATCAGTCCTCTTACCAAAAAATCTTAAAGGACCTACCTATTCGTTGTTTTTTCATATAAAATAACGTCATTTGACTCTTCTTCCTTTTTAGTTTATATATAAAGATATATTACATTAGAGATATGCACGAACGTTTTGATGTCACTGCAAGGTTTTGAGATTGCATTCCATCTTCATAATTATCATTTGAAAAACGAATAAGAAAACAGTATTTAAATCCGAACCTTTGCACTCTATTTAATGTGCTAATTATTGATAATATGGTTTTATCATCCCAATGCATAGAGTCAATTGGTTCATATCCAAGCAACGTAAGTACATAATAAAGTGTTATGGTATAAGCAACGAGAACAGAGTTGGGTGGGATCAACCCAAAGTGGCTTTTAGATGGTGACATGTGACAACATCGATCGATGTCACGAGATGGCTGTGCAGTAATGATTGTCAATTTGGTAGGAGTTTATTTTGCAAAATGTGTGTATATATCAGTTTTTTTTTTTTTTTCAAGATAGGTGGCAAAGATTTAATTAAATATCATTTTCAAATGAGATTTTAAAATTTTAATTAATAGATATGGTACGCTTACTATCGAATCCATATTTTAAATATATAAATGTATTGAATGATGATTAGGAATAATAATACATTATCATCAAATCATTTTTTTTTCAGATTAAAAAATTTGTCGGATGAGATTTTGAATCATCCATTTTTGAGTGAATATATTAAAAATATACTTAGAAGTTTAACAAAGCAACATAATCAAGTGCTTGGTGTAAAACTATGAATGAAGAAATTATATCCCTCTCGGAAAAATCCAACTTGTAAGTTGTTGGTCTTCCGTCCAGAAAAGAGTAATTAATTAAAGTGGCCTCAATTCAAAAGCATAAGGCTACCTACTGTCTATAATTTTATATTGGTTAGTATTGTCGTGATAGTGATTGGCGAGATTTATTAGTAAATGGAAAGATAAATTTAGTCATCTTTTTAAAAATATTTGGTGAGGACCAGCTTGTAGATCATTTCAAGTGTTCTCTATGATAGTTGATCGTCTTACAATAATTTATTAGATTATTTAGATAACAGATTGAAACATGATTAAAAGGAGTCATTTATCATAGGAGATTACTATTTACTATCCCTTTCTGCTATTTTTATAATATTATTTTAATTTTTATAATAATTTTAAATTATTTTTATAGATATACTTAAATATCATCTTTTTTTTCTTCATTTTTTCTTTTTTATTCTCCTTCTCAATGATGAGTAAGAGGAAGGATCATCAACATCAATATTGATAGGAGCCATAGACGATAATTGACAAACAATATCGACAGAACGATGACATCGACATGAGATTTTGAGGAAAAAAATCAAATAAATAATATTAAAAATATAAATAATATAGTAAATATATTATTATTGGTAGTAGATAATTTAAGATTGAACTAACCAATAACTGAAACAAACCACTTCATCGTAGCGACAAGAATAATATTAAATTGATATATTGTTTCATGATAGAGAAGCTTAATAGATATTTTTTTTTTTTTTACCAAATTATTACTTTTCGAAAGCTTTTTTTTTCATTTTTAGATATTGATGATTTTTCTAACGACTTTCTTCTTACGCTCACGTCAGTGGCAATCTTTCTAACGTTTTTGAGAGAGGACCCATATTTTTATGGCGCGTAAAGACATTATTGAATGACTAAAGAAATGATTAGGTAATAATAAGTTTAAACCGTTAGATGCAAACCCAATCAATCAACATTTACTGTATATACATTCTTAAATAAATATATGATTAGAAGATCATAAATTCCATATCCTTAAGATAATAAGTAAAGAACTCAATATATAACTTTAGCTACAGTCGTTAGACATATCCTTTGTACCTCTCGCAAATTGGATGGGAACAATAAGACTGATGGTAATTGTTTGGTAGAAGATGATGCTTGACGTTAAAGGTTATAATCACAGATAATTTTTCTCCTAATAGAAATTAATTATTCTAAATAATATATTATTTATTTAAATTATTAATTTTTTTTTGTTTATGTAGGATAGATAGTTAAGGAAATGATTAAGATTGATTTCCTAAATTATGTATACAAGTTAAGAATTTTATTAACTAATATTAATTAATTAAATTATTATTTAATTTATTTTTAAAGAGTTATATAAATTTTAGGAAGTAGATAGTTTAATTTTTATTTTTGTGTGAATTATAAGAAAGAAATAATATTATAGTTCTATCTTAATGTGTAAAAGTAAAAAAAAATTAAAAATAAACTAAAAGTAAAAATAAATTAGAAATGAAAACTAAGTTCTTACTTATCTTTCAGTAGACTTCATTTCTCTTAGATTAAGGTGTTTTTTTTTTTTTTTTTTTTTTTTTTGCTTCATTCCTCACCAAGCATAGGAAGAATCTAGGAGGAGGGATAGAATTTTCTATTCTTTTCAAATTGACTTTGATTCATGCTTTAAAATTTTATAATACATATTACTATTTTAATTTTGATATTAGCTTGATGTACAATCTCAAATCTGACACCCAAACACTTTCAATCAATAAAACGACATAATATTAAATAGGAGATAACATAATACTTACAAGATTATTTTTAAATGCAAACACTCTCTACTCACTCTGTTTTATAAGCTATGGTCCTATTTATAGGACCTAATAGTAACTACCTCATCACCTTACCCTACTAATTCACCTTACTATCTCACCAATGGTTAGCCACTATCCCCACTAACTCCTAAATCATAGGCCACTGTATCCACAACTCCTAAATATGATCCACTACTCCTAAAACTTATTAACTAATTAGGTAACTATTATGAATCAGTTCTCAACACTTTTCCTTGATTCGTAGTTATATACACCGATTTGAGACATGAAAGAAACATGCTTTTGAACTACAACTGACTTGGTGAGAATATCTGTAACTTATTCATTCGTGCCACAGTACTTCATTGTTATGGCTCCATTTGCTACAAGATCTCAGATGAAATGATAGCGTATCTCGATATGTTTCGTCCTTCCATAAAATGTTAGATTCTTCATCATTGTAATTGTGGCTTTGTTGTTATAAAATATTTCTATTGCTTCTTTTCATTCTTGATGAAGATCTTCAAGAAGTCTTCTGAGCCATATAGCTTAACAAGTTGCTGCTACATATTATACTTTTGATGTCGACAATGCAGTTGTTGCTTGCTTCTTTACACTCCAAGATATAGCTCCTAATCCAAGGCTAAAAATATTGCTTGAAGTACTCTTTATATTATCCAAATATCCTGCCCAATCACTATTAGTAAAATCAAATAATTTATATTTAAAATTATGAGAATATTAAATTCCATAATCCGTAATTTCAGTAATATAACACATAATTCTTTTAATAGTTCTGAGATGATGTTTACTTAGGCTCAGCATAAACCTGGATACTACACTAATAGAGAAGATAATATCTGGTCGAGTATGAGTTATATAGATCAAACCTCCATCTGTAGTATCTTACATTTGTCAAACATGTACAATCTTCAAGTTTCAATTTCTTATTTACATTCATGGTAGTTGCAGCTTTGCAATTAATTATGTTAGATTTTTTTAGCAGATCCATTGTAAAATTTCTTTGTGAAATAAAAATTTGACTGATCCTTGCTTCACCTCCAACCCAAGAAAATAGTACAATAGACCTAAATCTGAGATTTTAAACTTATTCATCATGGATTTTTTAAATTCTGTCACAACAGAGTTAGATGAACCCATATATATTATATCATCAATATAAAGATAAATCATAAGAATATTATATTCACCTTCCTTCTTTAGATAAAGGGTAGGTTCATTATTACTCCTCTTAAATCCATTTTGATGAAAATGACAATCAATTTTAATGTACTATGTTATTGGAGCTTGTTTAAGACCATAAGTAATTTCTTTAGCTTATATATATTTTCTTCATGTCCTTTAACTAAAAAACATTCATGTTGAGTAACAAAATTTTTTTCGTGTAAATCTCCATTTAAAATTATAGAATTTATATTAAATTAATAAGTAGGCCAACTCAAATAATTTATCACGGTTTTGAATCTAGCAATTGGAGAAAAAGTATCATCAAAATCAATACCTTATTGCAGCGAATATCCTTTTGCTACAAGCTAGGCCTTATGCTTTTAAATAATTTCATTTGCATTGTACTTTGTTTTGAACACTCGTTTTAATCTAATAGTTTTCTTTTCTTTTGGTAGATCCATTAGATCCCAAATTTTATTTTTTTCAATTGACTTGATTTCTTCCTTTATTATCTTTCACCATTCCTCTTTTTCAACTGCTTCCTCAAAACTTAGAGCATCTGAAATAAATAAAGCAAATGTTAAATTATAAATTTATATTAGTGATCTAAACCTTCCTATAAGGGTTTCATATGAAAAATCATTCGATAAATTTGAATTGCTACTAGGTGAGATTGATGATAAAGTTGTTGGAACATGATCTATCACTTGATTCTGTGGATTGACTAGTACTATTGGAATACAAATTTATTTTTTACTTTCATTGATCTCCTAATTTCAAGTTGCCCTTTCATCAAACACAACATTTCTGTTAATAATAACATTGCCATTAACATGATTATATAATTGATATGGTTTGGATTATAAGAAATAACTAATTAAAACATATTTTTTAAATTAATAATTAAGCTTATGATGATTTTATGAATTTACCAAAGCATAAGCAATACAACAAAAAATTCTTAGATGGCTTACACTTGGCTTTATACCATACCAAGTCTCGAAAAGAGTTTGATTCATAACAGCTTTTGTCGGTGAAATATTCAACAAATAAATTATTGTTACAACTGCTTCTGCCCAAAACTAATTTGGAAGATGCTTTCTTTTAAGCAAAATTCTTGTCATTTCGATGATAGTTTGATTTTTACGTTCAGCTATATCATTTTGCTCTAGTGTATATGGTGCTATCAATTCCTTGTGAATATCATTTTCTTCATAAAAAGAATTAAACTATTAGACAAAAACTTACCACCTCTATTGGTAAGTATCTTTATCCATCTACTACTTTGTCTTTCTATAAGTTTCTTGAATTTTTTAAAATTATCAAATACTTCATATTTTAATTCCAGAAAATATACCCAACTCATGTGGCTATAGTCATTGGTAAATAATAGAAAATATAGACTTCTACCAAACAATTTTATATTCATAGGTCCATATAAGTCAGCATAAATTAATTCAAGATAATTAGATGCTCTCAATGCTTTGCCAATAGGAAATGGTTTCTTACTTTGTTTGCCATAAATGCATCATTCACATACATCAAGTGTATTAATTTAGGCAATTCGTAAACTATTTGTTTTTTATTTAACAACCTTAAACCCTTAATGTTAAGGTGTCTATATCTCAAATGTCATAAATTTGACTCATTCTTTTGATTTATAACAATAACATATTTTTAATATTGAAACATAAATTGAAAATATCTTATTTTACATCATACAAATATTTGCTATAATCAAACTAGATTTCTTATCTTTAATAGTGCATAATCATCGTTAAATATAACTGAATATCTATCATCTATCAATTGTCCAACACTCAACAAGTTATGTGATAAACTAAGAATAAAAAAAATGTTATCAAGGTGTTTTACCTTCCTATTATTTATCTTTATCTCAAATTTTTTTTCCTTCAACTTAGATCTTGCTATCTCCATATCTAACTTTTAATTTGTGAATCTCATCAATATATCTAAATATTAATTTTATGTATGACATATGATTAGAATATTCATTATCTAAGAACAAAATATCATTTAAGATATTATTAACTTATGAATAAGTCATAAACAACTTACTATTGTCTTTATTTTCTTCCACATAGCTTGCTTGTCTTTCTCTTTTAACAGCTATCTGAGTTCATGTGACTAAACTTTTTATAGTACTGACATTGAGTTATACTCTTTTAGTTTTTTTTATCATAGTTTAATTACTTTTGTTAATCATGCCCATCAAAGTGTCCTCTTCCATTTGCTCTACCACTAAATCTTCCTCTGCCACGTCATCTTCTTGTTGATATTTTATCTTATTTTCAAGTAGAAGACTCCTCTTAACCTGAATTTTTTTTCCACTTTTTTCAAGTGACTTGTTCAATCTTGCTTCATTGGTAGCAACATTCGCTTACTCGACATTGTCCTCTGACTTGTTGGACTTCCTTAAGCGAATATAAGGATGAAATTAGTCCAACTCTCCAATTGCTCTGATCATACCTCTGTTTGATTAAGTCCCCTCATATGACTCACTAGTACTTGTAATCTGAATTCTCCCTCGGTAGTATTAAATAACAGGTAATAGAATATTTACAAGATTATCTCCGAATACAAACATTCTCTGCTCACCTTGCTTCATAAGCTATGGTCCTATTTATAGGACCTAATAGTAACTACCTCACCTCACTACTTCAGTCTACTATCTCACTATCTCACCTATGATTAGCCACTACCCCCAATAACACCTAAATCATAGGTCATTGGATCTATAACTCTTAAACATGAGTCACTATTCTTAAAATATATTAACTAATTAGATAACTATTATAAATCAATTCTCAATGATGGATATGAAGATAAAGCCACATCGATGAAGGCATTCTCTTGCTTAGGAGTTTACAATTGGTTCTACGCACATCGGCATAAGAGTTAATGAGAAGGAAGAGCCTGGAGGTAGTGTGGCATTTGGCAAAGAATCTAGAGATGATTTTGTTGCAATATGATTGTGAAAAGAGGAAATGAGAATTTGATAAGAGCTGATGGAAGGTCTTGCAGATAAAAAGGAGTCTAAGGTCTTCTCAGCACATAGAATCTTAATCTTCTCACTTTTGGGTCACAAGATACCTCACATCAAAGTTTCTTTATATTACATACTCTTTGATGACTTGTATGAAATTTTCTACATCACTAACAATCAGTAAAGAAACCATAAAATATTTTTGTTTACCTATCCAAGAAATTGATCTTTGAATATAAAATCCTCATCTTTGGTATATACAACCTCACCAACAATAATGCTAGAATTATATATATATCGATTAATGTCTCATTTAACTTCATATGCTAAATGTTACTGAGCCAATTTAGTTTCAATAATATTGTTCATTTTCATTTGAGAAACACAGGCCATTAGTCAAATCTGAATGGCTAAGCTCGGATATTTTCATCCCTAATAGAGTAATATAGTACATACAATATACACAATTACAATAGAACATCATTTGCATCATAAATACCAATAAGTGATTAAAGTATAAGTTTATAGTGATTTTATTAAGTGTTTACAGTGTTAATTTCATTCGAATGTTTAAAACACAATAAAAATAATATAAAAATACTATATAGGCAAGATTTTCATAATTCATCCATTTATTACACTACATTCTATATACATAATGGTACTAAGATATTATTTACATCATGGATTAAAAAAAAGTGATTAAAATATTTTGTTACAATGTTTTTATGAAGTGTTTATTGTGTTTTTATTCATATTTTCTAAAACGCTATAAAGATAACATAAAAACATTGTATTAAATAATATTTCCATAATTCTTCCATTAATTATACTACATTAGATATACACAATGCTACTAGGACATCATTTCAATCATGAATCCAAAAAGAAAATAATTAAAAAAAATTATACAATGTTTTTATACATATTTCTGAAACATTATAACGATACCATAAAATACTGTACAAGCAATATTATCATAATTCTTCTATTTATTACACTACATTCCATATATACAATCGTATTAGAACATCATTGTATCATTGATCAAAAGAACATTAAAAGATTTCGTTACAGTGTTTTTATGAACTGTTTACAATGTTTTCATTCATATTTCTACAACACTATAAAGATAACATAAAAACACTAGTATAGATAACCTTTTTATAATTCTTCCATTTATTACATTACATTCCATATACACAATGGTACTAATATATCATTTGCATCATGGATTTGCAAAAAGTGGTTAAAAAATTTTATTATAACATTTTTATAAACATTTACAATGTTTTCATTCATATATCTAGAACATATAAAGACACTATATAGATAATATTTTTAAGTCTTCCATTCAGAATACTACATTCCCTATACATAATTGTGTTGAGAAAAGTTTATAATAACAATATGCATCATATATTATAGATCCAAAACTTTTTTAGAATATTTTTTCTTATTATTAAATTTTCAATAATATACATGATATCCTACAATAATTATGAAACATATTAACATAAAAGCATACCTGTTGAATCCATTATAGTATTTTGGATTGATCAGTAATTGGCCTTCGAGTTTCCTTTTGCAATCCTTAGAATGTTCTTTCCTTATTCTGTAATCGGGGACCATAACCCCTTTTTATAATCATAACCGTAAGTTATGACTCATAATGTCTCATGATATTTCATAAAGACTTATGATGTTTCATACTTCAAACTTATCACATCACCAAGTTAGAAATATGACTGATGTTATCCACACAATTAATTTTTATGATAAATATTCCTCTTAGCCAAATAATTTTTTATTAATTATATCAATTTAATTTTGGCTAACCAAATAATGACATACATTTGATTATATATGTGTAACCCATTAAAATTCTAATGGTGTGACCCTTAAAATTCTAACAATCTTTCATTGGGTCACGTATGTATTCTGATAAATGTGTTATATTTTATGAGCTCAAACCTATTCTCATTAAAAAAAATAGGATATACAATACAATCTCGTCCATTGGCCATATTAGTATAGGACTAAAGCGGTTTTCGCTATATCAATCATAGCTAAACTCATCAATGATCACTAATATTAACATAACTAAATGACATAGATCAATCATGAAATGTGTGGCATGAAAATTACATGGATGTGATCTATACATGTTAATTTTCAACTAGTCCAACTTTTTCTTTATGAGATCATTAATAACCATAATATACAAAGTGTAACAAATCGTAGTTTTATTTCTGATCAGAAAACCTATAGAATCTGGCATAGAACATATAACAAACATATATCAAACTCTCACTTAAACTGTAGTTTCTTCAAGCTCTAATACACCCATATGAGTAGTACGCTCATGAAAGACCATGGGTGGTACACCTTTTGTGAGATGATTTGCCAATATAAAGTTTGTCTCTAAGTGTTTTATGGAAATTTGTCTACTTTGTATCTTTTCTTTCACAACTAGGAACTTGATGTTAGTATGCTTTGACTTAGTCGAGCTCTTGTTGTTGTTAGAGTATAAAACAGCTGATTTATTATCACAATATATCTTTAGTGGTTTTTCAATTCCTTGTACTATTTGTAGCCCTGTGACAAAATTCCTCAGCCAAATTCCATGATTGGATGCCTCGAAGCATGCTACAAATTCTGCTGTCATGGTGGAAGAAGTAATAAGAGATTGCTTGGCACTATGCCAAGAAATAGCCCCACCAGCCAACATATAAACATAGCCCAAAGTGGATTTCCTACTATCTTAGCATCCAGCAAAATCGGAGTTAGAATACCCAATGATCTCCAAATGGTCTGATCTCCTATATGTGAGCATATGATCTTTTGTTCTCTTTAAATATCTCATAACTCTTTTGACTGTCTTCCAATGATCCATTCCAGGATTGTTTAAGTATCTGCCAAGAACCCCAACAATATATGCTATATCCGGACACGTACAAACTTGTGCATACATTAGAATCCCTATTGTCGATGCATAGGGGATCTTCTGTATTTATTGAGTTTTCATAATTCCTTTTGGGCATTGACTGAGACTGAACTTGTCTCCCTTAGCGACAAGGGCATTTCCTGGTTTGCAATTCTACATGTTAATCCTTTTAAGTACCTTATCGATATAGTTCTTTTGTGATAATCCTAAAATACCCCGAGATCTATCCCGATGTATATGGATTCCTAATACAAAAGAGGCATCACCAAGATCTATCATCTTAAAATTTCTTGATAGAAATCTCTTGATTTCGTGCAATATGCATATATCATTTGTGGTAAGCAGAATATCATCCACATACAATATCAGGAAAATAAATTTGCTCCCATTAAAGTTATGATACATACAATCATCAACAACATTTACCTCAAAATCAAATGAGAGAATTACTTGATGAAATTTATGATATCACTGACAGGATGCCTATTTTAGCCCATAGATGGATTTTATCAATTTACAAATCATTTTCTTTTGGTCTATTAACATAAAGTTTTCTAGATGTACCATATAAATTGTTTCATCAATGTTTCCATTAAGAAACATTGTTTTGACATCCATTTGATGGAACTCCAAATCAAAATGTAAAACCAGAGCCATGATTGTATTAGAAGAGTCCTTCGTTGAAACCGAAGAGAATGTCTCTTTAAAGTTAATTCCTTCCTTTTGAGTATAATAGTTTGCCACAAGGCATGCCTTATACCTCTCCAAATTACCATTAGAATCCCTTTTGGTTTTATAAATCCATTTACAACTAATGGGTTTCACGCTTTCTGGTAATAGGATAATTTCTCAAATTTTGTTATCTTGCATGGACTTATACTTTTGATTCGTTGTTCCAATCCACTTATATGAATTGGAATCCTCTATGGCTTGATAAAAGTTGATTGGATCATGTTCCATCATACCACTACTTTCTTAATGTTCCTGAAGAAATATTATATAATAATCTAAAATGGCACTCCTCCTTTCTCTAGTGGATCATCGCAAAGGTGTTGGCTCTTGTGGCACGGGTTCCTGAGGATGTTGAGTTTGTTTCTCATGTATAATTTCCTCATACTATATGGGAGCTGTAATGACTATATCCTTTTGAGGTACTGAATTTGATACATTAGTGACAACTATATGAATTGGATTAGATTGAACCAATTCTTCCTCAAAGGTAAAGTCTTGAACCTTATTTCTCCCTCCAAAGCCAATATCCTCAAAAAAATATTACAATACCTGTCTCAAAAATACTTTTTGATTTGGGATCATAAAATTTATACCCCTTAGAATGCTTAGAATAACCAATAAAACAACTGCTTACTATTTAGGATTCCAATTTCTCTTCATTAGGCCTATAAGGCTTTGCCTCAACTGGACAACCTCATACATGAAAGTGTCTTAAACTAGGCTTTCTCCGATGCAAAACTCATAAGGTGCTTTTCACAGTTGCTTTAGTTGGTACTCTATTAAGAATGTAAGCTGCAGTCTTTATTGCTTCTCCCCAGAGTGACTCTGGTAAAGTAAATTGAAAAATCATACTTCTTACAATATCCTTAAGTGTGCGGTTTCATCTTTCAGCTACACCATTCATATTAGGTGAGCCTGACATTATATACTGAGGGATAATTCCACACTCCTTTAGGTATAAAGTAAATGGTCCTGGACATTGTTCACTTGAGACATTATTTCTGCTGTAATATTCCCCTCCACGATAAGATCTAATACTTTTTATTCTT
Source organism: Ensete ventricosum (assembly GCA_029747655.1). Classification (NCBI taxonomy): domain Eukaryota; kingdom Viridiplantae; phylum Streptophyta; class Magnoliopsida; order Zingiberales; family Musaceae; genus Ensete; species Ensete ventricosum. The sequence goes on along the minus strand of JAQQAF010000003.1, from coordinate 23,842,399 downwards.
TTACTGAGTTGATTTTAAACTTCAACTTTAAATAATTTGAACACATTTTTCATGTATTAGATACAAGTATATATATCTAGAGTAATCATCTATGAATGATATAAAATATTGTTGACTATTCCAAGAAGCTGTAGGAAATGGCCCACAAATATCTGTATGTATCAATTCAAAGACATCCGTAGCTCTATATGCATCAGTTTTCTTAGGTTTGGTTTGTTTACCCTTAATGCATTCAACACAAACATCTAAACCTTATAACTCAATGGGATCAAGAATCCTTTCTGACATAAGTCTTTCAACTCTATTTCTAGATATGTGCCACAAACGTTTGTGTCATAATATGTCTGAATTTTTAATTTTACATTTAGTACCTTACAATTCTACATTTAGGGATTTATAATAGGTTGCTATAGTATTAAGTAAATATAGGTTATCATAAGCCATAAGTGAACCAGTACCTATTACATTTGAATTTAAAGACAAAGTAAATTGATTGTTTCCAAATGAATAAAAATAACCATATTTGTCCAAATAAGAAACAAAAATTAAATTTTGTCTAAATGACGGAACAATAAAAGTGTTTGATAAATCCAAATAGTATCCAGTACATAATAACAATCTAAATGTGCCTATAGCTTCCACATCTACCAATTTTTCATCCCCCACATAAATGCATCTTTCAACATCATTGGGCCTTCGGTAACTCAGGCAACCCTGTATTAAAACACTAATGTTAGTGGTTGCACCAGAGTCAAGTGTTTCTAGGTATTGAAGTTAAATTGACTTCAGAACAAACCAAAGTAAAGAATGTACCCTTTTTAGCATGCCAAGCATGATATTTTGTACAGTCCTTCTTCAAATGCCCAAGTTTCTTATAGAAGAAACAAATATCAGTCTTATTTTGTTTCTTCTGTGTTGGACCCATATTAGCTTCATTCTTTTCAGATTTGTATTTTCTTTTCTTGCCCTTGTACTTAAAGGTGCTAGCCAAGTTGACACTTTCAGTCTTTTTTTGCTTCAATCTTTCCTCTTCTTGTACACAATTTGAAATGAGCTCATTAAGAGACTATTTATCCTTTTGGCAATTATAACTTACCTTAAATCAATTGAATTGTGCAGGAAAAGATATCAAAACCAAATGGACAAGTAAGTCCTCTGATAAGTTAAACTTTAATGTTTTAAGTTTTGAAGCAAGATTAGACATCTCTATGATGTACTCTCTTATATTTCCTTTGCCGATATACCTCATGAAAATTAAGTTCTGAAGTAGAATGCTAATTACCATCTTATCATTTTAAAGAAAATTTCAGCAAGGAAATCTTTGGCCTTAGTAATCCCTTAAGACATCGTACCCCTAAAGGTTTCTGGAATATCGTGCTTAATGATCATGAGACTCATGCGATTAGACCTATCCCACTTCTCAAATAGTCTTCTTTCATCAGGAGAGCTAGATTCTGTAAGAGAATCAGGTTGGTCTTTTCTTAATGCAAGATTCAGATCCATGCAGCCCAAAACGATCATAATGTTTTCCTTCCAATCCTTAAAGTTAGGTCCATTTAGAACCGGTAATGAACTGAGGTTAGCAGATATTGTAGCAAGAGAACCTAAATAAGAAAATAATAGATAACAACAAATTATGCTCATATTTATAATACCATACACTTAAGAAAATTCAAATAATGATATAACTCATCTCAAGATACCAAGTGCAATATTAATATCTTGTCTTTGGACTTCAATATTAATTGCCAGTGGTAGTCTTGTTGTAATGATCAACACTGACAATAAGGTATGCTAAATACTAAACTCATCTTTGGAATGATTTATCATTCACATATAAAACTTATAATTGTCACACATTTACCATCACAATTATGTATAAAATCCTACCAGTTATTAACCTTTCTTTGGGCTGAGTAATTACCATATGGATATAAATATATACTACATTTAATATTTTTATGAGAAACGTCATATATGAGATGTCATTTTGGTGACTTTATACATTAAATTACTCAATCTAATATTAAACATCACTAATTAAATTTGAACCATATTAGTCAAATTGGTTTAACTTTTATTTATTGATTCAAACATTTAATTTATGTAAACTATATCAATAAATACTTTACAAAAACCAATATTTTGTTTAAGCCAATTAGACAAAATCAAAAGTCACCACAGCTAATATTTGTTTCACATAGGAATCATTTTTAACAAATAATATATGAGAACATATTGCAATGTACAGTTCTGTAAATAATTCATAAAATCGATGGTTCATAAAAAGACTATAGTTTATAAAACTATTGTCTTCCCCGACGATGATAAAATCAAATCAAAATAAAATACTACCAGAATATCATTAAGATGCATGAAAAACATGCATTGATGTTCAATAATCATTGTAGAATGGCTCTGATACCAATTGTTGAAAAAATTTTATAATAACAATATGGATAATACATATCTTATAGATCCAAAATTTTTTGAGAATAATTTTATCTGATTATTAAATTCTTAATAACATACATGATATCCTACAATAATTATGAAACATATTAACATAAAAGCGTACCTGTTGAATCCATCGTAGTATTTTGGATTGATCAGTATATAGGCGTTCCAATTGCTGAGTTTTTTTTTGGAATCCTTAGATTTCTTTTTGACTGGTGAAGAGAATGTTCTTTTCTTATTCTGCAATCGGGGACCATAATCCCTTTTTATAGTCATAACTATAAGTTATGACTCATGATGCCTCATGATGTTTCATACGTCGAACTTGTCACGTCACTAAGTTAGATATATGATTGATGGTATCAACATAATTAATTTTCATGATAAATGTCCCCTTTAGTCAAATAATTTTTATTAATTATATCACTTTAATTACGTCTAACCAAATAATGATACACATTTGATTATATATATATGACCTATTAAAATTCTAAAGGTGCGATCGTTAAAATTCTAACAAATTGTACTATGATATCATTTGCCTCATGGATTCAAAAATATAATTAAAATATTTTGTACAGTGTTTGTATGAATGGTTTATAGTGTTTTCATTTGTATTTTTAAAACACTATAAATATAACATAAAAGCACTATATAGGTAATATTTTTATAATTCTTTTAGTAATTACAATACCTAGCATATATACAATTGTATTAGGACATCATTTGTATCAAGAATTTCAACCATGCAAGTCAACTATATCATGATAGTGTTTTTATAAAGTATTTACAGTGTTTAGTTCATTTTTATAAAACACTATAACACAAATATAAAAATATTATAAACGTTTCCTTTTCGTGATTCTTTAGCTCATAACTATACATCACGTCTAAACCACTGCAGTTCATGACTCTACACTTTTATTCCAGTTCATATATTAAGAACTGTGAAGTAAACGATGATAAATGTCCTACTATTATTGATTACATAAAATATACTTGGAAATAAATAAATAAATGAATGACTTAGTCTTTACAATATCATTTTTTAAACTTTATAGAGTTCTTAGAAAACACAAAAGCACTATAAAAGCTAAATCATTTAACATACACATCTTCTCAATTGTCTTTAAACAAATATAACTTCATGAAAATAATGGAATAAGTTGATTTTACTTACAATTCTAACAATGTATGTCTCTTAGATCGAAGAGGATAAAAACCCACAACATTATAAACATAAGTGAGAAACACTTTCAAGAAGAGAAAACATAATATATGAAAAACCACTTACCTCGAATATTGTCCTATCTGAAAGCACCACGATTTCTTTGAGAGAAAACAACCTATCACAGCTCGGAACCAAAGAGGGATAAAGAGAAGATGGTAAGCGTTTTTAAAGCAAAAGATGAAAAAGAGTGAAAGCTGAACTATTAACAGTGTTTTCAACTAAACCATTTCTATTGGACCAAACTGATCGATCCATCCACATGGATTAGTCCACCCTATAGACCGATCCCAAGAAAAATAGTTGGTATCTTTTTGACGATTAATTTTAAGATTTTTAAAAGTTGAGACCACTGTTTAGGAATAATGAAAAGGGGGGTTGTCATCTGAAAAATACGTTAAGATAGAATATTTTCTAAAACAATCACCCATGATATTACACTAACAATCAATCTTTTATAAACAAATTGTATTAGTTAGCCAAACATAACATTGTGTTAGAACTAGTTAGAATCATAAATACCATAGGATAAAGACAATGTTTAATCCTATTGGCAGGTTCAGACCATGTAACCAGAGGATATCATATAATATTTCATCTCAAAACATGCAAAGATTATAAAATAACCATTGATTTTTTTTACATATTTTAAATCTAAAAGAGATAAACATCATTATATATAGATATACATATATATATGTATATATATATATATATATATATATATATATATATATATATATATATATATATATATATATATATATATATATATATATATACATATATATATACATATATATATACATATATATATATATATATATATATATGTATATATATATATATATATGTATATATATGTATATATATATATATGTATATATATATATATATATGTATATATATATATATATATATATATATGTATATATATATATATATAAGAATTTCTGTATAACGAATAATAAGATTCATAAAATAGAAAATTTTAGTTCTTCCAGTATCTAACAAATTCATATCATTTCGAATATAAAATATCCTATACATAAACTAAGATTGACTTTCTATAAATAACGCAAAAGGAACTCATAAATTATGAGCTTTACATTATTCAGTTTTGTGAAATCAGTTATCATGATAGTAGGTGATTTATGCTTAAGTCAATTTAACATATCAATATTATCATTTATGCAACATATCAAAATTAACACATCCAAGGAAAAGATATACACGATACATGTCATTTAGTTCAATTGCATAGTTATGATAACTAAAAGTCATAAAGTTACAGAATAATTCATGTCGTTTTGGAAACTGCGAAACTAAGAATAGTCATACTAATTGGCCTCATCGTTTGAGGAGGATAAATACAATATTTGTCTCATATGTGATTCACTTGAGGAAGCCTTGTGCTAAGCTTAAATCTTTAAGCCTGGAAATTGTATGATAGAGAATATTAGGGTTCACAATGAAGCAAAGAGGGGAAAGGAAAAAAAAAAGTTCCTTGGAAAGAAAAAAAAGAATTCTTAATTTCTCTCTCCCTTTCTCATTATTCCTTTCCAAAGTAGATTTTACTAAAGAAAGAAAGATATATATATATACGTCTAAGATAAGATAAGTAGAACCTGAAATCCTGACATTTATATTATTATAATTGATAGAAAATTCAGAAAATATCAGCTACCGAACACACTGTAGAGTAGAGCAAATGGTGATTTATTGTTTCGGAAGTGAACAGAAAGCAAGGTTTTGGACTTGCACTACAAACTGCAAATGCAAATTGGTCCGTTACTTTTGGTCCTTGTTCCACATCCCTCTGATTCTTCCAAGAACATGACTTTTCTTCTTCCCCGGGGATTCATCATCCAAGTCGGCGGAGAACTGTAGGCTCATCAGCTTCCCCGCAGCAGACCTGTAATCAGAATCCGCAGAACAAGCCGTTTGGTCAGCCGTAAGCATCACGATAGCTGTTTCAGCTGCCTTCCTCCACTGCTCCGCTTGCACCTTCAGCCTCCTCAACTCGGCCTCCATTTCTGTCTTCACCGCGTGAGCTGCATTCAGCTCCTCCATCGCCCTTGCAGCCCTTTCGCTGTTCTTTTCGGCTTCTTCGGAGATGAATCCTAGCTTCGTCAGCGCGGCCTTCGCTGTCTTCATGTCAGCCACTGCTGCTTCGCAAGCATTATGCTTCTCCGTCTCCGCCCTCCTCAGCTCAAGTTTCAGTTTCTCATTATCTTCAGAGAGTCTCCGCAGTGCCGTCTCCTTGTCTGCTAGTTCCGACTTCAAAGCTATAACATCAGCTTCAGATTGAATTTGATGTTCCCGTCTTTTATCGATGTCTGCGAGCAGCTTCTTGTTCATATCTGAGATCCTGCGTAGCTCCACTTCCCTGTCAAACAGATTGGCCTGCAACACAGAGATCTCTGATTCAGCTTCACTTACTCTCAATTTTAGTTCAGATTCTCTGAGTCTGGCGTCGGTACTCATTTTGTCCATCATCTCATAATTGCATTGGAGCTTCACCACGCTTAAGATCTGCTCTTGTTGATACTCGATCAGAGCATCTTCAACTGCAGACATCAACTGTTTCGCCTCAGAATCTGAAGAACCAAAGCAGATCTTCTTTGGATTGCCGAAATTGATTGAGGGTTTTATATGAGCAGTGAACTGTTCTTGCTGCAGTTTCTTTACAGTTTCTTCGAGTGACTTGACTCGTGATCTGGATTCTTTCAACTCAGTAGCTACGATGCTGAAGGACTCCATGAGTTTTGATCCGTCGCTAAGGAGAGACTCGATTGTACTCTGGGCAGCTTCCAATTGTCTCCTCGTCTCAGTAAGCGTGGATTTCGCCTCGGATTCGGCCTTTTCGCTGCTTCTGAGCTGGACTTTGAGGTTTTCGATGGTGAAAGATGCCTCTGCCAGATTCGTTTTCGAGAACTGGATCTCTAAATGATCAACCTCAGACTTCTTTGCGAGTGCGCCCTCGGATCGAAGGACCATCTCAAGCTTCAGTTTCAGCCTCCGCATCTCGTTCATGGAGGAGGCCAGCGCGGCAGTGTCAACTGAGTGCTGATTCTGGATAGCTTCCAGCTCGGACTGCCATGCACGGTCGCGTTCCTGTGAAATCTTCCGTAGTTCTTGAATCCGAGCCTCCTCTGCCGCCGACAGCTCCTCCATCTGGCCTTGGGAGTCTGCCAGCTTAAGAGACATGACCAGAAGTTTCTTCTTGGCCTCTTCTGCTTCCTGCTGGGCTCGTCTCTTCGATGATTCCGTTAAGTTCAGCTGATCCCTTGTCTTCTTCAGATCCTCCTGCAGCTGAGTGATCTGACATTCCAATTCAGTGACCCTACTCGGCCGTCTCCTCTGGATCAAAAGCAAAGAAAAGGAAGCAAGTGAGGATCTATAATATCAACCTTCTCTAGTACGGGCTTAAATTTTAGCAGGCTCTGTATCAACCAAGAATTAAGAACAATCGAGTTTACTTGAATGAGATCCAGCATGCATATTTTATGGACAAGTGCACAGCAATTCCTTTAATTTCGGCATTGTTGGTATAGCAACAGACTGAACCACTTCAAATTTCTTCCTGTCACACGATATGGATACACATTGATTTATTTGGATTTTTATTTAGTAGAGCTTGCATTACACGAGCTTCTACCTCTCCTAAATTTTCACTGTTTTTTTTTTTTTGTAGAAACTCTAAATTTTCAGCTGCTAGAAGCATGCAATCACATATGCTATTCCAATATACATTAACTCTTGGACTATCTCAGGTTCCACAGGATCCTCATGCTAAGGTTTATGATGATATTGTTCAATTTAAAGTTGCAATTTGACGTAGCAATCATATGAACATATCATGGTCCTTTGATTTCAAGATAGCGGCTCTCAGTGATGAAGATTCCAGACATGGTATTACTATGATTGAGTACCTCAGTCTCCACGGCTTTGGCTGTGCGGCATTCGATCTTGGGACTTGTGTCAGTGAGATGTCTTGATTGATTTATAGCAGAAGAGGTATTTGATTCAGATCCAGTCACCTTCATCGGACGCTTCGATCTAGGCCTCACCGGACAAGCCTTCGATGGCACTTCGGTGTACCCATTCCTGCTGAAAGAGAAGGAACTCATAGACAAAATAGAATCAGCAAGAAACATCAAAGCCATTCTATAGATCAACTCAGATGACTGACTGATCCAAGTGACCACCAAGAGGTGTTATTACAAGCAGAGATTGTGTAGAGGTTTGTAAGTTCATTTCTTGCTCCGCATTTGAGGTGTGTAGTAAGTAGTAGATAGACCTGGCATGTGTCCAATTACTTTAGATAAATGAATGGTAAAATGTTATAATCCAGTGGAATGGCAATTTTTGTTTGCAGGCCTTCCGGTGCTAACAGATGAATGGGAAAAAAGAAGCTGAAGCCAAATTTGGGTTCAAGCCCTTAAAAATCGAAATGCAAATCTCCAGATACAATTGTCAGGGAGAGAGGACCTACAACTTGAAGGAAAGAAGACAAACATGAAGCAAGCTACAAAACAAACAAAATAAGATTTAGAGGAACCATGGAGAGAAGAAACAACAAATGGGGCCATCACTGGAGCTGAAATTGTACGAGGAGAACATCCGACTGACCTGGTGATGATGATGTCAACCTCAGTGTTCTTTGTGTGTGCCAAGTTAGTGAAGGAACCAAGTGAACATTATTCTGTTCCATTTCATATGGTTACTTGGGAACCTGAGCAAGTAGTGCCCCAAGAAATGGTAACCCAAACCAGTGCCATACCTTGTTTTGGATATCTGCATGCTGATAGCGTTATTTATCTTGTGACAGGCCAACCCTGCAAAGGAAGAAGTACAGGAAGACATCAGAGTGAGAGATTGTGGGGGAGGAAGGCACAGAGATTCCAGTGGGAGAATGGAATTATTGTGCTTCTTCTCACCTCACCTTTGTGTTAAAAACGCAAGCAAGGAGTATGAACAGCACTGGAACTTCCTTTTTCTTCACTCAGAACCTGCTCAGGTACGCATAGTATCATCCCTACCAAATGAAGCACTGCAACCACCAAACGTGGGAACTGAGAAAAGGATTCGAACAGAACTACTGCCTTTTTTACTTAGCCTGTACTCCACTTTCTCAGTTCAGCTACATAAAACGCTAAAAAGTCACTGCAGAAAAAGTGATCACTTACAGAGTGGTTCAGTCTACACTACTACTTGAATGTCTATAAAGATCTTTGAACTGAAACAACAAGATTGAGAATGACACAGAAGAATTGAAACTCCAAACAAGTTCAGAAGTTGAGATGAACAAACTCACCAAGACTTGAAGTCTTCTTCGTTGCTCTTTCTTCTTTCTCCCTCCAAATCTTCTTTTTCTTCTTCTTCTTGCTGCTCTTGTTTGTGCTTGCGATTCCCAGGGCCTCTGCTTACTGTGCGTTGCTTCGCGAGGAGAGCAGGGGAGAGCAAGTAAGTACTTGTGGTTGTTGGTGGAGTTCCTCTCAAGCCAAGAAATGAGTACAGGGAACGGCTTTTTAAAATATGGAACATATTGTATCAGAACAAAGCATGCATATATCATCATACACTACTTATAAACAATGTTTCAGATAAACAATTTTCATATTTTTTGCTTAAAAATTATTTTTTTTAAATTTAATAGTGCCATTTTACGTCTTATCGATCTAACTAATGTCTTGCAATTATTTTGTGTGTGTGTGTGTGTATATGTGTGTTTTCTTAATTGAGCTTCTAAAGATCAAAGGCAAAAATTAAGGCTCATATAAAAATATTTTTATATGCATGAAAGATTTCAAAGTCCATTAGATTTCTGTCAGTATCATGATTGAGATGATGATTGTCACGGGTCACAGCCTCCGTAGCCAGTGAATCTGGAGAGAGGCTCTCTCTGAGAGGCAAAAGGAACCTGTGAAGATGTTTCCTTTTCTTGTCTTAGGGTTCCTCTACAACTGATAGGCTCATATGATCGATCCAATGCCTCACGTGAATCCAGCCGCAAGTTAGATGCATTTTTCAAGGCATGGCTATAGGCTGAGATGTAAGCATTTAATATATTAATCTTGCTCAATAGAAGAAACTTAAAAAAACAAATATTGTCGTTATCCAATCCCCACAAGATAAAAACTTCCTCATACTTTTTTATTTATGGTTCTCGTCACACAACTACGTGTGTTCACTGGCGGGTGGATGACAAGAATAATAACAGGGAAAGGTATCTCCCAACAGCTGCCTACCTGTAGGTGTGCAGAGGGACCACATCATGCATGACATGGAGATGGGATTTGGGTTCCTTGATCTGCAATGGAAGCAATGCTTTCATATAAAACGAGGTTGGCTTTGGCTAAGAATCCCATTAAAAAAAAATAAAAATAATAAGACGTTAGTTTTTACTCGTGCAAGCTCTCATAACCATGATTGTTTTGGGATGCACCTCATATAATTTTGTTTTTTCTTAGTGGCCCCTAAAGAGGAATCATCTTTTGACTAAATATGATTTTATTAATATTAATTCAAAATAGTTAATTAATCATAGTCGGAAGGGATCAATTTGAGGTTTTTTATATAAATGTTATTGATAAGATGAAATATCATACTCCTTTAAGCACCTTGTTAGTCTTGACAATCCGATTGCATAACCATCCTATTATGATGCTGAACAAGTACTATAATGTATTATGCTTTTGCATCCCAATATATTAGCCGAGAGCTCCTAACATAAATATAACCAACCCATCATGTAGGAACTAGGTGGTTCCGTATATGTCCTCTCAATTGAATAATGATCAAAATTATCTCATAGAGGAATACATTCACATCTCCCATATTTTCTTACCATAACCTAAGCATATCAGTGTAGCTTTTGAGTATAATTTTTACAATATCACTTGTTGAACCTCTCATCTATCCATCATTGTATCTCTCGTAACAAATTTAAACATGGAATCTAGATTGAATCCGAAACCCTGATATATGATGTGTGAAATAATCAAAATTAATAATGAATAATTATGAAAGTATTTATTTATGAAGAATCTTTACATTTTTACAAACATATATATTATAATATTACTGCAAGATAAATATAAGATGGAAGAGATATCTTGAAAGCAAGAGACTTGTTTGACATTTAATTAAACACTGTACGTAAGGCAAAAGCATTAGAGGTAAATAAATGGTGGGGAACAATGTTGCGTCTTAATAAAGCAAAGCCGCACTTTTTGTCTTTAAGCGTCCGCAAACCATTTCTAGGAGATTGTTTTGTCAGAGTCCAACAACTACACTGAGGAGAGTAATCAAAGTTTCCACTTACTTTCCAAATTTGTGGCTTGGTTTGTCAATTAATTACATTAGAAAAAATAGGAACCAAAATATATACGGGAACCCTTCGGCTGCTTCTCTGTTTTCAGTGTATATCGTACATTTCAAGCATGAACACGAGATTGATTTTACGAAAGAGAAAAAAAAAAAAAAATAAGCATCTAATTTGAGGAATTATTTCTCTCATTTCGATTATCATGTCTTCTCTATTTTAGTCTGACGTCCCCAATTGACCTCAGAAGAGATCAGATCCTGCATTAATCATAATCCTCACAAATATTCTTTTTAATTTCCTTAGTAAGGCTATTATCGAGTACAATTTATATTATCCCATTAGACTTTGTAACCATCCTTTTGCGGATCCAAAGACATACTATTTTATTTTTGGAATCCACAATGGGATATACAAATCTAGGTTAAGAGAATTATTGAAAACTTTTACTTCAAATTATATATTATCCAGCAATTCAAGCTACGTATGTTCTCCACCAATAGTTATAAACCTTTTTAAACACTAAATCATCAGTTAGAATTACAATACATGACGCGGAAGTAAATAATTAATTACATTGAATCCAAAAACGTAAGCAACACTAAAATGTATCATATCATTTGACAACTCATAAAATATACTTACCAAAATTCAAAATTAATTGATGTAACTCGTATCTATTGATGTAGATTAGCAAGGGCTCCATTAGACTTCGACCTCATAGATTAGGTCAGGGTGTATAAATCTGTGTTGTTGTGGTTAATATTAAATTATTTTTTGTTCGATAATCACTGACTTCAAATACTTGAAATTAATAGTAATATATTTATCAGTCTATTTCGAAGGGAGGTTAAGAACCCTTCTGCTCTCACCATTCTTATTTATATTATAGTGCCTATTGTTTTAGCTCATGATTATTATGATATAAAATAATTGAAATGGTTAGGTATGCATATGTTTCTCAAATTAATATTACTATTGACAGGTGAGTATTACGTGGTAGATGACTAGACACCACATGCCAACACATTGTACCATGAGGATCCAATGTTGGTGTCCGCATCAGATGATGCTAGTGAACCACTATACGAGCTCAAGCCCACAAGCATGTGGTGATCGGGCTGAGTGACACCCATACGATCGGACCCATAGGTACGCGGGGGTTGGATTGAACACCACATGTTCGATTGACCAAGTATTCGAGCTACTCATTTAGACATGTCATCGTTTTGTCATTTCGTTGAATATCATATTTTGATGATAAAATCAATTGATAAAGTTTTGATTTAATCAGTATTTGAGTGACACAGGAGTAGCTTCGATTAAGGATAGACAAATTGATTAAAGCAGGTCATAGTGTCAGCAGAAGGCTTCATGCATGAGTTTGGGCCAGAAGGATCGGACATTACGCCAATGAGATTGGATGTTGCGGAGGTCAACAATATCGATTGAGCAATATGTCGCAAGAGAGGACGATGTGCGAAGAGTTAGATGAAGCGCCAAATAAACCAATGACATGCCGGACAACATCTGACTCATGTTTTATAATAATTTGTCTAGATTGAAGTAGTTTAGAGTTCTAATTGAGTTGATTTTGAATGTAATTATGTCAAATAAATTAGGGACCTCTTAGCCTTAATTAGGCCTTATTTGAGGCTGATTTGAGCCCATTGAGAGGTATCGCTAGGTCAAGAGATGATATAGCTCAAGGTATGAAAAGTACTAAAAAGTAATTTTTCGGGATTCCTAGGTGGTGGTACCATCGGCTGTCTATGATAGTATCATATTTCCCAAAGGATAATACCGCCAGAGCCTAGAATCCTAGGCTCTATTCGGCGGTGGTACCACCCATACCCTGAAAACTTAAGGATTTGAATTTTGGCTCCAAGATTGAAAGTCATTTGGGATCTATAAATACTCAATGTATTCTTTCTTCGAATATCAATAACTGAGATTATAAACTTGAGGTTTATAGTGAGAAAACATTGTTAGAAAGTTAAGCTCCCTTCTTTAAAAGCTTAGAGGTTGTTTTAAGAGAAAGTGTGAGGGAATACTTGTAAATGGTTATAAATGTTCACTCCTAAACCTGAGAAAAGGAGAAAGAGTTGTAAGGGTTGGTTGATCTTCGCCCTTGGATAAAGATCAATAGTGGAAGTCGATGGCCTCGACTGAAGATGAATCGGAAGTGGATGTAGGTCATGTGGACCGAACCACTATAAATCTGGTGTGCTCTTTTCTTTTATACTCTTCTTTATTATTGTTTTCTGATTTAACTGCTTATAACAATTTCTAAGTCAAAGTACACATTCAATATTTGTTTTCTTCAAACTAGATTTTCAAACTGAGGTTTTTACGAAAGCACAAATTCAACCCCCTCTCTTAGTGCCGATTCGATCCTAACACGCTTATGTCACCAATCGTTTCTCATTTTCCATTGATAGTTTCAGGAGTAATTAATACTAGAGTCATCCATAAAAAGGACTCCTAGGTGCATTCCCAAGAGATACATATTTAACTCTTGCCCTCAACTTAGCTTTATAGGAATTCAGTCTTGCAGGAATTTAGTCTTGCAAGAGATGACTTGGAAGAAGATTATTCGAGAAGGGCCTCGATCTAAATACTCATTCCAACTTGGACGATCATAATCCTCCTATCAAATTGGCACTAGAAAAAGGATTTAGGATGTCTTAGGGAAACCTCATAAGACCATACAAACTAAACGAAAAGGTTGGCAATTAAATGCATGCCGATGGGCCAACCATGTTGAGGGGTCTGACCCCAATCGCACTGAACATGCCAAATATTTCAAGATCTGACCATTAATAATAACAATCCACTTCCCTACAGAGACCTTCCATAACCTAACTCAACAAGTCTAATTCTTAATAAGAGTCTTTTCAATCTATGGCCCTATATTGCTCACAACTAGCGCAGTTAGCACAACAATCTTCATTTACCCCTCACTTCCTAGCGGCTCTTGCCCTAATAGTGTGGTAGATTCACATTCAAACATCATTGATCCACCTTGGGATAATCACTCTACAAATCTTCTCCCTCGTATTTCACCAAATAACAAACCCTTTCAAGATGAAGAAGGATCGCGTAGTGACACTAACGATTAGCTTCCCTCCTAACATGCATGTCCACCTCCATGAGATGGATCAGCAATTGGAGGATATTAAAAAGGAGTTAAGACAGGGAAACAACAAAAGGTTCATTCTTATCTCAGATGCTCTTTCATCAAAGAAATAATGGAGGAGCCCATCACCCAAGTCTTCCGGATGCTAACCTTAGAGTTATATGAAGGAATTTCTAATCTGATAGGACATATCCTTTACTTCCTGGATGATGCTATTCGGGATGATAGATTCCCTCATGTGTTGCACCTTCTTAATGACAACTGAGAGGTGCTACAAGGGAATAGTTCTGCAAGCTATCTCCAAAGTCAATTTCCTTCTTCAGATAGCTCGCTAAAGAATTTGAGTTAAACTTCATAAGCTATAAGCTACCAAAGAAACCAACAACTTCCCTTTTGGCAATTTGACAAATGGACAAGGAATCTCTTGTTAATTATACCAAGCAATTTAACAATGAAAGTAATGCTGGTGCCTGAACCAAGCTCATTCATCCTCATCAATGCCCATATTGGCAATCTTTAACCTTTGAAGCATTTCTATTCAGTTATCACATAAGCATTGGCCAATTTTCTTGAACTATTGCTAGAGGCCCATTCTCATATATTGGTGGAGTCTATGATTGCAAAAGATGAAAGGAGTTTGTGGCCAAGGAACATGGAACACCCCCACAGTGATAGGCCAAGAGGAGATCAGGCACCCCCTTATAGAGAGTTTGCTCAACTGAACATCGACACATAAGTGTTCACACAAAATTTTAGCATTTCATACCAAAGTGTTCATGCAAATAAGGGAGAAAAGTCGAATCACTCAAAATTTTATCATTTCCATCAAGATCGTGGACACAAAATTGAAGACTACTATAACCTAAAGTAGTAAATCGAGAAGATTATTTAGAAAAGGGAAGCTGATAGGACCCCAATTAATTCGGGTCCTTGTCAATTAAGTCGAGTTCTTAGATTAGACATTGTTGGTCGGTCTAGACCTGACGCTAAGTCAGCTAAGAGGTGATTTGAGTCAATTGTAATAAATTAGCCCAAATCTTAGTAGGATTAAGATTCAGTTGAATCAGAGTCTGATTAGGAGTCAGAGTTGGATTAGGGTTAACCGAGTCGTGATTGTAATAAAACCCAAAATCATGTATCCAAACCTTATCTAGCCGCCACCCACATTGCTTATGGGAGTCGGCTAGGGTTAGGAGAAGAGGCGGCCAGGGTTGAGAGAGTAGGAGTTTGATTAGGAGTTGGAGTATCTCACTAGGAAGTATTTTACTTGGAGTAGGAGTCCACTAGGGTTACGGTTTAGGAACCCTTTATAAAGCATATAGCCACAACTTCTTCATCAAGCAATTCATCTATTTTATTCAGCCTTGTGGCCGACTACCTAGAGGGAGGAATCCCTATAGAGTTCCATGGAGGGCTGATCCTCTACAATAATCACCCATCAGTGTTACAATTCTCCAGGGTTCTATTATCTAGTATCAGAGCGACGTTCTTGGTGTCTCGCTGCTCTTCCACTTTCGCTGTTGCCTTCAACCACCCCACCATCATCCATAGTAGTTCCCACAACTGCTGATCTCATTGTCGACTCTGTCATCATTACCCTCTGTTGTAGATTCCACATCTACTACCGTCGCAACAATTGCAGTCAGGATCTGGTATTGCTCTATCTCGTAAACCCTACTATTGCTGCAATTACTTATCAAAAATATAAAAAATTGCTACATCTACCTTTGCTATAATTCATTGCATCATCCTTATCTTTGTCATAAAAAATACTGCACTGATCTTTCGTCATTGATGCAATTTTTTGCATTTGCCGCATACTTCCTTGCTGCCATCCTATTGCCGATTTTGCTACCATATCTTGTTGCTATATTCCTTTCAATATTTGTTTAAGCTTTGCTATCATTATCACTAATTCCTTACTATTGAAATCATAAATATATTATTGGCATACTGCTGAAAATTTTTATCATAAAACTACTATCTTTTTTACAAGAATTTTGCTGCCAAAATTTATCGGTATTTCTTGCTGCATACCTAACCAATCTATGTCGATTTTACTGTCGAATTGCTATCTATATTTTCACCGACGTTGTTGTCATCATCACGTATTCCTTACCGTCAAAAGGCATACTGTTGGAAATTTTTTGTCGTAAAACTGCTATCTCTTGACGAAGAATTCTATAGCACTACCTTTCCATATCTCTTAGTGCACCCCTACTCGATACTTGCCAACCCTGTTGCTGTCATAAATAGCAACCCTACATCATTTCCCTAGTCTTAAGCCACTACCACCAAAGCCCCCTTACAACTTCTACAACAGCCCCAATCAGCAGCATCAACGACACCCCCTTTGACAAAAAATTCTGTTGCATTGCCTTTGGTATTACTTGCTGCATCCACACCCGATTCTTACCAAACTCATTACTATCATCAATAACAACCCTAACCCATCTCTCTAACCTTAAGCTATTACCATCATAGCCCCCATACATCCTCTATAGTAGCCCCAACAACCCCAGACAGTAGCCTACCAACCCTAAACTGTAACCCTCTACCTTTAATCCTTATCTCTTTCGACTATCAATTCAGCCAACCAGTCCATGTCCTTAACCCAACAGCAAAAGAAAGACCACAATATTTCAGATCTGGAGATATATGCTATGGCATCGGAAGATCTAATCGATGCCAAGTTGGAGGCCCTTGAGACGCATATGGAGGACATACTATACCCTCTTTGCGGAGTTTAGATTGGGCCGATCACTGAGCTCAAGGTGATCACAGTGTGGCGAGAGTTCAGATCGCAAGGAGAAACCACTAGAGAAAGAAGAATGAGTGATGGACTCATCATGCCCGCGCATGAGGATGAACTTCCCTTGTTGGGAAGATGGAGACTCGATCCGGTGGATTTCACATGCGGAGTGATACTTCTGCTATCATAGGACCCTGGATGCTTCCATGGTCGATATTGCTGCCATCCATCTAGAAGGTGATGCGACCCAATGGTATGATTGGTTCGAGCACACCCATAGAGTCTCGACATGGCGACAATTCAAAAGCGGGCTGCTACTCCACTTCGGACCGTCTGAGTACGAAACACAACGGTCAACTTGCAAAGATCCGTTAGACCTCCATAGTTCAAGAATACCAAACCAAGTTTGAAAGACTTTCTAACTAAGCAAGAGAATAGTCTAAAAAATAGTTGCTACAGACTTCCATCGAGGGGTTGAAGTTGGAGATCCGAGGAGAAGTTAAGGCACGACAACCCTACATATTGATGACAGCTATTTTCTTCACGCGACTATAAGAAGAGCGGCTAAACCAAGATGATTGGAGGACTAAAGTCACCACCCGACTTGTAGTACCCGAGCCTTTGGCCCCCTACTGCCAACCGACCTTCTCAGCCGAAGAAGTTGACACCAGAAGAACTTCGTGACAGAACCGTGAAGGGATTATGTTGGCATTATGATGAGCCTTAGAGCTATGATCACCATTGCAGAAAGGGAAGGCTTCTAATGATCGAGCCCATTGAAGAATCTGAACCCGAGGACGTAGATCGAGAGTCCAAGGAGGAGGATATGGAGGACTCGCAACGAACCGTGGGCATAGTTCACGCTTTAACCGGGTACATAAACCTACAAATGATGAAAATTGAAGTGTTCCTCAAGCACCAACCAGTCACCATCCTCATCGACACTGGGAGCACCAACAACTTTGTGGACAATAAGGTTACTGCCCGGTTAACACTTCAAATCAAAGATTGCAGTAGGTTTGACGTCAAAGTTGCTGATGGCCAAATCCTGAATTGCAACCGGAAGTGCTTGCGAGTGAAACTAGTTCTGCAGGGCCAAGAGATTGTTGTTGATTTTTTCCTTCTACCACTTGAAAATTATGAAGCTGTGCTCGACATCGAATGGTTGTCCACATTAGGTGATGTTTCATAGAATTTTACAAAGCTAATCATGAAATTTTTCAGCAAAGGGAAACAGGTGATCCTCTAAGGAAAACACGGGAGTGAAGCAATGATGGTTTCCACACAGCACATGGAGAAGGTTCTACATAAAGTGCATAGCGACTTCCTAATCTAAATTCAAGGACTACAGATGATGGAGCCAAAGGAGATTGAAGACCCAAACTTTCCTCTACTACTTACTGAATTTTCAAACATCTTCACCAAATTGAAAGGTCTATTCCCTATCTGACTGCATGATCACTACAAGTTCGTGAAGAACGATGACATGATCAGCACTCCCATCACGACGATGTTGAAAAAAGGCCCACCTTTGGCTGAGTGAAACTACAGTAATATTTGATGCCCTCATGGTCACGATGCCATCTACACCGGTGATAGAACTACCTGATTTTGTCAAGGTGTCCATGATGAAAGCAGACACATTGGGAGCTGGAATTGGCGTCATCCTCATACAGAATGGCTGACTCCTAGCTTACATCAGCAAGGCCCTCTCTCCACCTCACCCGAAATTCTCAATCTATAACGAGGATATACTTACCAAAATTTCTGAATTTATGGCTTGGTATGATACCAATCAAAGACACAAAGGAGAGACAAAAATAAACTCGAGAAAAAAATTCACTACCATTGAAGGACAACCACATGGCAGCCTACACTAGAATAAAACGGCCACTTGACAAATACAGGGGCAGAAGGAAGTTTGCTATTGGAAATTGAGTCTCTCTTCCTTTCTAACCCTACTAGCAGAAATCCATGAAGACTCAAGCCTCAAGGAAGTGGTCTCCCCATTTCTTTGGACCCTACAAAATTGGATAATACATCAGAGCTATGCCCTACGGATTAGATCTATGCACCGACTCAAAAGTATACCTGATCCTCCATATGTGGAAGATTAAAGAGAATGACTCAGCCCAGACCCATCCATCTGACAACTTAGCTAATGAGGAGGCTCAAGTTCAGTCGATAATCACATGGGATCACAGGATCATGATGTGTCATCAACAAACCTCTACTAATTTACCTACCACAGATACCACGAGGAAGCCTAATGAATATTTGCAAACTAGGTCCTAGATTTCGTAGAGCCTCAGCCTTGAGGACAAGACTAATTTAAAGAGGGTAGGTCTGATAGGACCCGACTGTCCTAGTCGATTGAGTCGAGTCCTTAGATTGGGCCTTGTTGACCGACTACCTAGAGGAAGGAACCCCTATAGAGTTCCATGGAGGGCCGATCCCCTACAGTGATCACCCATCAGTGTTAGAATGCTCCGGGGTTCTATCAGAAGCTCAATTGTTACCTATATAGGGTATGAGAATCTTCGTTGAGGTCGTGAGGTCCACTTAAGCTGCACGAGGATGTCATTGTAGGAGGTCTTGCATCTAGGGGAATCAGTTCCACATTTCTAAAAAATTATATGAGGGACCCCTTATTCAAAAGATTTCGCCTCTCTTGGAATCCTATGATTTTGTTTGAGGAGGAGATGAAACACTTTGATCCCAATCATGACAATGCTTTTGTTATCTCCCATAAGATCATTAATGCATTGATAAAGAATTTTAGTGTACATCGAAAGTTCCGTCGACATTCTATATGATGGTGCATTCCTAAGGATTAGGTTGATCGCTAAGAACCTCTAGCCAATTTCCTCTAAACTTACTAGTTTTATTGGAGATTCCTTAAAATGATTGCCTTTGGGATGATATATTTGTATATTACCTTCAGGTTGAATGATTGCTCTAAGATAGTAAAGACAGTTTTATCTGCCTACAATGCTATCATCAACCATCTGACTCTTAACCACCTGCACACTATCGTCTCGACTTACTATATGACCTTGAAGTTTCTCACTAGCTTTAGGGTTTGAGAGGTCAAGAGCGACACACAAGAGTCTTGTTAGTGTTATGTCACATCAATAACACTTCCAAAGAAAATAGCTTTTCCAATCCAATAATTCGATCCAAGAGAGCCTATTCCTCAAACTACTCATCTAGAGGCCAGTGAACTCTTTCTAGAAGCACCCCTAAACTCAACAAGGCTAAACAAAATCGTGAAGATCAGTTCAACTCTTTCGTAAGAAAAAAAAGTCGAGCTTATCAACTTCCTATGTCACAATACAAAGGTCTTCGCATAGATTCTCATTGACAT
Source organism: Ensete ventricosum (assembly GCA_029747655.1). Classification (NCBI taxonomy): domain Eukaryota; kingdom Viridiplantae; phylum Streptophyta; class Magnoliopsida; order Zingiberales; family Musaceae; genus Ensete; species Ensete ventricosum. The sequence goes on along the minus strand of JAQQAF010000003.1, from coordinate 23,822,126 downwards.
GCCGAGAATTGATCGAGTCATAGCCCAACACCGCCTTAACATTGACCTAGAGCATTAATTTATCTAATAGAAGCCTTGAAGGTTTGCACTGGACTAACAGACGGTGATAGAGGATGAAGTCCATCAATTATTTTATACTAGTTTTATTCATGAAGTTCATTATCCAAAGTAGCTCGCTAATATAATTCTTGTAAAAAAGAGTAATGAGAAATAATGTATGTGTGTTGAATACACTAATCTCAACAAAGTCTGTCCAAATGACAACTATCCAATGCCTCTAATTGATCAACTAGTCAATACAACCATAGGCCATGAGTTGCTCACCTTTATGGATAACATTTCTGGATATAGCTAAATTAAAATATCCTTAAAGGACGAGGAGCAGACCTCCCTAATCATTGATTGAGGCTTGTATTGTTATAAAGTCATGCTTTTCGCTTCAAAAATGCTAGAGCAATATATTATAGAATAGTTAATAAAATGTTTTAACCCTAGATGGGGAGGAATATGAACGTATATATTAACGACATGCTAGTCAAGAGTCGAGCATCTAACACACATCTAGAAGACTTACTTGAAATCTTTTCCACTCTAACAAAGTTTTAGATGCCGCTCATCCTAGTGAAATGTGCTTTCAGAGTCAACTTTAAATTGTTTTTTTATGTTTCATGGTCAGTTGAACCAGAATTAATGTCAATCTAGAGAAAATACTAGCTATCTTGAATATGAAGCCTCCCTTATATATTAAGGAAGTCCAACAATTGATCGGGTAGATTAGGGCTCTGAGTTATTTCATCTTGAAGACTAAGGATAGATATTTGTCATTTTTCAAGACTTTAAAGCAACCCAAGAACTTCTAGTGGACCAAGCAGTGCCAAAAAAAACCTTTGAACAACTCATGAAATATCTAGTCGTGCCACCCCAATTGTCTTGCCTCGATTTGAGGGAAGAGTTACATTTTAATCTCTTAGTGACTCCAACAATAGTCAGCTTCATTTTAATTGGAGAAGTTGATAAGATTCATAGGCATGTTTATTACACAAGCCATGTCCTTAACACAATATCTAAACTTCAAGAAACTCGCATATGCCCTGGTCCAATTTGCGAGAAAGATATGCATATCATTCCAATCCCACCACATCATGATGATGATGAATTAATCGATGTAGCAAATCCTCTCAAAGTTTGATTCCACTGAACAACTCTTAAGGTAGGTGGTCAAGCTTGTTAGGATCGTAATGACACTAAGAGAAGTAAATTTGATCTAATTTTAGAGTTCAATCGATAAATCTATTTTGAAAATACAATTAACTAAGAATGTAAGGGTTGCGAGTAAAATAAATGAGTAATCAATAATAAATCAAAAGCAAGAGAAGGATCACAAATTGATTTATAATGGTTCAATTTTCTCAACCTACATCAACTCTCGATTCCTCTTCCCTCGAGGTCGTCGGCTTTCACTATCGATATTCTTTCACATGGGAGAAGATCAACTACCCTTATTATAGCTTTTCTCCTTTTAATAGGCTTAGGAGAGAACTTTTACAATCTCTGTTTTATAAAATCTCTCACCTCTTATAACTTAGAATCATCTTTAAACTCAAGAAGTAAGAATAAACTCAAATAATACTCAAAGAAAGAGTTTATAACAATTCTGTGCTTAAGAGTTAGTGCTCCATCAAGCAAGCATAGGTAATGTATTTATAGACCCTAAAAGGTTTTAAGAATAGAGCCAAAAATTTAAATCCCAAAAATTTCGAGGTACTAGCGATACTACCACTGGCACTAGCGGTAGTACCACCATAACTAAGCCACAAATCAAAGCTCTGGTGGTGCTACCACTGGCCTAGGTGGTACTACCACCACACTGGACAATACTACTATCCGCATGGGTAGTATTACCACCGAAACTATAAAAAAAAATATAAATAGTACTTTTCGACTGGCTCAAGCGATACAATCACTTGGGCCTAATGGTACCATCACCCAAGCCTACTTTAGGTCAATCATTTGATCTTATAATAAGCCAATTTGGCCTGGTTCAAACCTAATAGGTTCCTTGATAAGCTGGCATGATTTCGGCCTAATACCAACTTAATTTGACCAAAAAAATTATTAATCAAGACTTTAACAATCTAACCACACATCCGGCATAATTACGAAGCTTTTAGCATATTATATGCCATTTCGACATGTCGTCCAATCTTTGACACTTCATTCGAACCTCTAGCATATTGTCCTTTCCTTCAGTATATCACTTGATTTGTCGGTATGTCAACTTTCCCATGACATTTGGTCTTTTGGTGCAATACCTGATCCTTCTAATACAATGCTCAAATTTATAGTATGAAGTCTAATCTTTGACACATCGACCAATCCTCTGACTCAATGTCCAATATGGATATGATACTTTTCCCGTACAACTTTCGATTCTCCCACTTTAACAATTTGCCTTTTGACGGTTCGGTGATCGAAATATTTCCTATATCACTTATCTCTAAAGCATATTAGACCATAAAATCATCAATTGATTTTATCATCAAAATTTTAGATTTAATAATATCCCCCTTTTTTATGATGATAACTAATTGATGACGAAGTTTTAACCAAGCTATGACCCTATTTATATGACATTTTGAAAGGTTATGATAAACATGAATTCAAATGATCATATATCATTTTAAATGTATATACTGAATTCAAGTTAAAAGAAATTTGATCTTATCGATATTATGATTCAATTATTGAAGCTAAAAAATTAATGTTCAATCAAGTTTCAAAAATCATAATCATTTTAAGTTTCAAATTTTAATAATTATTAATATATAATATCAATCAAAATATAACTATAAGTTAACCCTTTGCATAACAAAGAATCATAAGTAAGACATCATGATTCTCCCTCTTGGTTAATAAGAAAAATATACTTCTCCCCCTTTGTTAATAAAAAATATGAGTTACTAGTTCTGCCCCTTTGTCATCAGTAAAACAAGAGAGTGATATCATCGTATCATGGTACTGTTAGGACCTAGTTGGCACTAAGAGGGGGGGCGGTGAATTAGTGCAAGTGTAAGGAGTACTCGGTTTGAAAAATATGCTTGACATAAAAACCGAAACTAAAATCATTTTTCATCAAGATCAAGCTAGAGAGTGATTAAACTTAAGACACAATGAAAAATCTTGATTTAGACAGAAGTAAAATAAAAAGCAAGTAAAGAAGGCACACAAATTTATAATAGCATTCACCAACTTGACCTACGTCCACTTCCCAAGTCCTTCATCGCTAATGATCTTCTTCTACGGGTGAAGATCAAAACCTCTTAAACTTTTTTCCTTTTCATAGGCTGAGAAGAGGAACCTTTACAAAATTTCCTCTCTTCCCTTAGACTCACTTTGCACTTGTAGCACTCAAGAGAAGCTATCAAATGTTATAGAATTTTGACCAATATTACAACCACTTTTCTTGCACTTTCTTATCACTTCTTATTTTACCATGCAAGAATACTTGGGATATTTATATACCCCAATTGGCTTCAAAAAATAGAGTCAAAATTTAATTTTTTTAAAAAAAATAAAAAAATCGAGTATGCGCGATACTACCGCTAGCACCAATCGTCGGCAGTCGATCGAAAACCTGGGCAACAATAGTATACCATCGCTTGAGCAGTACCACTGCCACCTGTGTGGTACTACCACTACCCGCTGATGGTACAATACTTTCTCATATTGTTTTATACCCGAGATATACCTCCTATTGACCCCTTTCTAGGTCAACGAAATGAGCTCAACATGAGCTCAAATCCTAACCCAAAATGGACCCGGTTGCCTCATATTGAATTAATTTAGATTTCTCCAAATCTAACTCAATTAGGACTCAATTATGATGCTAACTACGATAAACTACACAATTGCATCATTCTTGTCCGGTATATCAATTGATTTTTCAAACTCCCGGTGAACTTCCTGACTTCCTCTGGTGAACTCTTGGTGAGACTCTCGATCATCATCTAGCGAACTCCCGACGTGCTCTCACTATATCGTCCGAACCTTGGCCCGATGCCCGAACTTGACTCCGGCCCAACATCAGATTGTACTGTCTTTTCTCCATCGTAGTTAATCCTGCATCAGTTTATCTAATACATAAGTTAGATCATAAAACTCATCAATAGATTTCATTATCAAAATCCAAGATTCAACGATATCTCTCATTTTGATGATGACAACCAACTGATGACGAGAGTTAACCTTAACTCCCCCTATGTATATGTCATAAGATAAATGGAACAAATTTAAATTCAAAAGAACCCATCATTTTTGAATTCAAGCATTTTAACAATATTAAAATTTATATAATTTAACCATACAAGATACCTGATAAAATTTTCAAAGCATTCATCTTCTTGGTATCATATAATAAATAATTTTAATCAAAAATATGTTTTACATAATAAATATGTCATCAATCATGATACAAAATCCATCTTCTTGGTATCACATAAACAATTTCAAATATTTCAAAGATCTCAAAACATTTCTTATGTCATCAATTATATCATTTCTCCCCCTTTGTCATCAACAAAAAAAGAGAAATGTTCAACTTATATTTGAGTATTCTTAAAAAAATTTCACAACATTTAGTACATAAAGAAAGAATTTAGTATATTTCTCTCCCTTAGTAAAATAAGAAGAATAATTACTTTCTTCCCCTTTGTACATATGAATAGAAGACGAGGAAGGGGGGTTGGGGGGTTTGTTAAAGATCCAAAAATCAAGTATCAAAAAAGAAATTAAAATATTAAGAGGGGGGATATATATTGATGAATCCAAGAATTAAAATATTGAAAGAGAGCTCAAAAATCCGAGAGATCCAAAAAATGTAAAAGCTTCTCCTTGCATTTAAAATCATCACATATAAATTTTAATGAAAGGCTCAAGAAATCCAAAAAATAGTAAATCATGTAATTGGATAATTTAACATTTCTAACTCTCTTCTAATAAAGTCAAATTATTCTTTATTTAATGGCTTGGTGAAGATATCAACTAATCGATGCTTTGTAGTATATTATGAATATTCACATGATCTCTAATAAAGTATTACATAATGTCAATATGTTTAGTTCTTAAGTGTTGAATGAGATTTTTAGTTAAACATATTGCACTAGTATTATCATATTTAATAGGAATATTTTTCAAGTAAATTTCATAATCTTCTAGGGTGTTTTTCATCTAAATGACTTGTGCACAACATGCACCAGCTATTATGTACTCAGCTTCGACTGTAAATAATGTAACTGAATTTTATTTCTTATAAGACTAAGTTCCTATTTATTCTACAACCTCCAAAATTGGCATCAGCATATGCAGGTAAATCAAAATTTCTAGACTTAGGATACCATAATCCTAAATTAGAAGTTCTTTTTAAATATCTAAATATTCGTTTAACTACCCTAAAATGAGAATGTATAGGATTAGATTAATATCTTGCACATAATCCAACACTAAATATTATACTCGACCTAGTACCAGTTAAATATAACAAACTACCTATCATTCCACTATATGATTTTTGATCAAAATTTTCACCTTTATTATCCAAGTTAAGTTCATAGAAGTACTTATGGGTGTGTTTATCATCTTAGCATTGTCCATACCAAAATGTTTTAACAAATCTAAGATATACTTAGTTTGATTTACAAAGATACCATCATATAATTGTTTTATTTGTTCGCCCATTAGGCTCATTTTAAACTCTTGGCTCATATTCAAGGTAAAATATTCACATAAGGAGATATAAGAATAATATCATCTACATAAATTTGAACAATAAGAAAATTATTTTCAAAATACTTAATAAATAATATAGTATCAATCTTGTCTTTCAAAAAATTGTTTGAAATAAGAAAAGATCTAAGTCTTTTATACCATGCTCTAGGGGCTTGTTTTAAACCATAAAGAGTCACAGATAATTTGAAAACATAATTTGGAAAAAGGTCATTTCAAAACCGAGAGGTTGTTCAATATAAACTTTTTCACAAATGAAACCATTAAGAAAAATATTTTTGACATCCATTTGAAATACTTTAAATTTTTTAAAGGAAACAAAGGCAAGGAGCATCCTTATGGCTTCAAGTCTAGCTACAAGAGTATGTTGAATATCAGATTTTGATGATGAAATTAATTCATGATTTGTTGATCTAACATGTTTATTAGAGATGATTAATGTAGGATTAACTATAATCGATAAAGAAAATTATAATCAGATATTGGGTCAGAGTTAAGTCTGGGCACCAGGCCGGGGTTCGGACGATGCAGTGGGAACTCACTGAGAGACTCGACGAAGGGGACTCGTAAGTGGACGTAGGCCAAGTTTTGGCCGAACCAATATAAATTGTGAGTATTCTCTCTTTGTTTAATTTCAGCATTCACTAGCTAAATCAAAATCTTTCGATCTTAAGGTTGATTTGCTCACGTATTTAAATTCAAAGAAACGCTTCCGATCTCGGTTTTACTATGAATGAAAGTTTTATTTAAACTAAAATTTCAGCACTTGCAATAATTCACGCCCCCTCCTCTTAGTACTAATTGTCCTAACAATTGGTATCAGAGCGATTTTCTACTCATTAGACTAAATACCTAAGTGAGTAAATGACTTCGTTTGGCTTGAACGAGAGACATTCTATTGCATATCCTCCCATGTTTAATGGGTCGGATTACACTTATTGAAAAATAAGGATGCATATTTTTCTAATTTATATGGATTTTGAATTATGGCACATTGTTAAGAATGGTTTTGAAAAGTCTTCCAAACCAATGAATGAATGAAATGATTTAGAAAATAATGCTTTTACGTTAAATGCAAAAGGACTGAATGCTTTATTTTGTGCACTCAATAAGAATAAATTTAATTGGGTTTCTATTTGTGAAACTGCCTATGATATTTAGCATACACTTGAAATCACACACGAAGGCACTAATAGAGTTAAAGGGTCTAAGATTAATATTTTAGTTCATAGTTATGAATTGTTTAGAATGAAACCAAGTTAGATCATTGGAGACATGTACACCTGGTTCACGGATGTCATCAATAGCCTAAAAGCTCTTGGTAAATATTTTTCTAATTTTAAACTTATTAGTAAAATATTAAGATCTCTTCTAAAAAGTTGGCATCCTAAAGTAACTACAATTTAAGAGGCTAAAGATTTAAATAATCTTCCTCTTGAAGAACTTATTGGATCAGTTATGACTTATGAACTGAGCTGTAAAGCTCATAACGAACTTGAAGAACCCCTTCCAAATAAAAGGAAGGATTTAGTACTAAAAACTTCAGATGACTCCTTGAGTAAAGCCTCGAGTGATGAGGATAATGACATTGCACTATTATCTAGAAAAATTAAAAAATTCATAAAAAAGAATAAAAATTATAGAAATAAAAATGAACGAAAAAGGGACAATGTTATATGCTTTGATTATAAGAAGCCAAGACATTTTAAATATGAGTATCCTCAATTAAAGAAGAAGGCATCGCATAAGAAGAAGACACTCTCGACGACTTGGGATGTTTTAAGCTCATCAGATGAAGAAGACCACATCAAAGAAGAGGTTCCCAACTATGCTCTCAAGACCATCCATGACGAGGTATTCCAATAATTTCTTACTGAATTATTGAATATGTTTCATGAGATTTATAGTAAGTTTAGAAAAATTAGTAAGTCTTATAAATTACTTAATAAAGAGCATGATTCACTAGTTAGTAAATTTGAAGAAATATATGTCGCATTATTATCACATAGTTCATGTACCAAATGTAAAAAATTAGATGAACTTACAAAAGAAAACCTTATAATAAAATAAACTTTAGAAAAATTTGAAATAGGAAATAAATCTCTAAACATGATTCTTACAAATAAGGGTCATGTTCATGAGAAAGAAGGTATAGACTTTGTTAGAAATACTCAATAAAAGCCAATTATCTTCGTTAAAGAACCCACTCTAAACTTACCATAAAAAATAAAAAGAAATTTTTGCGGTAGATTAGGACATAAAGCCTACAAATGTTCATTTAGAAAGTATGCTCTATATAAATTAACTTGGATTCCTAAAGGAACCATAAACAATCAAAAACCTTTAGATAAATTTGGTAAAGCTCTTCATGAAGGACCCAAAATGAAGTGGGTACCTAAATTAAAATAATCTTTCTTGTAGGTTTGTCTCCAAACTAAATAATATTTTGAAAAATGATTAACATCTAACGGTCCTTCAAGCTCACTAGCCTAATCAACGATAACTAAAATATATAAATTAATTTAAAATTATTGACAATAAATCTTTTAATGATTGATTGTCATACAACGAATCTTGATTGATTTTTGATGATGCATGACTAGAGTATAAACTAGAACCATAGTACCTTAGTTGTTTTTAATTAAAAATTATTGAAATTTATTAAAATATGATTTTGATGATTGAATATTAGTTTGGATGTAACATTGATTTAAAATGCTATGATAATTGAAATAGGTTGTTTATTACACATATTTAAAAATTATTTATCGAAATCAGTGCACCAACAGTGGCACCGCTTGTCTGGCGGTGGGACCGCCAGAACATATTGTCCAGACACGGTTGGACACTCAGGTTGTGATTCCAGCGTCCGAAACCCTACCTATATAAACCTCACTTAGGGTTGGCAGTGGAACTGACTCTAAACTTCTCCACACCTCTCTAAAACCCTCTCTATCTCTCTTTCTCTTTTCTTTTCATTCAGAAACTTAAGAGAAATCCCTCTATTCTTCAAAACTAAGGACCAATCTTCATCTTTAGGAGATCACAACAAATGTAACTCTCAAAATCCTTCTCTAAATCTATTATTTGATCTTACATTTTATTTCTAATATATGTAGTTCAAATGGCCCCTAGAAGATCTTCAAGGGACAAAGGAAATAGAAGATTAGATGAAACCTTTGACCCTATACTCTTTGATACCTATGAACATGCCTTAAAATTCTCAACCCTTGAGTTTAGAAATGATCATAAGGGTAAATATGAAGATCTAGAAGATTTAAGAGATTTAGAACCAATCCAATGGTTTGCTAACCTAGATGCCCTACCCATCCTTCAAATGAATGAACCCATTTATCCTAGACTAGTTAGGTTATTCTACAACAACTTGTATGTATATGATCAAGATAGGGTATCTACATATCTCTTGGGCCATCATATAACTATCACAGATAGTTTAATTTTGAATCTTATAGGAATACCTGAAAAAAGAAGTGATTGTTTTTAGAGAACAATGAGATATTGAATCAATAGGGGTCTTATTTTGAAGCCTTAAGCACCATTTTTGGTAACCCAAATCTATCTATTGTTCCTAAAAGTTGTGAGCACATGCTACCTTTCACCAAAACTATTTCATCATATAGTGATTAGTATTCTACTTCCTAAAACAATTTCATTAAGATAAAATTAACCAAATGGAACTAGGTACTATGTATTGGATCATGACAACATTATTACTGTTTTGGATATCTGTTGAGGCAACATGTGATTGGACTTTCAACTAAAGATATGATGGTTCCATATGGTGGATTAATAACTAGATTGATACATACACACAATATAGCTATTCCACCAAATGAAAATTTATCAAGTTAAATATATTTAATGTCATTATAGAAATCTCTTGAGAAGACTGAGATACGTTGTAAGAAATGGTATTTGGATTAGATTGCCTAGGAGAACTGATCCTCCCTCATCTGAGCGAGAACCTCAAACACCTATACTTATGGAAGTCCATCTCCTTCTACTAGTCCCTTTGAGGCAACACTTGTGATGCAGCCAACACCCTCATCATCTGACGACTCCATAGTGATCAGGCTGGATCAAATTGAACTACGTCAAGATCAATTAATGACTGAGATGCAGCAAATCCGTCAATAGCTTAATGCTTTATCTAGACACTTCGGATTACCACCACCTAAATAAATTATTTTTATATTTAGAACTAAGGGGAAGAAGTCGGTGGAACTTAATATGTTGTACTCATTACACTATTATGATGTATTCTCTTATGACATTTAATTTTTAATACTGAGAAGCACTTTTGTATATTTTTGTAATGCATGCAACACTTTATGATTATTGATAGGGATCATGTGAATAATCATGACATATATTTGGAATTTATTATCACTAAGCATCAATTAGCAAATATTTTTACTAAACCATTAAATGAATAGCAATTTGATTTTATTAGATGAGAGTTAGGAATGCTAAACCATCAAAATGCATGATTTGCTATTTTTCAGATTTCTTGATTTGCTACTTACATTTAAATGTATAAGTAGCTCTAAGTTCTTCTTGGATTTCTTGGATTTTTGAGTTTACTTTCAATATGATTCTTGTTAAAATTGACTTAAGAAGGAGATTCAAATTTTTGTGATGAGATATTTTTTTTTTCTCAAGGATTATTCTTGTTTCATGAATCTTGGTGAATGTTTACAAAAAAATATATATGACATGAATTTTTTTGATGTTTGATATGAGCTGTCGTTTGTATCCTCTCTCAAAAATTATTTTAATTCATGGATTTTGTATCTTGATGAATACTTTCGAATGTATCCTTCCCTACTTAATATTTATTCTTTTTGATACTAAATTTTTGGATTCTTGACACCCCTTCTACTTTTTCTTATTTACAAAAAGGAAAGAAAATTTTTTATGAAAAAATTATGTTATTATTCTATTTTCCTAAGGGGGAGCAATGAAGTATTAAAAATATTTATTTTGTTCAAATATGAAAATTTTTGATGCATATTGAGTTTATGTATCTTGAAATTATTTGTTCAGTATTTATCTCTTTTTGTTGATGACAAAGGGGGAGAAATAACATATTGATGACACAAATATAAAAAATGACACATATATAACAAGAGGGAAGAAATAGTATATTGATGAAAAATGATAAAATGAGGCATTTCTCCTTTTTAAAGAAGAAAATTTTCAAACTAATTATATGACTAATGCATGAATTTTGAAATTCTTAGAATATTTTTAAAAATTTAATGATTCATGATTTAATGTTTGAAATTGATGTTATATGACAAAGGGGAAGTAATAGCATATTGATGAAAAATGATAAAATGAGGTATTTTTCTTTTTAAAGAATAAAATTTTTAAATTAATTATATAACTAATGTATGAATTTTGAAATTCTTGAAAATTTAATATTTCATGATTTAATCGTTGAAATTAATGTTATATCATGTATATCATTGATGATTTGATGATTTATGAGATATTTGAAATTCAAGAAGTGGTTGGTTCTCTTGAATTTATGTTTTTCTTATTTGAATTATGACATGGATTTAGGGGGAGTAAAGGTTTAACTCCTGGCATCAATTGATTGTCATCATCCAAAAGGAAGAAATTATTGAATCTGAGATTTTGATGATGAAATTAATTGATGATTTATGATCTAACATATGTGTTAGAGACGATTGATGCATGATTAAATACGACAGAGAAAGAAAATTATAATCAGATAGTGGGCCAGAGTCAAGTCCAGGCATCGGGTCGGGGTTTAGACAATGAAGTGGGAACTCGTTGAGAGACTCACCGGAAGCTTACGGAATGTATCAGAAGCTTGCCAGGAGTTCACCTAGAGCTTGTTAAATGTGATTGGGAGCTTGCTAGGAAAGCGTCGGGAGTTTGCCGGAAGAATACCAAGAGACTCGTCGGAAGATGGTCGAAGATTGTTGAAAAGGTTGCTGGGAGTTAGGAGGGTCTTGTTGGACTTGATGGTCATAATGATTGTAATTAATTAGTCATAGTTAGCATCAGTTAGGATTGAGTCCTACTTGAGTTAGATATGGAAGGAATCTAAATTAACTTAAGTGAGGCAAACCAGGTCCACACTTGGGTTTGGATTGAGCTAAGGTTGAGCTCAATTGGTTGACTTAGAAATGGGTCAACTGAAGGTACAAGTCAGGATTGGAAAAGTAGAGAAAACACTTTTTCAAGATTCTCGATAGTTGTACCACTAGTGGACGATGATCGTACCACCCAAGCGGTGGTTGTATCGCTCAGGTTGGTGGTTGTACCACCGTTGTATCGCTCGTACCTAAATTTTTCGGATACATTTGAATATTTAGCTCCAATTTCTAAAGCCAATTAGGGTCTATAAATACCCAAAGTCTTCTTGCATTAAGCACAATGATTGAGCTAAAACTTTTATGAAAAATCATGTGCTAAAATTATGCAAAAAAAAGAAAGGAGGCAAGGGAGTGAGCCAAAGTGTTGTAATTTTTGTAGAGGTCTCTCTTGTGAGTTGTAAGTGTAAAGCTTGTAAGGTTCCTCTCCCGAGCCTATGAAAAGGAGAGTGAGAAGTTAAGGGTTTGGTTTTTACCCAAAGAAGATCGGTAGTAGCCACTAGTGGGCCTCGACGAAGGGGACTCAGAAGTAGACGTAGGCCAAGTTGTGGCCGAGTCACTATAAGTGAGTATTCTCTCTTTGTTTAATTTCAGTATTCACTAGCTAAATCGAAATCTTTCGATCTTCAGGTTGATTTGTTCACGTATTCAAATTCAAAGGAACGCTTCCGATCTCGATTTTACTTTGAGCAAAAATTTTCTTTAAACTGAAATTTCAACACTTGTACTAATTCACCCCCCCTCTTAGTGCCAATTGATCCTAACATAATGAATGTTTCTTCATAATTGATCCATTCTTCTTGGTTGAAACCTCTGGCCACTAATATAGTCTTGTTTCTAACCACGATACCATTTTTATCTTGCTTGTTTCTAAAGACCCATTTAGTACCAATTACTAAATGGTCACTAGGTCAACACGCTCTCATACCTCATTTCTCTCAAATTGGTTCAACTCTTTATACATTACTATAACCCAAGAATCATCTCTTAGGGCTTCATCGATGCATTATGGTTTAATTTGAGATAGAAATATAGTGTTAGCATAAAATTTTTTAAAATAAGAATGAGTTTGAACACCTTTTGATGTATCTCCTATTATAAGCTCCTTAGGATGAGCATTTACATACTCTCACTCATTGGGTAAGGATTTGGAAGTAGATTTATCTAAGTTGCATTTAGGAGGATTTTCATTCAAATTTAAAGTGCCAAAATCAAAATCATCATTAAAATTAATTTTCTTAAATTTGAAAATCTCATTAAAAATAACATGAATAGATTCTTCAATGACTAATGTTCTTTTATGAAAAATATGATAAGCTTTTGAAGTAGAAGAATAACCATAAAAAATATCTTCATCGGATTTCTCATTAAATTTTTCTAAGGCATCTTTTTTATTTCAAATAAAGCATTTTCAACAAAAAAACCTTGAAATATAAAATATTGATTTTTACCATTTCACAATTCATAAGGAGTTTCAAAGAGTAATGGTCTTATAAGAACCCATATTAATAACATAGCATGTCGTGTTAACGGCTTCGGTTCAAAAATATTTGGGTAGGCTATCTTCGTTTAATATGGTTCTAGCTATTTCTTGTAAGCTTCTCTTTTTTCTTTCCACTACTCCATTTTGTTATGGATATCTAGGAGTAGAGAAATTATGGTTGTACCCATTTGACTCATAAAAAATTTAAAAATCATGATTTTGAGACTCATTACCATGATCACTACGTATAGATGAAATCATAAAACCTTTTTTGTTTTAAACAAGTTTACAAAATTTTAAGAAATATTTAAAAGCATCAATTTTGTGAGCCAAGAAGTCTAAGTGTATATACTATAACCATCTATAATAGCAAACACTTATTTGCTACCTCCTAAGATTGTAGTATCAATTGGTCCAAATAAATCCATATAGATCAATTATAGTGGCCTAAAGGTGCTTATTTGATCTTTTGACTTAAAATTACTTTTTATTTACTTTCCTATTTGGCAAGCATCATAAATTATCTTTGACGAACTTAATGCTAGGTAATCCTCTCATTAAAACTTTAGTTAAGATTTGATTTAATAGTTTTATGCTAGCATCACCTAATCTCGTATGTCAAACTCAAGTATCATCATTCAAAGCTAAAAAGTACATTTCATCACAAAAGTTTTCAATGTTAATAGTATACACATTTTTATTTCTTAAGGTAATCATAGATTTATTTTTGTATAGTATTTTAATTATATAAGTATTAGATTCAAAAATTTAATAATATATCTTTTATCACACAATTAGCTAATGTTTAGTATATTATGTTTTAAACCATCAACTAATAGCACATCTTCAATCAAAATGTTTGATTTATTACCTATGGTTCCTTTCCCAATGATTTTTTTATTATTGTTGCCTCTGAATGTGACAACTCCTTCATTTATGCTAGTGAGCCTAGAAAAATAAATTGGATCTCTGGTCATGTGCCTTGAGCATCCACTATCAATGTACTATTTTATGCTCCTAGCCTTTGTTGGAGACAAACCTACAATAAAGATAGTTTTAATTTAGGTACCCATTTGACTTTGGATCCCTCATGAAAAGCTCTACCTAATTTAATTAAGGGCATTGTGTTGTTTATGATTCCTTTAGGAACCTAAATCAACTTATGTGGACTATACTTTCTAAATGAACACTTATAAACAAAATGCCCTAATCTACCACAAAAATTACATTTGAGTTTGGGTGAAAAGTGTAATGTAGGTCCTCTAACGAAGATAGTTGGCTTTTGTTGAGTGTTATTTATAAAACCAATACCTTCTTTCCTATAGATATAACCCTTATTAGAAAGGATCGTGTTTAGATATTTATTTCCTATTTTAAATTTTTATAAAATTTGTTGAAGTATGACATTTTCCTTTCTAATTTCCTTTGGTGTTTCATATTTAGTGCAAGAATTGTATGATGTTGATGCTTCATGCATGTTTACAAATTTACTTGTGAGTAATGTATGTTCCTTCTTAAGTAATTTATAAGTCCTGTTCTTTGGAAGGTGTTCATCTTTGGTTCTCAAGGCAATGTCCTTCCTATTCTTTGGAAGGTGTTCTTCAAGTTTATCATGAGCTTTGCAGGTCATTTCATAAGTCATCAAAGACCCAATTAGTTCTTCAAGAGGCAAGTTGCTCAAGTCTTTGGACTCATGTATAGTAGTTACTTTTGGGTCTCAACTTTAAGGTAAAGATCTCAAAATTTTATCAACAAGTTTAAGATTAGAATAAACTTTACCAAGAGATTTTAAACTATTGATGATATCCATAAAGCGAGTATACATGTCACCAATAGTCTCACTTGGTCTCATTTTAAATAATTCATAGTTATGTATAAGAAGATTTATTTTTTATTCTTTTACCCTAATTATGCCTTCGTGTGTGACTTCTAAAGTGTGTCAAATATCATAAGTCGAATCACAAGTAGAAACCCGATTAAACTGATTTTTATTTAAAGTACAAAACAAAGCATTCATAGCTTTGACATTTAATGAAAACATCATTTTTTCATGATCATTCCAATCATTCATCGGATTGGATGTCTTTTAAAAATCATTTTCAACAATATTTCATAGTTTAAAAATCCATCAAAATAAAAAAGATATGCATTTTAGTTTTCTAATATGTGTAATCTGTCCCATTGAACAAGGGAGGACGTGATAGAGTGTCACTCATTAATGTCAAATAAAGTCATTTACTCACTTGGGTGTTAATGCAATTGAGAATCACCCGCTCTAATACCAACTGTTACGACCAAGTTGGCACTAAGAGAGAGGGGGGGGGGTGTGTGTTGTGGGGTGGTGAATTATTGAAAGTGCAAGGAGTACTTGGTTTGAAAAATATGCTTGAGCTAAAAATCAAAACTAAAAGCATTTTTTGTTAAGACCAAGTTAGAGAGTAATTAAACTTATGACTGAATAAAGAATCTCGATTTAGTTATGGAATACTAAAATAAAAGGCAAGTAAAAAAGGGTCACAAATTTATAATGGATTGCTCACCAACTTAACTTACGTCCACTTCCCAAGTCCTCTTTCATCAAGGCCCGCTCGTGTCCACTAATAATCTTCTTCCATGGGTGAAGATCAAAATTCCTTATACTTTTCTCCTTTTCATAGGTTCAGGAGAGGAACCTTTATAAAATTTTCTCTCTTCCCTTAAACTCACCTTGCACTTTGTAGTACTTAAGGGAAGCTCTCTAATTTTACATAATTTTGACCAAGATTACAACCACTTTTCTTGCACTTTCTTATCACTTTCTTTACCATGCACGAATACTTGGGGTATTTATAGACCCCAATTGACATAAAAAAATGGAATCAAAATTCAACCTTTTTTGGAAAAATTGGATACTGGCAGTACCACCGTCGACACCGATAGTATCATCACCGGCACCGACAGTACCATCGTCGGTAGTTGCTTAAAAACTTGGGTGGCTGTGGTACCATCGTTGCTTGGGTAGTACTATCACCACCCACTAGCGGTACTATCGTTAGGCAGCTCGGGAATGTTACTTTCTCATACTATTCTATACCCGAGGTGTACCTCATGTTGACATCTTTCCAGGTTAACAAAATTAGCTCAACCTTAGCTCAAATCCTAACCCAAAGTGGACTCGGTTGCCTCATAATATGTTAATTTAGATTTCTCCAAATCTAACTCAATTAAGACTCAATTATGATGCTAGCTACAATGCACTACACAATTATAATTGTTCGTGTCTAATATGTCAATTGATCTTCTGAACTCCTGGTCAACTTCCTGACACCCTCTGGTGAACTCCTAGCGAGTCTCTCGATCATCTTCCGATGAACTTCGACGTGCTCTCACTGCATCATCCGAACCCCTGCTCGATTCCCAAATTTAACTCTGACCCAATATCATATTGTATTACCTTTTCACCATTGTAGTTAATCCTACATCACTTTCTCAAACACAAGTTAGATCATAAAACTAATCAATTAATTTCATCAGCAAAATATGAGATTCAACAACTACTACTTCTCCCCCTTTGTATTAAAGTTCCAATTATATAAAAATAAAATTACTTTGATATCATAACATGAAGGATCTTAATGTAGAAAATAAATTCAAGTTATAGACACCGAGAGGTCAATTGATGCTGGGGTTTTAACAAGACTCTCCCGTTCTATATGTCATCCTAAAAATATGATGAACTTGAATTCAAAATAAAACTTTCTAATAATACTCTTGAATTCAAGTTGAGATAAATTCGATAATGATATTATCATTGCAAGCTCAAATATTCAATCAAGCTTCAAATTTAAAAAATAATTAATAAAAGTTAAGCATGAGTCATTACTAATAAAAAATTATAAAAGCATCATAAATCTCCTTGTTCAACACATAAGCTAGGTATAAATCACTACTCCTATTTTGTCATCAACATAAATATGAGTTACTTCTTCACCTATATCATCAATAAAATGAAGTATACAAGTCATGAATACATAAAAGGTACAAAATAAATCTTAAGTCATACACATCAAGAAATCAAGTGAAAGAATAATGATTCATTTGGATAAATATCTTCTTTAGTAAATAGCAAAAAGAAAGAATAATAGGAGTACAAATAGTAAAAGGTCTTGATTCATACAAAGTAAATCTCAAGTAATAAACATTGAGAAGTCAAGTGAAAGATCATGATTTGTTTGAATAAATCTCCTTCTTAGTCATTAGTGAAAAAAAGAATCATAGGAGAATGACTAGTAAAAGTTCTTGATTGATACAAAATAAATTTCAAGTCATGAACAACAAGAAGTCAAGTGAAAGATCATGATTCAACATGCCTAATTATCTTCTAATAAAATCAAATTATTCCTCACTCAGTGGTCTAATAAAAATATCTATTAACTAATGTTTCGTGTCAATGAAATATAAAGATATATCATGATTGCTAATATAATTCCTAATAAAATAATATCTAATGTCAATATGCTTAGTCATAGAGTACTGAATATGATTCTTTGTTAAATAAATTGTACTAGTATTATTGTATTATAAAGGGATATTTTTTAAGGTAAAGTCCATAATCTTCTAAAATATTCTTTATCCAAATTACCTATCCACAACATGCACCTGTTACAACATATTCAACTTTAATTGTAGATAGTGTGATAGAAGCTTGCTTCTTGGATGACCAAGAAACAAGTGCATGTCCTAGGAATTAACAAGTTCCAAAGGTACTTTTTCTATCTATTCTATATCCTACAAAGTCAGCATAAGCAATGAAATCAAAGTTATTAAACTTAGGATATCATAATCCTAGAGATGATATTCCTTTGAGTACCTAAAAATTCCTTTTATTGCTTTAAAGTGAGATTGTTTAGGATTGGATTGAAATCTTGCATAAAGCCCAACACTAGACATTAAATCAGGTCTAGTTATAGTGAAGTATAATAAACTATCTATCATATTTACATATTTTAATCAAAGCATTCTCCTTCATTGTCCATATTTAAATTAGTAGAAATTCTCATTAGTGTGTTGATGACCTTAGCATTGTCCATATAAAATCATTTTAATAGGTTAAGAGTATACTTAGTTTGACAAATAAAAATCTTATCTTTTAGTTGCTTAATTTGTAACCCTAAGAAAAATATCAATTCACCCATTAAACTCATTTCAAATTCTTGGCTCATACTCATAACGAATGATTTATATAAAGATTCATTAGTAGAACCAAAAGTATATCATCAACATAAATTTGAACAACAAAAAAAATATTTAATAAATAATGTGGTATCACCTTTACCTTTTTAAAAAATTATTTTAAATAAGAAATTAGCTAAGTTTCTCATACTAAGCCCTAGGGTTTGCTTTAAACTATAGAGAGCCTTAGATAATTTATCAATATGGTTTGGAAAAAGATCATTTTCAAATCTAGATGGTTGCTTAACATAAACTTCTTCGAAAATAAAACTATTAAGAAAGACACTTTTGACATCTATTTGAAATAATTTAAAATTTTTAAAACATGCATAGATAATAAGTATCCTTATGGCTTTAAATCTTATCACAGGAGCAAAGATTTCTCCATAGTCTATACCTTCTTTTTGGTTCACACTTTTGGCCACTAATATAGTCTTGTTTCGAACCATGATACCTTGTTCATCTTGCTTATTCTTAAAGACTCATTCAGAGCTAGCTCACAAAATAGTCACTAGGTCTAGAAATAAGTATCCAAACTTTATTTCTTTTAAATTGATTAGTTATTCATGCATTGCCCAGACCCATGAGTTATTTTTAAGATCATCATCAATGCATCTAGGCTCAATAATAAAGAACAAGTTTGGATATCTTTTGATATATCTCCAATAATTAACTCCCTAGGATGTGCATCTATATACTTCTATTACTTGGGTAAGTTCTTTGGAAGTAGATGTATCCAAGTTATTTTGGGGAGAAGAATCCTCATTCAAATTCAAATTATCAAATTCAAAATTATCATCAAAATTATTTTTCTCAATTGTAGAGATTCATCAAAAATAATATAAATAGAGTTTTCAATGACTAAAGATCTCTTATTGAAAACTTGATAAGTTATACAAATAGAGGATTATCCAAGAAAAATGTCTTCATTGGATCTTGTATCAAATTTTCCTAAGATATCATTGTTATTTAAGATAAAATATTTACAATAAAAAAGTTAAAAATATGAGATGTTGTGTCTTTTATTATTCCACAATTCATAAGGAGTTTTAGATAGATGAGGTTTACAAGAACCCTATTCATGACAAAATATACTGTGTTAATAACTTTGGCCCAAAAATATTTGAGTATGCTATATTAATTAAGCATGATTTTTGTCATCTCTTATAAGCTCTTATTCTTTCTCTCAACAACTTTATTTTATTATGGATTTCTTGCAATGGAGAAATTATGGTCATACCCATTCCAATCATAAAATTTTAAAAATTATAATTTTTAAATTTACCATCATGACCACTATGAATAGAAGAAATCATAAAACCTTTTTTATTTTGAACTTGTTTACAAAATCTAGAAAAATATTTTAAACAATCATTTTTATGTGCCAAGAAGTATGTCCAAGTATATCTACTATAATCATCAACAATCACAAAAGTATATTTGTTACTTCCTAGGCTTGTGATATGAATAAATATAAATAAATCCATGTGAATTAGTTGTAATGATATGGAGTAACTTAGTTTTTAGGTTTGAACCTACTCTTTATATGTTTTCCTAGTTGGCACATATTACAAATTTTATCTTTAGCAAATTTAATTTTATGTATTTCTTTTATAGTTTCTTTAGTTCTAATTTATAAGATTAATTTCATATTAGCATGCCCAAAATCATGCATCATCATTCAAAATCAAAAAGTAAGTTTCATCATGAGAATCATCAACAAATTCTAAGGATATATCATGATTGCTTATATGGTCTCTAATGAAATGATGTCTAATATCAATATGCTTGGTTTGTGAATGTTTAATATGATTTTTTGACAATCATCTTACACTTATGTTGTCACACTTTATAGGGATGTCTTTAAGACAAATTTCATAATCTTCTAAAGTATTTTTCATTTATATTACCTGCGCACAACATGCACTTGTTGCAACATATTTAGCCTCGATTGTAGATAATGCGATAGAGTTTTGCTTCTTGGAAGACTAAGAAACAAATGCATAACCTAGGAATTGATAGGTTCCGGAGGTACTTTTTCCATCTATTCTACATCCTCCAAAGTCGCCATCAGCATAAGCAATCAATTCAAATTTTTTAGATTTCAAATACCATAATCCTAGATTTGGAGTTCCTTTTAAGTATCTAAATATTTTTTTAATTACTTTATAATGAGATTATTTAGGATTGGACTGATATCTTGCATAATATTTAACACTAAACATTATATCAGGTTTAGTTGTAGTAAGATAAAATAAGCTCCCTATCATTCCTTGATAGATCTTTTAATCAAAGCATTCACCTTCACTCTCTATATCTAATTTTACAGAAGTGCTCATTGGTGTATTAATGGCCTTAGCACTATTCATGTGAAATCTTTTTAATAAATCCAAAGCATACTTGGTTTAACTAATAAAAGTTTCATCGTTAGTTACTTTATTTGTAATCCTAAGAAAAATATTAATTCACTCATCAAACTCATTTCAAAGTCTTGGCTCATACTTTTGGCAAAAGATTTACATAAAGATTCATTAATAGAACAAAAAATAATATCATCAACATAAATTTGAATAATAAAAAATATTTTTAAAATATTTAATAAACAATGTGGTATCGACTTTATCTTTCAGAAAATTGTTTTGAATAAGAAAAGAGCCAAGTCTCTCATACCACACCCTAGGGGCTTGCTACAACCCATAAAGAGTCTTAGATAGTTTGAAAATATAGTTTGAAAAGGGATCATGTTCAAATCTGGATAGTTGTTCAACATAAACTTTTTCGAAAATAAAACTATTAAGAAAATACTTTTGACATCCATCTTAAATAATTTGAAATTTTTAAAGGAAGCATAGGCAAGGAACATCCTTATGGCTTCAAGTCTTATCACAGGAAAGAAGGTTTCTTCATAATCAATACCTTTTTCTTTATTGAAACCTTTAGTCACTAATCTAGTCTTATTTCGAACCACGATACTAGATTCATCTTGCTTATTTTTGAAGAGCCATTTAGTGCCAATTAAAATATGATCACTAGGTCTAGGAAAAAGCGTCCATCCATACCTTATTTCTCTCAAATTGATTCAACTCCTCATGCATTACAAAAACCCAAGAATCATCTTTTAGGGCATCATCTATGTATTTTAATTTAATTTGAGATAGAAAAGTAGTATTAGTATAAAAATTTTTAAATGATGAATGAGTTTTGAACACCTTTTGATGTACCTTCAATTATTCGCTCATTAAGGTGAGCATCTACATACTTCCATTCCTTGTGTAAGGATTCCTTAGAAGTATATTCATCCAAATTGTTTTAGAGATGATAATTTTTATTCAAATTTAAAGTACCAAAATCAAAATTATCATCAAAATCAATTTTCTTTAATTCAGAAACCTAATTGAAAATAATATGGATGGATTCCTCAATAACTAAAGTTTTTTTTATTAAAGACATGATAAACTTTTGAACTTGAGGAATAATCAAGAAGTATATCTTCACCAGATTTTGTATCAAACTTTCCTAAGGTATCTTTTTTATTTAAAATAAAATATTTATAATAAAAAAACTTTAAAATATAAAATATTAGGTTTTTTATTATTTCATAATTTATATGGAGTTTTAGAAAGTAGTGCGCTAGCGAGAACCTAGTTCATGACATAACATGATATGTTAATGACTTCGTCCCAAAAATATTTGGGTATGTTATGTTCATTTAACATGGTTCTTGTCATCTTTTGTAAACTCCTATTCTTTCTCTCAATAACTCCATTTTGTTGTGGATTTCTTGAAGTGGAGAAATTATGGTCATACCCATTTAAATCATAAAAATTTTAAAAATCATGGTTTTTAAATTCACCACCATGATCACTTCGAATAGATAAAATAATAAAACCCTTTTCATTTTGAACTAGTTTACAAAATTTCAAAAAACATTTAAAGCAATCATTTTTGTGTGCCAAAAAATATATCCAAGTAAATCGACTATAGTCATCTACAATTATTATACCATATTTACTACCTCATAGACTTGTGGTATCCATGATCCAAATAAATCCATATGTATCAATTGTATTGGTCTAGAGGCGCTTGATTCTTAGATTTAAAACTACTATTCGTTTGTTTCCTTAATTGGCATGCATCACAAACTTTGTCTTCTACAAATTTAATTCTAGGCATACCTCTTACAAGTTCTTTAGTTATTTGCATAATTAATTTTATGCTTGCATGACCTAATCTTCTAATTCCATGGATAATCGTTTAAAGCCGAAAAACAAGTTTACACATGATTAGTTCTTAAGGCAATCATTGATCTATTTTTGTTTGGTATCTCTATAATGCAAGTATTAGATTTAAATTTGATGCTATAACCCTTGTTACATAGTTAACTAATGCTTAGTTGGTTGTATTTTAAACAATTCAGTAATAATATATTTTCAATCAAATGGTTTGATTTGTTACCTAAATTTCCTTTGGGAATAATTTTTCCTTTGTTGTTATCTCCAAAGGTGACATATCCTTCATTTTGGCTAGTGAGCTTTAAAAATTATGATGGATCTCCGGTCATGTGTCTTTAGCATCCACTACAAAGATATCATTTTTTGCTTCTAGCTCTTATTTGGAGACATACCTAGAAAAAAGGTAGGTTTGGCTTTAGTACCCATTTAGTTTTAGGTCCCTTATGAAAAGCTCTACCTAATTTGACTAATGACATTTAGTTGTTTATGATTCCTTTAGGAAATCAAACTAATTTATGTGAGCTATATTTTTTAAATAGATATTTATAAGTGTAATGTCCATATCTTTTATAAAAGTTATATTTATTTTTAGGTGGGACATGTAGTGTGGGTCCTTTAACAAAAGTAGTTGGCTTTTGTTGAGTGTTACTTACAAAAGCCGATTCCTTTCTTTCTATTTACATAACTCTTATTGCCAAGAATCATGTTTAATGATTTGTTATCTATTTTAATTTTTTTTAATATTTATAGTAATAATACATTTTCTTTTTTAAATGACTCTAATTCTTCACATATAGTGCAAGGTGTTAACATGCAATTGTCATGCTCAATTTTTAATTTTTTAAATTTACTAGAGAGAAAGCATGATCCTTTTTTTAACAATTTATAATTTTTACCAACTAATTTAAATTCATCATACAAATCATGAAAAGCATCAAGTAATTCATTGTAAGGTAAAGAAGATTTGTTTGAGTCACTTACCTCATCATTGAGAACAATTAGAGCGCAGTTTGCTACTTCGTCTTGGTTGGTTTGCTCCTTATCTTCGGATGCACTTGATTCATCCCAAGTCACCTTGAGTGCTTTCTTTGTCCTTGGTAGCTTCTTCTTTAGTTGGGGAAATTCACTTTTGAAGTATCCCGGCTTCTTGCATTTATAGCAAATAATCCTTTTCTATTTCACTTTTGTTCTTAGTGTCTTGTTTTGTTATATTTGTTTTGTTTCTTTTGATAAATTTTTTGAACTTTATTGTTAAAAGTGCCAAGTCCTCATTATCACTTGAGCTTTTACTAGAGTGGTCTTCTTTTGTTTTAAGTGTCATATCCTTCCTGTCTTTTGGAAGGTTATGTTCATGTTCATCATGTGCCATAAAGAGTCATCTCATAGGTCATTAATGACCCGATAAGTTCTTCGAGCGAAAAGTAGTTTAAGTCTTTTGCCTCTTGAATTGTAGTTACTTTTGGATCCCAACTTTTTGGAAGTGATCTTCGGATTTTATTGATAAGTTCAAAATTAGTAAAGGATTTACCAGGAGCTTTTAAACCATTGATGACATCAATAAATCGAGTGTATATGTCTCCAATGATTTTGCTTGATTTCATTCAAAATAACTCAAAACTATGTACCAAGAGATTAATCTTAGATTCTTTCACCCTACTTGTGCCTTCATGTGTAACTTCAAGTGTCTGTCAAATATTGTGTATAGTTTTACATATACAAACACGATTAAACTCATTCTTGTCTAAAGCGTAAAATAAGGCATTCATAGCTTTTGCGTTTAAAGAAAATATTTTCTTTTCAAAATCGTTCTAATCATTCATTGGACTGAAAGATTTTTGAAAGTCATTTTCAACAATATTCGACAACTCAAAATCTATAAAGATTAGAAAAATTCTCATCCATGTTTTCTAGTAACTGTAGTCCATCCCATTTAACATAGGAGGATGAGTGATAGAGTGACCCTCGTTAATACTCGAAAATGCCATTAAAATTCACTTATGTGTTATTCCAACTAAGTGAACGTGGTTTTGATACCAATTGTTAGGATCGAATCGGCACTAAGAGGGGAGGGTGAATTAGTGCTTATGTAAAAACCTCGATTTAAAAATTTTGTTCGATAAAAATCGATATTAAAAGTGTACTTTAACTTGAAAAGTGTTATAAGCAATTAAATCAAAAAGCAATAGTAATGAAGAGCATAAAAGGAAATGTACGCCGAGTTTATAGTGGTTTGGTCAATATGACATATGTCCACTTCCGATTCCTCCTCCGTCGAGGCCACCGGTGTCCACTAATCATTTTTCTTCAATGGGCGAAGATCAATTACCCTTTTACAACCCTTTTTCCTTTTCACAGATTTATGAGAGAACCTTTACAAGTCTCACACCTCCCTTAGAATGAACTCTAAACTTTTAAGAGGAGGGGAACTCTCAAGAGATTACAATAATGTTTTCACACATAGAATCACAAGTTTTTTTTATCTCAGTTCTTGCTTCCTCAAGCAAGAATGAGTGGGGTATTTATAGGCCCCAAATGATTTCAAAAGTTGGAGACAAAAATTCAAATCCTCGAGATTTCGGGATACTAGCGGTATCACTATCGGCACCAAGCAGTACCATCACGGAACAGAGCCAGAGAATCTGGACTCTAACAGTACCATCACCTGGAATAGGTAGTACTATCATCGACTAGCAGTACTACCACTGGTAGCCAACGGAACCACCTCCCGAAAACCCGAAAAGATACAACTTAGAACTTTTCGTACCCTAGGCGGTACCATCACGTGACCTGACGGTACCTCCTCCCAGGTCAATGAAATGAGACTCCTAATGGGCTCAAATCAGTCTCAATTAAGGCCTAATAGGCCCTTAATTTAGTTAGCATGGTTACACTTAAAACTAACTCAATTAAGACTTAGACTATGATGATCATGACATAAATGATTACAAAGCATAAATCTTATGTTGTCTGACATGTCATTGGTTAATCTGAACCTTTGGTACATCATGCTCTCATTCGATGTATTGCTCGATCCATTGGCATGTTGACTCCCACAATATCCATTCTTGATGCAATATCTGATTTTTTTGACCCGATGCCCAATCTCTGACTCCGACCCAACATATGATTTCACTGCTTCAATTGTTTTGCCTTTTCATGATCAAAGATAGTCTTGCTTCACTTAAGCTTGAAAATAAATTTGATCATAACTTCATCAATTGATTTCGGCATCAAAACCCGAGATTCAACACATGCAACTAGCATACACCACCTAAACTATAGCTAGCAGCTCAATCAACACTGGCACCAATGCCTGTCGAGGTTCCCCTCTAATGCAATGCCAATATCTCAAGAACACCCAAGCCCATCGAGCTGCCAGTCAAGCAAGCACCTCGTTCCCCAACTACGAAATTTAATAGACCGCCATGCCACCATATTGTTTGACTCGAATCCTAAACACAGTCAGTAATTTTGATAAATGATTCTATAAGAATCCATCGATGATAAATGGACCAATGTTTAGGTCGACCAACCCCACCATGGGTCGGTTGTTGTTCATTAATGACATCTAAAAAGAATTGATCCCAGTAAACTTTTGTCTCCCATCATTGGAATCCTTCGACGGTAATACCGACCAGTTGGAGCATACTATTGCTTTTCGTGCCCAGATATCGTTATATGGCACCTTGGATGCCCGAATGTGCCACACCTTCCCAACTGCATTAAGAGGCTCGACATGAGAATGGTACATCTATTTGAAGCTACTATTTATCAATTCCTTCATTCAGCTTGCCAAAAAATTTGAACTTCACTTTCTTGGGAATATATGCCTGAAATGATCAGTGACGATGCTTCTCAAACTCAGGCAGGGGAAGTAGGAGACGCTTTTGGACTTAATTTACCAACCAGACCCGAGGGTTGTAAGATGTACACCCATCTCTAGTCATACAAACCTTCATGATGGGACTCAAGCCCTCTCGTCTATTTGGTCATTGGTAGAGAGGCCATTGATGACGGTACCCAAAGCATTCCATTAGGCCAAGCAATACATAGCAATAGAGACATTGGTCTCGGGTAAATGTGAAGAGACACACAAAAGGCCAAGATATAGTCAACTATAATTCTTGCCAATCCCAAGGTCATTGCGGCGACGAAGAAGTGATAGACTCAAATTGCCTTGCTCGACGTATGAGTCAACCCCACCGAATATAACTAAGACTAAAGTCCTTTCATAAATAAGAGAAAATAGACTCTTAAGAGATCCTTAACCGATGAAGACTCCATTAGAGAAGATAGATAGATCTAAGTACTATCGCTTCCACCAAGATTATAGTCATGACATGGAAGATTATCATAACTTGAAAGAACAGATTGAAGAACTTATTTATAAAGGACACCATGGGTGGTTCGTCCAAAGGCATCGAGAACCTTCACCCCAACCCAAAGATCGATTGAAAGATAAATTAATGTCATCATTGGTGACCAACCTTGGGTGGAGATAACTCCTTGGGTCATAAAATTTACACTCGAGCTACTATTAAAAAGTGCCCATAAATGTAGGACAACCCCAAGATAATCTTCAAAGAGGAAGATGTGGAGTACCTTAACCCAAACCATGATGATACCTTGGATGTCTCTGTTAGGATGATCAACGTCTGAGTAAAGAGGGTCATGATTAATACATGTAGCTCTGTTGATATCCTCTAGTTTGATGCTTTTCAAAAGCTCGGGATATCAACAAACAACTTCACCCCTATGACCTATTCATTGGTAGGGTTCACTTACGATTCAATCTCCCCTCTCAGGACCGTAAATCTACACGTCATATTTGCGGTTGAGTTGTGATTCAAAATGTGATGACCAAGTTTATGGTGGTTGATACCCCATTGAGATACAATGCAATCATAGGATGCCCATGCTAAATAAGCTGAGAGTGGTGGTGTCGATCTATCACATGGTGATAAATTTTTCAACAAGGACCAACATTGGAGAATTGAGAAACAACTCGAGGGAGTCACATCAATGCTACCTTACAATGGTCTCCCTACCAAATAAAACATGATCCAAGGCACTACCTATGGATCCTCAAAGTTTTACCAAGTCCCAACCGCACTAAGAGCCGTTGGAATTACTAATTGAGGCAACCCTAGATAAAACCCATCCCTATCAAGTTGTTAAGATCGAGGCAACACTTCTTGAGGAGGAACGAGTACAACTTATTAATTTACTTGAGGAGAATGTTAAGGTTTCACATGATCATTAAAAGATAAGTTGGGAATCAACCCAAACGCAACATCACATAAACATTTTCCTTGAGACACAACCAAGTAAAACAAAAGTCTCACAAATTTGCTCCTGATCGACGATAGGTGATCAATAAGGAGGCAGAGAAGTTGCTAGGAGTAGGGTTTATCACTAAGGTACAGTGCTCCCAGAGGGTCACCAATATTGTACTCATTAAAAATATGAAGGAAGCTTAAGGATATGTGTTGATTATACCAACCCCAACAAAGCATGCCCGAAGGACAATTATCTTCTTCCTTGTATTGACTAGTTAGTCGATGTTACTTTAGGTCATGAGCTCCTCACCTTATTGATGCATTTTTGGGATATAACCAAATAAGGATGACTCTAGAGGATTGGGAATATGCTTCCTTTATCACCGACCGCGACATGTATTGTCAACTAGTCATGTCATT
The DNA here is from genome assembly GCA_029747655.1 of Ensete ventricosum. Classification (NCBI taxonomy): domain Eukaryota; kingdom Viridiplantae; phylum Streptophyta; class Magnoliopsida; order Zingiberales; family Musaceae; genus Ensete; species Ensete ventricosum. The sequence goes on along the minus strand of JAQQAF010000003.1, from coordinate 23,793,571 downwards.
CATGTTAGAAATTGTAAGAGCAATATACTAAAGGATGGTGAACAAGATGTTGAAGTACCATATTAGAAGGAACATCAAAGTATATGTAGATGATATGATATTCAAAAGTAGAACAGATGACTCATATTTAACAGATTTAGCTGAGATGTTTCAAGTTCTAAAGAAGTTCAACATGCGCCTGAATAAAACCAAGTGCACTTGTAAAGTTATTTTAGGAAAGGTCCTCATATTCAGTGTTCAATCATAGGAAATGAATGCAAACCCTGAGAAAGTTCAAGCCATACTAGAGATGCATCCACCTCAGTCAACAAAGAAAGTCTAATAGTTAACAAGCCAAATAGCAACGCTCAGTCGATTCCTATCCTAATCAGGTGATAAGTGTCTACTTTACTTTCAAGCATTAAAGAACTCAAAAGGCTTCCTATGGATTGAGGAGTGTCAGGAGGCTTTCAAAAAGCTAAAGCACCATCTTGTCGGGTTACCACAACTCTCCTTCTCTACCTCAAGCGATACTCTAAGTCTCTACCTATCCACCACCAACTCAATTGTCAGCTCAGTTTTGGTCCGGGATAACCCAAGAATTCAGAAGTCTATCTATTATGTTAGTCCTATTCTAAGTGGGCTTAAAGAACGATACCCCCTATCAAGAGGCTTACATTTGCATTGATACTAGCTGCAAGGAAGCTCTACCCTTATTTTCAAGTACACGCTAAACAATTGTTTATAGACCAACCACTCAGACATGTCCTTTCTTTATTCGATGTCTCAGGACAACTATTGAAATGGTTAGTAGAATTGGATGAGTTCGACATCCGATATATGCCGAGGACTATAATACAGGCCTAAGCATTGGCCAATTTTATATCAGAGCCTAACTCTCTCATCAAAGATTGATAGTCACACCCCCTTGGCATGGATGCTATTTATGGATGGCTTTGTCACCTTGAAAGAGATGGTACTAGACTCATCCTAAAGGGCCTGAACAAACAAGTGTATAAACAAGCCCTTCGATTCAAATTCAAGATCTTTAACAATGAAACATAATATAAAGCACTCTTCTAAGGGCTCTAGCTAACCCAAGAGCTTTAAGTCCAAGACTTGACAGTGTTCAACAACTCGTAACTGGTTGTAAGGTAGGTGGAAGGGTGCTATGAAGCCTGAGACATGACCATGTATCTCACTAAAGTGCATAAATTGGCTCGTAGTTTCCCCTGAATCAATGTGTTATAGGTCTCCCATAAAGAAAATGCCCAAGCTTTTGTGCTCACTAAGCTAGCATCTGCTCAGGCTCCGAATGAAAGTTGGCTTTTAGTTGAGACAATTGCGACCTGAACCATTAAGATGCATAATGTATCTATGGCCAAGGGGAGTTGAGCTAGATGGATGAGATCCTATGCCATAAAGGAGATGGGACACTCTTGATTGACCCTATGGTGGCCTGAAAAGTTAAGTATCACTAAGCATGGTATTGCATAATTAATGATCACTTATATCGCAGGTCCTTTAACCAGCCACTCTTTAGATGCGTGACACCCCAAGAAGCTGAGAGGATACTAATCGATGTGCTTAAAGGTATTTGTGAGGAGCATATTGGTGGATGGACCTAGCCTTCAAAGTGCTTCAATAAGGGTTTTACCGGTTGACATTACACAATGATGCAATAACTTATGCCCAAATATGCCATAGATGCCAGAAGTTTGTTCGGATATGACATCAACCTGCATTCCCTCTAAGCTCGATCAACTATGAATGACCCTTCACCCAATGAGGGATAAATCTTCTCAAACCTTTTCCACCAACCTCGAGCCAATGGGGGTTCCTTATCATGGGAGTGGACTATTCCATGAAGTAGGTAAATGCAAAACCATTAGCATCAATCACTGAGAAACAAATCAAGAAATTTATATAAAATAATATCATTACCTATTTTAGAATCCCAAGAGCCTTTATCACCAATAATGGGACACACTTTAATAATGCGAGATTAAGGGAGTTCTATCAATACTTAGGGATTCAATTGAGGTTTAGCTCGGTGTCTTATCTTCAAACCAATGGTTTTATTGAGGTCACCAATAGAGTCATTATTGAGAGGTTAAAGAAATGGGTTACTGGAGCTAAAAGTACATAGGTGGATAAGCTACAAAACATCCTGTGGGCCTCCTTGGCGACACCTACTACTGGATTGGGAGAATCACCATTCAACCTAACCTTTGGTACCGAGGCCATCCTACCACTTGAGATAGTCTTTCCGATATCTCGGGTTAAGAACTTTGACAAGAAAACTTTCAAATAAAGACTTCAAGCCAAGCTTGACCTAATTAGTGAAGTTCGAGTAGAGGCACATCTACGGGCCTTAAGATATAAAAAGGTAATAATAACCAAGCTATATAACCAAAGTGTTCACCTCATGATGTTGGATTAGGGGACTTGGTGCTCTACAAAACTGAAGTCAACAACCCAACCAACTACTGAGCAAAGCTGGCGCCAAATTGGAAAGGGCCATATTGAATCAGTGAGATCCTTCGAGATGGAATATATCATCTCAAGGTAGAAGGTGTGATGCTATCAAGAACATGGCACATTGTGAATTTAAAAAGTTTTATCTCTAGGGCTTCCTTATGATTAGGTTAGGGAAAACTATACCTTCAATAATAGGTATCGATCTACATAGACCAAAGCACAAGTCATAGAGTGTATCTTCAAGATACCATCATTGCAAATTAAGAAAAAAAATTTCATTGACTAAGAAAAACTAAATCAATTTGATCATGCCTCTACATACAAAATGAGACCCTAACCATCAAAATAAAGGATTAAAGAGGTAGAAGTGCCGACATAAGGAACAAGTCGGGTAGACTAGCCCGTCGACTATAAAACAGACAACCAACCTAATGAAAGATGGCAACTTAGGCATCGAGATAAGGTGGCAAGTCAAGGCTATCATCAAAGGGCACCTCCACTGCCATCGGTATATTTTGATCCTTAGGGTAATCAGTAAATGGGTCCTCCTCGAGCTCCAGCTTGGGATACCTTGCATTGAAACGGGCCAACGTGATTTGGTACCCAAACTAGTACGAGACGATCCCCATCCTCTCTTGACCCTTTTTGAACCTTGTCGATGCCTTGTAATTAGTGATTGCACCTCCTCCCAACACTTTGATATCATGCGTCGCTTGACCTCCAGTGCATCTTTTAGTTCTCGAGCGCTCATTGGCCACCATAACCTGCTCGCCAAGCTTTGAGTTGTGTGTCCTTATTGAATCCAATTCCTAAGTAAGTTATAGCATATCATCCTCCGTGGTTTGATTATTGCTTTGGACTTCCTTTAGCTACTTGGTGAGATTGGCAAGGCATAGTTCAACATCCTCAATTTGCTATGCTAGCTTGCCCCCACAAGCCTTCACCACAACAAACACAACGGCGGCTCCATCCTTTTTCAACCCCTCATTCTCTTCTCAAAGATCGTCGATCATGAGAGTCTGCTAGTCAATAACAGAGCCATTATCGCATACAGAATCAATAATGATCATTACACAGTGATGGTGTTGCAAATAAAAAATAAAAGGATGAGCAAAACGAATCCAGAGGAGCTAGCCACGAACTAACTTAGCAGCACTCATTGCGGAAGCAGGAAACGATCAGAACCTCTGAATGGGAATAGATCTACTTTGCCCTCAAACATAAGGATCCATGATGGTACTACTTCGAGGCCACACCATCACTCCATACCTTCTACTCCTCGTGCCAACCTTCTCAATTGCAACGATGCTCTTGAGGTCAGGTCTTGCAAGTTGGCTATTTGAATAACCACGAAAGGTAGGGATTACCTTGCATAAATCGAACACCAACCTTAGTCTATCTTCTCTCTTTCTCGAAGAGGATCGAGAAGTTTGTGACCCACATAAGGTCCTATCACTATAGTGGTAGGGGGCTCCTTATCAGGAATTGGTTCCTCAGATTCCACATTCCTTTAAGGGTGAGGCAGCTTCCTCAATAATTTTTATGCTTCCTTTTTGGCTTGTTGGTGCTAGTGTGATGGTCGGACTGAGTTGGTCCCAACACCTTTAGCAATGGCTCGCGAACATTGGCTAGAGCCAAAAGAGGTCATTGTTGAATCTCAGATTTTGATAATGAATTCAATTGATGAATTCATGGACTAATATACTTTTAAGACAAGTGACATATGAAAGACTTCGATCACGGACACGAACCATCACATGGTAAATTATCAAATTAGGAGAATCAGACGTTAGGTCAGAGGAGTATCATGTCAGAGATTGGATGTCGAGCTAGAGGATTAGTCGATGTGCCGAAGGATGGACTTCGTGCCATGAGTTTGGGCATCATGCCGGAAGGATCGGGTATTGCGCTAAAAGATCAAATGTTGCGGGAAGTCAACATGCCGCTAGATTGGGCGATACGCCGAAAGAAAGGACGATGCACTGAAGGTTTGACCGGAGTACCAAATTATCATATGACATGCCAGAATATTGGAGAACATGTTGATTGCTTCATGATTATGTTGGATATGTGATTGAGTGGTTAGGTCCTGATCATGATCGTTTAGAGTCGAATTAAGTTGGTATTGGGCCGAAACTACACTTACTTGATTTACAGCCCATTGGGCCTGAACCAAGGTTGAGTTAGGCCTGATGAAAGGCCAATTCATTGACATAGAAGTGATCGGGTGGTGGTACTGCTAGGTGCAGGCGGTGGTATCGTGTAGACTGTCGGAAAGCACTATCTATGCTTTTTCGATATTTCAAGCAATGGTACTACCACCAACCGATGGTGGTCCCACCTCGAGCGATGATAGTACCGCTAGAGCCTAGATTCTTGGACTTTGTTCAGTGGTAGTACCTTCTCGTATTGACTACAATACCACTAATACCCCGAAAACTCGGGGATTTAAAATTTTAGCTCTAATTTTGAAGCCATTGGGGCTCTATAAATACTCCACCCATTCTTGTTTAATAAAGTATGAATAAAGGGGTGAAAAAGATAAAGAATCCTTGAGGATAAAGTGTTGTAAACCCTTGAGTCTCTTCCTCCTTGAGTTTAGCGATTATTCTAAGGAGGTGTGAGGTCTTGTGTGAAAGAGTTTGTAAAGATTATCTCTTGAGCCTGGTAAAAGGAGAAAGAGTTGTAAGGGTAGTTGATCTTTCTCTGTTGGAAAGAAGATCGATAGTTTGTCCCATTAAACATAGGAGGACTTGTGATGCATTGACCCTCGTTAATATTGAAAAGAGTCATTTCTCTTGGGTGTTAGACCAAATGAGAAAAATATGGCTCTCATACCAATTGTTAGGATCAATTGACACTAGGAGGAGGAGGAGCGGGCGGGGGGTGAATTAGTGCAAGAGTGAATTAATGTTTTAAACAAAAACTTTTCGCTTGAAGCAAGATAGAAAATCTGAAGCTTTTTGTTTATATTAAGCAAGTGAATCATATAGAGAAGTGCTAAACTTCTTGCTTAAAGATGACTAAAAAAGAACAAGCAAATCCGAATAAGGAGATAGACAATGTCGTAAGTGAAGTGCTTGATTTTGAAGCATTGCTTTCAAAATGTATATAAAAATTGAAAGCGTCTATTAGTATTTTATTAAAATCAATTAAGAACCTGGCAATTGTAAGCAGTAAATAAAAAAAGCAAGAACACTTACAATTATACTGGTTCAGCACTAACCGGCCTACGTCCAATTCTGAGTCCTCCTCCTTGAGACACACCGGCGTCCACTATTCATCTCCTTTGGGTGAAAATTAAATCCTTACAACACTTACAAGGGAGACAAGATTATAACCCTTGGAACATTCCCTTCCCCTTTTCTTTTTCTTACAATTCATACATAATATATTCTCAGAATATAATCCCCAAAATTATTATGTAGAATGCAAGAAAATTTAGGGTATTTATAGCCCTAAATGGCTTAAGAATTTTTGAGCCACATACTTGAAGAATCCGGGTATGGGCTGTTCACTCGCTGACCTGGGCGGCTCAGCCGCCCAAAACCCTAGGTACGAGCGATTTACCCGTCGGCCTTGGGCGGTTCAACTATCGTTAGTCACTCGAAAACCTGAGTGGTGACGGCTTACCCACCGCTTACTAGTGGTTTACCTATTGGAATCTCCGAAAAAGTGGTTCCCTCCACTTTTTAAATTTCGGCTTGAACTATCAGTTGACCAATCCTCTGGTCAACTAATTGAGCTCAACCGAAGCTCGATCAAACCCCAATAATAGATCATGTTGCCTCTTTGAGTTGATTTTCAAATCACACTCAAATCAGACTCATTCTTAACAGATGACTTAAAGATTACAATCAAACATGACTACCAAGCTTACGACCTCACTCCCGCAATCCAGCAACCTCCGGATTCTACAACGGGAACTCTCATGGTCTTCCTCCGGCGATCTCCTGGCATGTTCCTAGCGAGCTTCCCGATCCCTTCGGCGAATCTCCTAGCGAACTCTTGGCGAGTTCCCTCTGCATTGTCTAACCTTAGCCCAATGTCTAAGCTTATAATTGTTGGGAAACCTCAATAGGAGCATCATATGCGTAGCAGAAATCAAAATAAAAAACTGGTTTCTCACGTAGATCAAATCATCGTGCAAAAGATTGGGGTCACGAGAAAAATCACAAAAATGGGAAAACCACGATGTGTGAGAGATTAATTTTACCTAGGGAGGTCGTATATCCCTATATTCCAGATTCGGATGGAGAAAATGAAGGAGGTCAAGTGTCCTCCTCTATAGCGGTATCCATACGATGGATCTCTGTAGCGAAACTCCTCCAATCTGGTCTCGTAACTCTTGCGCAGAGGGAGGGAGGAGAATATGAGGTAGTAGCTAAAGTTACAGCCTATTAACAATGAGTCTCTCCTTCTATTTATAGAGAGCCACCAAAACTCTAGGGCTCATGCCTTAGTGAGTATTGGATCTCCATCCAATTACCCACTGACCTTGCATTATTGGATCAAATCCACTAATCTCCTTAGGCCTCTAATTGGCCCTTAATCAAGGAGCCCATCAACATAGAGTCTCATCTAATGAGAATATAGGCAAATTGGATCTCCATCCAATCCTCTATTCGCTGAAGCATCCACCATATGTGTGTGACCCTCTAGGCCCAATACTGAGCTGGCCGTGAGTCACTCCTATCAGAACTTCTTCTAATATAGTGAATTATTATCGCCATAATAATTCACTCGACTCATCGACTATGGACGTACTAGGCCACTACGCCATAGTCCCCAGACGGTATAGGGGGATCGAATCCATCGGACCTGTCTGTCCACAGTTACCGTGTATCTATAATCTCTCATCCAACTAATATCCCAGAGACCATATATTGGATATGGTACTATCCAGCCACATACAGAATCCTTCATAGTCTCTCTCTAATCGGATTCTCCTAGAGAACTCTTTCTCTCTTAATCTGAACGACCCTGGCTAGGGATTTGTCTGAGTAAGCACATATAAGATATTCCTCTCATGATACCGAGAGTGGATGATCCTCTGTTGATACTCAATTGCCTTCATAAGGTTGACTACCAATCTCGATAACCAGCTATACTAGATGTGGAGCTTTCCAAACCTGAAAGTCTGCCATCGAAAAAAGGAGTACTCATACAAGGTATCCTTGGTGTCTTAAGTCTAAGGACCAGATATACAACTCAGACTATGGAATCGCTATCTGACATTAGGTATCATTAACCATACAACATTCCGTAAGCGGATCAATCAGTGAACTCATTCTCCAATGAGCACCTGTACTATATCCTTAGTGTCTTCACACAAGTGGCTATGAGATCAACCGCCTCTATCATATGGACGGATATATAGTACACCTATCTGTCCGGTTATCTCGTTGTCCCTCTTGAGTAACCTATGACTGGGATTATTTAGGATCTGTGTTTAAAGGTGAATCGATCTCATTATCGTGATCTCATCACGATCCGATTATCATTGTACAGAACCAAGGACATCATAATATATATGCAACAGATAATATAATATGAGAATATGCCAATATTAATCATAAGAAAAAAATCACACAGCGTCATACGTGTCATCACTCACGTGATTGGCTTGTAGGGCACCTGTAACCAGCAATAATTACAAAGCACATCCACTTTAAGACCTTCCTAACTCCCGACAAGCTTTGTGACTACCCTCGACAATCTTCCGATGAGTCTCGGTCTTCTTCTAGCGAACTCCCTTGCGCTATCTTGGCAAGCTCCTGATACCCTTGATGAGCTCCCAACGCACTCCTGGCGAGTTTCCAACCGCATCATCCAAACCTAGCCCGATGCATGGACTAGATTTTAGCCAATCCTGATTGTCATATTCTCTCTATCGTAGTTAATCCTACATCAATCAACTTCTAACAACCCATGTTAGATCAATAACCCATCAATTAATTTCATCATCCAAATTCGAGATTCAACACTTTGAGGGGGATCAACCCTTGGAAAGTTATAGGGGTTCCTCCCTCCTATTACTCGGTCATAAGGCTGAATTGAAGATTGATCTTTCCTTATTCAAAAGTGGTGGAGGCTACATGCTTATATAGGACTCCAAAACCCTAACCCTAGGGAGGCTGCTCCCAAGTCAAATGCCATCCTTGCCCTACTAAGGGGCGATGGCTTAGGGGGCTGGAACTAGCTAGTTGCCCCTGCTAAAACCCTAGCCGACTTGCCTAGTAAAGGGTGAGGTGGCTGGGAATCCCTAAGGCCCTAGATATAAACCCTAGCCAATCTTCTTTATAGAATAGAGGCGGCTAGGTGAGGTTTATTACAATCTCACAGGGTTATTATTAGTAACTACTTGGTTAAGTAGGACCTAACCCTGCTAGGGTCCTATCAGATAAGTAATGGAAGCCAGTGGCCTCGAGTGAAGAGGAATCAGAAGTGGATATAGGTCATGTGGACCAAACCATAATAAATCCGGTGTACTATGTTCATTTATGCTCTTCTTTATTATTGCTTTTGATTTATCTACTTATAAAATTTTCTAAGTCAACGTACACTTTCAATATTGATTTTTTTCAAATAAGATTTTTAAATCGAGATTTTTACGGAAGCACTACTTCATCATCCCCTCTTAGTGTCAACTCGGTCCTAATAGTTAGTATCCGAGCCAAGTTTTTCTTATTTGGTTTAACACCCAAAAGAGATTAAATAGCTTTTGTCGATAATCAAGAGGGTTTTTCTATCACTCGTCCTCCTATGTTCAATGGGATGTACTACACATATTGAAAAACTTGAATGAGAATTGTCTTGCTTTCTATAGGTTTCGATTTATGGAATATCATTAAAAATAAATTTCAAAAGTCTTCTAAAGCAATAAACGAATGGAGTGATTTGAAGAAGAAGACTTTTGTTAGAACCCTTGTAGATTCTAAGCTTGGGGTTTGATCTCTATTCGGGATCGACCTCTTGGAACTCTATAGGGGTTCCCTCCTCCAAGGTATTTGGCACAATGGCTTAAGAAATATTGATCTTATTCATGATAAAAAAGGTGGCTACAAGTGTTTATATAGGGTCTCAAAACCCTAATCCTAATAGAAACTCCTACTCCATGAAGGCTCTTATAAGTGTTTATATAGGGTCTCAAAACTCTAATCCTAATAGGACTCCTACTCCATGAAGGCTCCTCCCTAATGGAAGACTCCAACACTAGTGAAACTCCTACTCCAAGTAAATTAAGACTCTAACTCCTAATTTAATTCTTAATCAACCTTGGAGAGAGTCCTAAACTAAATGGAACTCTCTCTTTCTTACTTTAGCCCCCTCCTCTCAACCCTAACCGACTTCCCCTCACAAGATGGGCGGCTAATTGGGTTGATTACAAGATTGACTTAGTTAACTCGACCCAAATCCAACTCCAACTCATAACCAGACTCTAGTTTAGTCGAATCCTATTCCTAATAGGATTTAGGTTGATTTATTATAATAGACTCAAATCTCCTCGTAGCCGACCTAATGTTAGGTCTAGGCTGGCCAACAAGTTCCAATCTAAGGATTTGACTTAATTAATTAGGACCCGACTCAGCTAGGGTCCTAATTGACCCGCCCTCTTCATATCATCCTTGTCCTCAAGGTTGAGGCTCCATGAACTTTGGGTCCTGGTATGCAATTCTTCTTGAAGCTTCCTTGTGGTATCTATGGTAGGCGCACCATGGTCCTGCGGTCCAGCATTATATCTCTCTATCAGTAGTAGTATGCGTCGTAATCCTACGATCCCACATGATCATCAACTGAACTTGGGCCTCCTTATCAGCCGAGATGTTCGGTGTGTGGATCTGGGCTTAGTCATCCTCTCTAAACTTTCATTTGTGATATGTTATTTGAAGGATCAATTGTATTTGTGAATTGGTGGGTAGATCCGATCCATAAGTCACAGTTCCAATGTGATCTCTAATTTTGTAGGGTTCAAAGAAATAGGAGACCACTTCCTATAGACTCAAGTCTTCATAGATTCTTATTGGTAGGGTCGAAGACAAAGGAAGACTCGATCTTTAATAGTAAACTTACTTCTACTTTGGTATTTGTCAGGCGATTGCTTCTTTCTATTGGGAAACCTTAGCGGGAGCATCACATGCACATTGGAAATCAAAACAAAAACTGGTTTCCCATGCAGATCAAATTGTCATGCAAAAAATTAGGGTCACGAGAAAATCACAAAAACCAATAAAACCACGTCATGTGATAGATTAATTACCTAAGGAGATCATATATCCCTATATTTCGGATCTGAATGAAGAGGATGAAGGAAGTCAAGTGTCCTTCTCTCTAGCGCTATCCACACGATGGATCTTTACAGTAAAACTTCTTCAATCTGATCTCGCAACTCTTGCACAGAGAGAGGGAGTAGAATAGGAGGGGGAGGCCAAAGCAGTAGCTTATCAACCATGAGTCTCCCCTCCTATTTATAGAGAGCCACCAAAACCCTAGGTCTCCTACTTTAGTGGGATTGGATCTTCATCCAATTACCCACTAACCTTGTATTATTGGATCTCTATCTAATAATCTCCTTAGGCCTCTAATTTATCCTTAAGCAAGGAGCCCATCAGCATAGGGTCTCATCTAATAAGAATAGGTGCTAATTGGATCTCCATTCAATCCTCTATTCGCTGAAGCATCCACCATATGTATGTGACCCTCTAAGCCCGATACCGAGCTGGCCGTGAGTCGCTCCCATCATAACTCCTTCTGATATAGTGAATTATTATCTCCATAATAATTCACTCGACTCATCGACTATGAATGTACTAGGCCACTACGCCATAGCTCCAAACGGTACAGGGGGATCAAATCCATCAGACCTATCTGTCCATAGTTACCGTGTATCTATAATCCCTCATCTAACTAATATCTCATAGACTGTATATTAGATATGGTACTGTCAAGTCACAAATAGAATCAACTTTCCTTACTCTAATCGGATTCTACCCGAGAACTCTTTCTCTCTCAATCCGAATGACCCTGGCCAGGGATTTATCTAAGTAAGTACATATGAGATATTTCTCTTGTGATACCGAGAGTGGATGATCCTCTAATGACGCTCAATTATCTTTGTAAGATTGGCTACCAATCTTGATAATCAACTATATCAGATCTGGAACTTTCTAAACCTATAAGTCTGGCGTCAACGAAATGAGTACTCATATAAGACATTCTTGGTGTCTCAAGTTAAAGGACCAGATACACAACTGGGACTATGGAATCGCTGTCTGACATTAGGTATCATCAACCAATAATCATTCAATAAGTGGATCAATTAGCGAACTTATTCTCCAATGAGCACCTGTATTATATTCTTAGTCTCTCTACACAAGTGGCTATGAGACCAGCCACCTCTATCATATGGATGGGTATATAGTACACCGATCTGTCTGGTTATCTCGATGTCCCTCTCGAGTAACCTATGACCAGGATTATTTAGATTCTGTGTTTAAAGGTGAATCGATCTCATTATCATGATCTCATTACGATCTGATTCCCTTTGAACAAAACCAAGGACATCACAATATATAAGTAATAGATAATATAATATGAGAATATACTAATATTAATTATAAGTAAAAAGATCACACAGCGTGTCACACATGCTATCACTCATGTGATTGGCTTGTAGGGCAACTGTAACTAGCAATATCCCACTTGACCTAAAGCCAATCATCTATGTGTCTGATCCCCACTAAATCCCTGTGATGCTCAAATACAATGTGAGCCAGGGGCTTTGTCAATGGATATGCAATGTTATCTTCGGATGAAACTCTTTCTATTGCTATATCTTTTTGGGGTATGATCGCTCTAATCTGATAGAAGCTCCTTACAAAAATTCTGATGAGATCTGGGTTTCCTTGAGCTATCGCCTGTCGCTATCACAATATATGAGAATCAGCTCCACGCTTCTTAGTATGACTCTCATATCATGATGAACTTCTTCATCCATACCCCTTCTTTTGCTGCTTCTGCTGCAGTAATGTATTCCACCTTTGTGGTCGAGTCAGTAGTAGTATCTTGCTTGAAACTCTTCCAGCTTACCACTTCTTCATTCAGGGTGAAAAATACCCTGAGTTCGACTTGCTATCATCAATGTTGGACTGAAAACTTGAGTCTGTGTAGCCCACAACGTGGAGGCTATCTCCTCCATATACCAGTAAAAGATCCTTAGTCCTTCTCAAGTACTTAAGGATACACTTTATTGCCTAAACCTGGATCTGCCTTATACTTGCTCGTGACACTTAGAGCATGTGCTATATCAGGCCTGGTACATAGCATAATATACATGATAGACTCTATCACTGAGGCATAGGGTATCTTATTCATGTATGCCTTTTCTTTAGGAGTCTTTGGGCATATACTCCTAGAAAGTTATAATCCATATCTCATCGGTATGAGAACTCTCTTAGAATTCTCTATGCCAAACCTTTTTACAATGAAGTCTATATACCTAGACTGTTAGAAGCCAAGCATCCTCTTAGATCTATCTCTATAGATACAGATCCCCAAAATATAGGATGATTCTCCTAAAACTTTCATGGAGAAGTTTCTGGATAGCCAAGTCTTTACTGTTGAGAGTATTCCTATATCATTTCCAATGATTAGGATGTCATCCACATACAATACCAAGAAAGTGATAGTACTCCCACTTACCTTCCTTTACATACAAGGCTCATCTTCGTTCTTAACGAAGTTAAAATATATGATCGTCTCATCAAATCTTATGTTCTAACTTTGGGAAGCTTGCTTTAGTCCATAAATGGACTTGAGCAGCTTGCATACTTTATCCGAATTCTCTCTAGATACGAATCCCTCTGGCTGTATCATATACACCTCCTCGAGGTTGCCATTGAGGAATATCATTTTCACATTCGTCTGCCAGATCTCATAGTCATAGTGTGCTGCAATGACCAAAAGAATTCTAATAGATTTAAGCATAGCAATAGGTGAAAAGGTTTCGACATAGTCAACTCCTTATCTTTGGTAATATCCTTTAGCTACTAGCCTTGCCTTATAGGTCTCCACCTTTCCATCTACTCCGATCTTCTTTTTTGAAGCTCCATTTGTAGCCAATGGGTACGATACCCTCAGGTACATCTATAAGGTTCCAAACCTTGTTAGAGTATATAGAATCCATCTCAGAATTCATAGCTTCTTGCTACTTCTCGGAGTTTATACTCATAATAGCCTCCTCGTAGGTTTGAAGATCAATATCCTGAGAGTTGTCTCCACTGATATGTCCCACATATCTTTTAGGAGAATGAGATACTCTGCTAGACCTACGCAAAGTTAAAACTTGTGTGTTAGGTACCTGAATAAACTCAAACTTTGGAATAGTGCTTGAGCTAGGTTCTCCAACCTCGCTCAACTCTATCTCACTCCCACTATTTCCACCAAGAATGTGTTCCTTCTGAAGAACACAGCTCTCTTGCCAACAATGACCTTTTGGTCCTCTGGATGATAGAAGTAATATCCCAAAGTCTCCTTAGGGTATCCCACGAATGTGCACCGTTCCATCCTTGATTCCAACTTGTCGGGGTTGTGTCTTCTAACATGGGCAGGACAGCCCCAAATCTTAACTATCTTAAGATCGGGCTTCTTTCCTTTTCATATCTCATATGATATAGACACTACCAACTTTGATGAAACTCTGCTCAGAAAGTAAGCTACAGTCTCTAGGGCGTATCCCCAGAATGAAACGGGTAGGTCAACGAAACCCATCATGGATCACACCATGTCTAACAGTGTGCGATTTCTCCTTTATGATACACCATTGAGCTGAGGTGTATAAGGAGGTACCCACTGGGATAGAATCTCATTGTGCTTGAGGAAATGGGTGAACTATGTACTCAAGCACTCTCATCCTCGATCTGATCGAAGAGTCTTAATACTCTTTCCAATTTGGTTCTCTACCTTATTCTTATATTCCTTGAATTTCTCAAATGCCTCAGATTTGTACTTCATCAAGTACACATGTCCATACCTAGAGAAATCATTAGTGAATATAATGAAGTATGAGTAACCACCTATAGCTTGAGTTGACATGGGACCACATACATCACTATGTATGAGTTCCAATAACTTAGTGGCTCTCTCTCCAGTTCCACTAAAAAGGAGAGTTAATCATCTTCCCATGAAGCCAAGATTCGCAAGTTGTATATGACTCATAGTCAAATGGATCTAAGTATCCAATTTTCAACAACTTTTGAATCATTCCCTCATGTATATGACCTAGCCTATAATGCTATTGGTATGCATTATTCACCTCATCTCTTTTCCTCTTAGACATATTTATATTCATGATGTATAGAGAAGTGTCTAGCACATATAAGTCATTTATCAATATCCCTCTGGTGATGATCTCATCATCCATAATTATTGAATAACTATTATTCTCAAAAACTAATTTATATCTACTAATTATCCAACAAGAGATGAAAATAATATTTTTGATAATAGAGGGAACAAAATAGCATGCATCCAATGCAATAATAGCTCCACAAGACAGATATAGGGTGACCTCCCCAATAACAACTACAACAACTCTTGCTCCATTGCCCATCTTGAGGTCCATCTCGCCTCTGGCCAATCTCCTAGGTCTTGCCATAACTTGCAACGAATTATGGATATGATAAGCACCTACGGTATTCAATACCCATGTGTTATCATGAAAATCTGACAAGTGGAGACCGATCATGAATATACCTAATGCTTCTTCAAGCTTCTATTTTGCCTTATATGCAAGGTAGTCCTTACAGTGCCTCTTCCAATGCCCGTTTTAACCGCAATGGAAGCACTATCCTTTGTCCTTCGTCATGCCTTTCTTGGCAACCTTTGTCTTACCCGGTCTTTCTTTGCACTTGCACTTCTTAAGGGTCTTACTAGCCTTCCTTTTCCTATTGGTCTCACCAATATAGAGAACTGACTTCTCCTTCTTTATGGCACTCTCAGCTTCTCTCAATATATTGAGGAGCTTAGGTAGAGTCACCTTAAACTTGTTCATATTAAAGTTAATAATGAACTGTGAAAAGGAATCTGGTAGGGACTGAAGTATAAGATCAACACACAGGTTATCCTTTAGGACTATTCCTAGACCTGTGAGTTTCTCAATCCACTCTATCATCTTTAGGACATGGTTCTCAACCGATATCCCTTCTATCATCCTGGCTTGGAAGAGTCTCTTGGATATCTCATATCTTTAAGTTCTTTCATTTTTCTGAAATAGTTGGCGGAGATGAAGAAAGATAGAATCTGCATCCATGCTCTCATGTTGCCTCTGTAACTCAGGAGTTATGGAGGCCAACATATAAAATTTTGCTAATGTGGAATCATCTATATACTTCATATAGCGATCGATCTCATCTTCGCTTGCCCCTTCTTCCGGCGTGGGCATAATTGTATCCTAGACGTATGCGATTTT
The DNA here is from genome assembly GCA_029747655.1 of Ensete ventricosum. Taxonomy (NCBI): domain Eukaryota; kingdom Viridiplantae; phylum Streptophyta; class Magnoliopsida; order Zingiberales; family Musaceae; genus Ensete; species Ensete ventricosum. The sequence continues at coordinate 23,777,643 of JAQQAF010000003.1, read as the reverse complement.
CTTCCAGTGAGAACAATTCTCAAATTACAGAGCCAATCTATGTAGTTTGGACCAATGAGACAGTTGGCATCAAGTATGCCACACAGGGGGTTTACGAGGGACATGTTTCTGTTAAAATAAGATATAGTAAAAATAAATAACATACAGACTTTACAGAAAATACTAATCAACCCTGATCATTCTAGTAGAAGTCAATAAAAACTTTGCTAAATTGTAATAAGGCCTCTCCTATCTTATAAGGAGTATGGCCAGAGTTTGGATTAGCCCTTAGGGCATAGTAGTCGCCACCCCCCTTACTAGGCAAGTCGGCCAGGGTTTCCCCCTGCTTAGGTTGACTATAGAGCCAACCTAGCTGCCTCTTGTTCCTCTTAAGGTAGGATGGCTATAGGAGGGGCAAAAGGATAATTTAACCCAAATAAGTGCCCCCTTAGGCTAGGACTTGATCCCTATTTAAGATGTAGCCGCCCCCCTCTTTGAAGGCAAGCAATTATCATCTTCAATTCAACCTTTGTGCCAAGTCTAGGAGGGAGGAACCCCTATAGCATTCCAAGGGTTGATCCCCCTCAAGGATCAAAATCTATAGGGCTCCTTCTGGGGTCTTATCATCTGGTATCAGAGCAACGATCTTGCTACCCATATAGCCGTCATCCATGCCTCCACCTTCGCAAGAAATTTCCATAATTGCTACGACACGCGCCTCCACCTTCCACCCCAGTCGCAGATCAAATCGGTCTGTCGTTGCCCCCTACGTTTGATCTGGAATTCTGGTATATTTTTATAACTCATGCCTCTTCAATACTGCACGATCCTTTCTATTACATGTGGGAGAAGTTTTCTAATATTTCCTTGCTGCAATTTTTTATCGTTGCAAACGTTATCATCATTGTGAAGGTAAAACACTGCAGAAATTTTTTTAGCCGATTGTTGCTACTTGAAACCAAACTTTTGTTCATCGTTTCTGACCAAAATTTTTAATCAATTCTCAAGATCAAGTTGGCTTTAATCTGGATTTGATTTCATGAAAGAACTTCTTTTGGAACTGGTTTTCTTGTACGATCTTTCACCATCACGCAGTTCTGAAATTTTACGATGAAAGAATCTGCTTTGCATCTTTTGCCCTATTTCCCTACCATGATACTGTCAAAATTTTGTCAAAATTTCTACTGGTGTTGACAACATCTAAACCAAGAGTTTCTGCACAATTTTCTTAAACTTTTCCCTGGAATTTATGTTGAGAAATCACCATTTCTCCAATGCAAAAACTGGTTCAGCAGGATAGCACATCGCAGCACTTCTTTTTACCGAATTCTATCAGATTTGAGTGCTATTTTTTGTGGGATTTCATACTTACCTTTCCTCATCACCAAACCCTACCATCCTTACAAAAAACCCTTCAAAACTCTACCCTAAACCGAAACCAAACAGCCACCCAAATCTGTCCTAAACCACAGCCTACTTCCACCTAAACCGATCCACCTTCCAACCGGCCACCCCTTCTCCAAAATTCCCATTCCACTAACCCAAAAATAGAAAAAAGATCTCAATATTACAGATCTTGAGGCGTATACTATGGCATCAGAGGAGGCCATCAATGCAAACCTTGAAGCCTTTGAAAACCGCATGGAAGAGAATATGCGATCCTTATTCGCCGAATTCAGCATAGGTCGACCATCAAGGTCGAGGAAGTCACACCATGGAGAGACTTCAGATCGGCGAGATGATCCTCAGGAGTATGGACACATCACCTCTGATCCCAACAATCCACGCATGAAGGTTGACTTCCCAAGATGGGAAGAAGGAGACACGATCAGATGGATCTCGCGCTATTTTCGGTTCTACCGAACCGTCGATGCCACACGGGTGGAGATCGCTGCCATACACCTCGAGGGAGATGCTATTCAATGGTTCAATTGGTTTGAACACACCCATGGAGGACTCTCTTGGCAGTGGTTCAAGGAAGGGCTTTTAAACCGCTTCGGTCCGACCGATTTCGATAACATCGACGGACAGTTGGCAAAGATTCATCAAACCTCTACAATACAAGATTACCAAATAAGGTTTGAGCGTTTATCTAACCAAACTGAAGATTGGTCTGATAAACAACTTTTAGGTACTTTCATTGAGGGCCTAAAGACGGAAATCCGAGGAGAAGTCAAAGCACGGCAACCGTACACCCTTGTGACGGTAATTTCCTTCGTGTGTATCTAGGAAGAACAATTGAACCATGAGGCATGGAGGACAAGGGTCACTCCTTGACTAGCCATACTGAGGCCTATTGCCCCCTCTACTGCCATCCGAGCCCCCGCACCAAAAAAATTGATAAGAGACGAGCTTCGTGAATGATCGACCAAAGGATTATGTTGGCATTACGATGAACCGTGGAGCCGCGAACATCGCTGTAAGAAGGGCCATCCTCATGATTGAACCAGTGAAGGATGAGGACAATGAACCATCTGAAGAAGGCCTCGAACCCAAAGAGGAAGAGCCCCAACCGGCCGACTACGCAGTGCATGCATTGGCCGGCTACTCCAATCCGCAGATGATGAAAGTTGGAGGACTTCTAAAGCAGCAACCCATCACTGTTCTCATCGACATAGGTAGCACAAATAACTTCCTCAATAGTAAGGTTACTGCACATTTTAGCACTTCAAATTGAAGGTTACAAGAAGTTTGACGTAAAGGTCACCGACGGTCGAATCCTTAATTGCGACCAACGATGCCCATGGGTGAAGCTACTCCTCCAAGACCAAGAAGTGGTAGCCGATTTCTTTCTCCTACCCATTGATGACTATGAAGCCATGCTTGGGATCGAATGACTCACAACATTAGGTGATATCTCCTAAAAATTTTCTAAATTAATTATGAAATTCTATTGCAAAGGGAGACAGGTCACATTACGAGGTAAGCGCGGGAGCCATATCTCCATCGTTTCGACGCAACGGATGGAGAAAGTTTTGCACAAAACACATGGGGGATTATTGATGCATATCCAGCAGCCATATAAGGGGGAGAATATACAAATTTTAGATCCTAAGCTTGCCCTCTTGCTGGATGAATTCGTAGACATTTTCATGGAGCCGCGCGGGCTGCCCCCTAACCGACAACATGACCACCGTATTCCTATTCTGCCGGGCAAACCTCCAGCAAATATTCATCCGTATCACTACCCTCACTTGCAGAAGAATGAGATTGAGAACATCGTTACATAGATGCTTGACACCGGGGTAATTCGATCGAGTTGCAGCCCTATTCTTCACCGGTGTTGCTAGTGCGCAAGAAGGATGGTACATGGCGGATGTGCATTAATTTTGGGCCTTGAACGCTATCACCGTCAAAGACAAATATCCTATACCCATTGTAGATGAGCTCTTGGATGAACTAAAAGGAGCCCGAGTCTTCACTAAACTGGATCTCCATTCCGGTTATTACCAGATTCGGATATGCATTGAAGATATTTTGAAAACCGCATACCGCATGCATAACGACCACTACGAGTTTTTTGTAATACCTTTCCGACTTACGAATGCTCCTTCTACTTTCCAAAGCCTGATGAATGACATTTTCCAGAGCTTTTTATGCAAGTTCGTATTAGTATTCTTTGATGATATCCGCATTTATAGCCCTACACTTGATATACATTTTCAGCACTTACGAACTGTTCTAACAATTCTCCGGGAGAATACTCTTTATGTGAAATAGTCAAAGTACAGTTTCTTACAGCGTAAAGTGGAGTATCTTGGGCACATTATATCTGAGGATGGAGTGGCAGTAGACCCGACAAATGCAAGGATGGCTGAAACCTAAAAACGTAAAATCACTGTGTGGCTTCCTTAGACTCACGGGCTACTACCGGAAATTCGTAAAAGACTACGGCAAGATCAATGCCCCGCTCACTTCCCTACTAAAGAATGACTCCTTCTTATGGTTGGAACAAGCTTCTACAGCCTTTGAACGACTCAAGGCCGCTATAACGATGACGCTGGTCCTAGCATTACCTGATTTTAGCCGCACCTTCGTGATCGAGGCCGACGCGTTCGGAGTTGGTATTGGAGCTGTTCTAATGCAAGATGGCTAACCTCTCGCCTACACCAGCAAGGCATTATCTCTCTCACACTTGAAAATGTAGGTATATGATAAAGAAATATTTACCATTGTACACGCCGTCATAAAGTGGAGACCCTCCCTGATCGGTCGGCGCTTCTAGATTAAGATTGACCACCAAAGTCTTAAGTAGTTCTTGGAGCATAAAATATCCTTCCCGCAGCAGCAATGTTGGGCAACTAAACTTCTCGGCTTTGATTATGAAATTACTTATCGAAAAGGAAAAGAGAATGTTGTTGCAGATGCTCTATCTCGGCTCCCGGGGCAAGCAGAAATTTCAGCCATCTCCCTTCCCACTACCAATTTCCTCGAACACATTAGGGAGGAGTGGAAGAATGATCCGGAAATCTGAAGCATTATAGAAAAATTGGAGAAGGATCCGGATTCCGTAGGGCACTACACGTGGGACTTACGCTATAAAGACCGAATTGTTGTTACTCCTTCTCCTACATTCAAGTTATTCTGCATGAAATGCACTCTTCACCTTGCTGGTTATAGGTGCCCTACAAGCCAATCACGTGAGTGATGGCACATGTGACACACTGCGTAATCTTTTTGCTTATGATTAATATTGGCATATTCTAACATTATAATATATATAGTATATATATTGTGATATCCTTAGTTCTGTGTAATGGGAATCAGATCGTGATGAGATCACGATAATAAGATCGATTCATCTTTAAACACAGATCCTAAATAATCATGGTCATAGGTTACTCGAGTGGGACATCGAGATAACCGAACAGACCGGTGTACTATATACCCGTCCATATGATGGAGGCGGCTGGTCTCATAAGCACTTCTGTGGAGACACTAAGGATATAGTACAGGTGCTCATTGGAGAATGAGCACTAATTGATCCGCTTATGGAATGTTGTATGGTTAATGATACATAATGTCAGACAGCGATTCCATAGTCCCAGTTGTGTATCTGGTCCTTAGACTTAAGACACCAAGGATGCCTTGGATGTGTACAACTGGTTATCGGGAAAGCTCCAGATCAAGTACAGTTGGTTATCGGGATTGATAGTCAATCTTACGAAGGCAATTGAGTGTCAATAGAGGATCATCCACTCTCGATATCACGAGAGGAATATCTCATATATGCTTGCTTAGAGAAATCCCTAGCCAGGGTCATTCGGATTGAGAGAGAAGGAGTTCTCCGGTAGAATCCGATTAGAGCAAGACAAACTGATTTCGTTTGTGACCTGATAGGACCATGTCCAATATACGGTCTCTGGGATATTATTTGGAAGAGGGATTATAGATACATGGTAACTGTGGATAGACAGGTCCGATGGATTCGATCCCCTTGTACCATTTGGGGACTATGGCGTAGTGGCCTAGTACGTCCATAGTCAATGAGTCAAGTGAATTATTATGGAGATAATAATTCATTATATCAGAAGGAGTTCTGATGGGAGTGACTCACGGCCAGCTCGGTATCGGGCCTAGAGGTTCACACACATATGGTGGATACTTCAGCGAATAGTGGATTGGATGAAGATCCAATTAGCCCCTATTCTCATTAGATGAGACCCTATGTGGATGGGCTCCTTGATTAAGGCCCAATTATAGGCCTAAGGAGATTATTGGATAGTGATCCAATAATGCAAGGTTAGTGGGTTATTGGATGAAGATCCAATACCCACTAAGGATGGAGCCCTAGGGTTTTAGTGGCTCTCTATAAATAGGAGGGGAGACTCAGGGTTGATAGGCTACAACTTTAGCCACCACCTCCTATTCTCCTCCCTCCCTCTGCGCAAGAGTTGCGGGATCAGATTGGAGGAGTTTTACTATAGAGAACCATCGTGTGGATACCGCTAGAGAGGAGGATGCTTGACCTCCTTCATCTTCTCCATCCAGATCTGGAATACAGGGATATACGATCTCCCTAGGTAAAATTAATCTCTCACACATTGTGGTTTGATCGGTTTTTATATTTTTCTCGCGGCCCGAATCTTTTACACGACGATTTGATCTGTGTGGGAAACTGATTTTTGATTTGATTTATGTTGTGCATGTGATGCACCCGTTGTAGGTTTCCCAACAATGGTATCAGTGCCAAGGTTTTTGTGCGAAGGATTAGTTTTAAACTGCGTGTGATGGGATTGAATCGCGTAGAATCGTTCTATGCGTTCATGCTGCGTTTTAGCAGTGAAGGAAGCCCTTGCAAGGGGCAGCCGGGCCAATGGGATTCTATCCCAATGGACACTTCCTTATTCACCTCAGCTCAATAGTGTATCAGAAAGGAGGAATCGCACGCTGTTAGACATGGTGCGATCCATGATGAATTTTGTTGATCTACCTGTCTCATTCTGGGGGTACGTCCTAGAGAATGCAGCTTACCTTCTGAACAGAGTTCCATCAAAGTTGGTAGTGTCTATACCATATGAGATATAGAAAGGAAAGAAGCCCAATCTTAAAATTGTTAAGATTTGGGGATGTCCTGCCCACGTTAGAAGACACAACCCCTATAAGTTGGAATCAAGGACAGAATGGTGGACATTCGTCGGATATCCAAAGGAAACATGTGGGTATTATTTCTATCATCCCGAGGATTGAAAGGTCTTTGTTGCCAAGAGAGCTATGTTCCTTGAGAAGGAACATATTCTTGGTGGAAACAGTGGGAATGAGATAGAATTGAGCGAGGTTGGAGAACCTAGCTCAAACACCATTCCAGAGCCCGAGTTTGTTCAGGTACCTAACACATAAATTCCAAATTTACGTAGGTCTAGTAGAGTATCTCACCCTCCTGAAAGATATGTGGGACATATCAGTGGAGATGACTCTCAGGATATTGATCCTCAGACCTACGAGGAGGCTATTATGAGTATAGACTCCAGGAAGTGGCAAGAAGCCATGAATTTTGAGATGGATTCCATGTACTCTAACAAGGTTTGGAACCTTATGGATGCACCTGAGGGTATTGTACCCATCGACTGCAAATGGATCTTCAAGAAGAAGATCGAAGTTGATGAAAATGTAGAGACCGATAAAGCAAGGCTGGTAGTTAAAAGATATCGTCAAAGACAAAGAGTTGATTACGACGAACCCTTTTCACCTGTAGCCTTGCTTAAGTCCATTAGAATTATTTTGGCTATTGCAGCACGCTATGACTATGAGATCTGACAGATGGATGTCAAAATAGCATTCTCAATGGCAACCCCGAGGAAGAGGTGTATATGATACAACCAGAGTGATTCGTATCCAAAGAGAGTCCAGATAAAGTGTGCAAGTTGCTTAGATCCATTTATGGAATGAAACAAGCTTTTCGAAGTTGGAACATAAGATTTGATGAGGTGATCAGATCTTATGACTTCGTTAAGAACGAAGACGAGCCTTGTGTATACATGAAAGTAAGTGGAAGCGCTATCACCTTCTTGGTGCTATATGTGGATGACATCTTAATCATTGGGAATGATATAGGAATTTTCTCCACAGTAAAGACTTGGCTATCTAGAAACTTCTCCATGAAAGACATAGGGGAAGCATCCCATATTTTGGGGATCCGAATCTATAGAGATAGATCCAAAAGGATGTTTGGTTTGTCCCAATCTAGGTACATAGACTCCATTGTCAAAAGGTTTCGTATGAAAAATTCCAAGATAGGTCAAATACCGATGAGACATGGAATATCACTTTCTAGTAGTATGTCCCCAAAGACTCCTGAAGAAAGGACAGACATGGATAAGATACCTTATGCCTCGGCGAAAGGATCTATTATGTATGTGATGCTATGTACTAGACCTGATATAGCACATGCTCTGAGTGTCACGAGCAGTATCAGGCAGATCCAGGATTAGAACACTAGAAGGCATAAAGTGTATCCTTAAGTACTTGAGAAGGACTAAGGATCTTTTACTAGTATATGGAGGAGGTAGCCTGCAGGTTGAGGGTTACACAGACTCAAGTTTTCAATCTGACTTTGATGATAACAAGTCAAATTCAGGGTATGTTTTCACCATGAATGGAGTAGTAAGCTGGAAGAGTTCCAAGCAAGATACTACTACTGACTCGACCACAGAGGCGGAATACATTACTGTAGTAGAAGCAGCAAGATGAAAGGGTGTGGATGAAGAAGTTCATCAAGGATTTGGGAGTCATACCAAGCAGCGTAGAGCTGACTCACATATATTGTGATAGCAATAGAGCGATAACTCTAGCAAGGGAACCCAAGTCTCATCAAAATTATTTTGAGGAGGTTCCATCTTATTAGAGCAATCATGACCCGAAAAGATATAGCAATGGAAAGAGTTCTATCCGAAGATAACATTGAAGATCCACTAACGAAGCCGCTGGCTCAGATTGTATTTGAGCGTCACAGGGGTCTGATGGGATCAGACACATGGATGATTGGCTTTAGGTCAAGTAAGAGATTACTGGTTACAAGTGCCCTGCAAGCCAATCACGCGAGTGATGACACGTATGACACACTGCATAATCTTTTTGCGTATGATTAATATTGGTATATTCTCACATTATATTATATGTAGCATATATATTATGATGTCCTTGGTTCTGTGTAATGGGAATCGGATCGTGATGAGATCACGATAATGAGATCGATTCATCTTTAAACACAAATCCTAAATAATCCCGATCATAGGTTACTCGAGAGGGACATCGAGATAACCGGACAGACTGGTGTATTATATACCCATCCATATGATGGAAGTGGTTGGTCTCATAGCCACTTGTGTGGAGACACTAAGGATATAGTACAGGTGCTCATTAGAGAATGAGTTCACTGATTGATCCGCTTATGAAATGTTGTATGGTTAATGATACCCAATGTCAGACAGCGATTCCATAGTCTCAGTTGTGTATCTAGTCCTTGGACTTGAGACACCAAGGATGTCTTGTATGAGTACTCCTTTCTTTGACGCCAGACATACAGGTTTGGGAAGCTCTAGATCTGGTACAACTGGTTATCGGGATTGGTAGTCAACCTTACGAAGGCAATTGAGAGTCAATAGAGGATCATCCACTCTCGGTATCATGAGAGGAACATCTCATATGTGCTTGCTTAGACAAATCCCTAGCTAGGGTCATCCGGATTGACAAAGAAGGAGTTCTCCGGTAGAATTCGATTAGAGCAAGATAAATTAATTACGTATATGACCTGACAAGACCATATCCAATATACGATCTCTGGGATATTATTTGGATGAGGGATTATAGATACATGATAACTGTGGACGGACATGTCCGATGGATTCGATCCCCTTGTACCGTGTGGGGACTATGGCGTAGTGGCCTAATACGTCCATAGTCGATGAGTCGAGTGAATTATTATGGAGATAATAATTCACTATATCAGAAGGAGTTCTGATGGGAGTGACTCACGGCCAGCTCGGTATCGGGCCTAGAGAGTCACACATATATGGTGGATGCTTCAGCGAATGGAGGATTGGATGAAGATCCAATTAGCCCCTATTCTCATTAGATGAGACCCTATGTTGATGAGCTCCTTGATTAAGGCCCAATTATAGGCCTAAGGAGATTATTGGATAGAGATCCAATAATGCAATGTTAGTGGGTTATTGGATAAAGATCCAATACCCACTAAGGAAGGAGCCATAGGATTTTAGTGGCTCTCTATAAATAGGAGGGGAGACTCAGGGTTGATAGGCTACAACTTTAGCCACCACCTCCTATTCTCCTCCCTCCCTCTGCGCAAGATTTGTGAGATCAGATTGGAGGAGTTTCGTTGCAGAGATCCATCGTGTGGATACCGCTTGAGAGGAGGACGCTTGACCTCCTTCATCTTCTCTATATGGATCTGGAATACAGGGATATACAATCTCCCTAGGTAAAATCAATCTCTCACACATCATGATTTTATCGATTTTTGTATTTTTCTCGCGGCCCTAATCTTTTGCACGACGATTTGATCTGCGTGGAAAACCGATTTTTATTTTGATTTCCGCTGCGCATGTGATGCACCCGCTTTAGGTTTCCCAACACACCTTCGGCAGGGCACTCTGGATTTCTGAGGACTTATCAAAGGGTAAAGCAAAACTTCTTCCGGAAGGGCATAAAGAAATCAATTTATGACTATGTATCCAAATGTGATGTATGTCAGTGGCATAAAGGAGAAACAATGGCAAGTCCCGGTAAACTACAGCCAGTACCTATGCCAAATTCGACTTGGACAAACATCTCCATGGATTTCGTCAAAGGATTACCACTATCTCAAGGTAAAAGCATGATCTTTGTGGTGGTAGATCGCTTAACTAAGTATGCTCATTTTTGTGCTGCGAGACATCCCTATACTACTACCACTATTGCCTAGATTTTTATGAAAATTATGAAATTGCATGGGATACCAAGATTGATAGTAAGCGACCGTGATAGGGTGTTTATAAGTAAATTTTGGACCGAGCTCTTCCATCTACAGGGCACCCAATTGAAGATGAGCACAGCCTATCATCCACAAACAGACGGCCAAACAAAGGTGGTGAACAGATGCCTCGAGACTTACTTATGATGCTTCACCAGCGACCGACCCAAAGAGTGGACAAGATGGCTTCCCTGGGCCGAATGATGGTACAACAGAACTTTTCATTCATCGACTAAATGTACCCCTTACGAGGCACTATATGGCCGACCGCCCCTTGTAATTCCCAGATATGTCCTTGGTTCGACCAAAGTGGATCAAGTCGACCAAGACCTAATTAATAGGGATAAACTGCTACAACTGCTGACGGATAACCTAACTGTCACTCAAGCCTGCATGAAGCAACAAGCAGACAATCACCGGAGTGAGCGAGAATTTTCAGTAGGAGATTGGGTTTATCTCCGCATATAACCATAGAAGCAGCTATCCATCAACACCAGAGCATCGATGAAACTATCTCCACGATTTTATGGACCATATCAGATTTTAGAACGCATTGGGGCCGTGGCATACCTTAAACTTCTAGATGATGCCAAAATTCATCTCGTCTTCCACGTATCCCTACTGAAGCCGAAATTGGGTGAACATGAACTGGCTCAGACTCAGCTGCCGAGCACTACAATTGAAGGTGAAATCCAAGCCCAACCTGAAGCTATACTTGATCGAAGAATTATGATATACCGACGAAACCCCTCCACCGAAGTACTTGTGAAGTGGAATAACTTACCATCTGAAGACGCAACATGGGAGTCACACGAAGAGCTGAAGACTCGGTTCCTAGAGTTTATGGATCCTCAACCTTGAGGACAAGCTTGATTCTGAGAGGGCGGACTTGATAGGACTCCAGCAGGGTTGAGTCCTAATCATTCTAGTAGAAGTCAATAAAAACTCTGCTAAATTGTAATAAGGCCTCTCCTATCTTATAAAGGAGTATGGCCAGAGTTTGGATTAACCCTTAGGGCATAGTAGTCGCTGCCTCCCTTACTGGGCAAGTCAGCCAGGGTTTCCCCCTACTTAGGTCGGCTATAGAGCCAACCTAGCCGCCCCTTGTTCCTCTTAAGGTAGGATGGCCATAGGAGGGGCAAAAGGGTAATTTAACCTAGATAAGTGCCCCCTTAGGCTAGGACTTGATCCCTATTTAAGATGTAGTCGCCCCCCCTCTTTGAAGGCAAGCAATTATCATCTTCAATTCAGTCTTTGTGCCAAATCTAGGAGGGAGGAACCCCTATAGCGTTCCAAAGGTTGATCTCCCTCAAGGATCAAAATCTATAGGGCTCCTTCTGGGGTCTTATAATTTTCCTAGCGAATTAGGAGACACCCTTAACACATGAGACGGAAGTCTTCGGCAGACTCCTAGTGGGGATCGAGATCCAATTGACATCTTAGTGCAACCTCGAGGGACTCGACCAATTACACTAAGTCTGAAAGGTAGATAACTCTTATCAATCATAACTCCATGTGATTCCTGTCATGTTCGGCCTCCAAATCATCATAGTCTTAACTGCTCAACCAACCATGAAGTTCAGTTAAGTCATCACCATTATTACAAGATGAGTCTAATTTGATAGATATGCTCTCGATTGCTCGACCAAGTCATACCATGTCCTTAGGTTACCGGTGACATCTATATGTCGTAGCTAAGAACTCGATCAAGTAGATAGGTAAGCGTTGAGTGACTCGACCAACTCAGCCTATATCGTGATTCAATTTCTTCCTATAACGATGGAAGGCAACGTGGGTCAATCTTATTGTCTCACGCTTACCGACTTAATATTATCATAGGAGAGATTTTTGTTTTGTATCGGTCTCCTAATATGTCATGTCATACACATATATATTTAATATATATCTATATTACATGCAAATATATATATACATATATCTAGTAGGTGTATAACACATCACATATGCAAGCCACACCGGATGATCATGAGCCACCACCTAATATGATTAAGCCCGAGCCAATGGGCCTAATCACTCACAGTAGGATCTCTGTGTGCATCGACGCTTCTCCATGCCCTCTGATTGTTGATCTCATCATCATTGGTTTCGTCGGACCCTCGTCGCATCACCATGCGTCGTGATCTCCCACCATAACATTATGGGTCCCGTTGTCACCTTCATACTCCCATTGCGCCTCTCCATATAATTACAAACAATCACAAGCACGCAAACCTGATAATAAATGAGAAAAATAGAAGCTTGTAGGCCCTAATAATAATAATCATAATTCCGTACATCACAACACATGGCTCATGATCATCCATCTACATCATATATCACATGTATATCACAACATATGTAGGATAATAGATATATAATAATTAATTAAACTATTTAATTAATTATTTTTTTTGGAAATCAGGAGATGCTTCGAATTTCTAGGGCATTTTCATCGAAATTTCTAGAATTGTTGAGGGTATTTAAAAAATTATATACATGAGAACAATCCTTAGTATTTCCCAAGTTTATAGGGGCAAAATAGTCCTTTTTAAAAAGGAAAATCTAACCCCACTTGCCCTCATCCAGCGGCCATCGCCCCTCCGCTAGCGACTGCCTTGTCCATGGGCGGCTACCCTTGTGGCTAGTGCCGCAACCCTCGGGCGGCCACCTCGGCAAGCGTTGCCCCCTGTTGGCGGCCGCTCCTGCGAGCCGCATCCCTTGTGGACGGTGCTTTTGACCGCAGGCGGCCTTTCTACAAGCGCCGCACTCGCAGCATGCCACCCGCTTGTGGGCTACTGCCCCTGTGGGCGGCCACCCCTTGCAGAGGCCCTGGCAGCAACCGACCGCCTCTGCAGGTGGCCAGGCCATGGCCGGCCAACTCTGTATGCAGACAGCATTCAGGTGGCTGCCCCTCGCCCGCAGGCAGTGCCTACTTTCGCTGCCAATCGCTGCAACAAATGCATAGAACAATTCTACGCACTACAATCTCATCAATGCTGTTTAAAACCAATCTTTCACACGAAAACCTTGGCACTGATACCACTATTGGGAAACCTCACTAAGAGCATCACATGTGCAGCTGAAATCAAAACAAAAATCGGTTTCCTAAGTAAATCAAATCGTCGTGCAAAAAATTCGGGTCATGAGAAAATTATAAAAACTGATAAAATTACATCATGTGATGGATTAATTACTTAGGGAGATTGTATATCCCTGTATTCCAGATCTGGATGGAGAGGATGAAGGAGGTCAAACGTCCTCCTCTCTAGCGGTATCCACATGATGGATCTTTGTAGCAAAACTCCTCCAATTTGATCTCGCAACTCTTACGCAAGGGAGGGAGGAGAATAGGAAGGGGAGGCCAAAGCTGCAGCCTATCAACCATGAGTCTCCCCTCCTATTTATAGAGAGCCACCAAAACCCTCGAGCTCCTGCCTTAGTAGGTATTGGATCTTCATCCAATTACCCACTAACCTTGTATTATTGGATCTCTATCCAATAATCTCCTTAGGCATCTAATTAGGTCTTCAGCAAGGAGCCCATCAGCATAGGGTCTCTATCTAACGAGAATATGGGCTAATTAGATCTCTATCTAATCCTCTATTCACTGAAGCAATCCACAATATGTCTGTGACCCTCTAGGCCCAATACCGAGCTGGCCGTGAGTCGCTTCCATCATAACTCCTTTTGATATAATGAATTATTATCTCAATAATAATGACTCATCAACTATGAACGTATTAGGCCACTACTCCACTACGCCATAGTCCCCAGATGGTATAAGGGATCAAATTCATCGGACATGTCTGTCCACAGTTACAGTGTATCTGTTAGTTACAGGTGCCCTGCAAGCCAATCACGTGAGTGATGGCATGTGTGACACACTGCGTAATCTTTTTACTTATGATTAATATTGGCATATTCTCACATTATATTATATGTAGCATATATATTGTGATGTCCTTGGTTCTATGTAATGAGAATCGGATCGTGATGAGATCACGATAATGAGATCGATTCAACTTTAAACACGGATCCTAAATAATCTCGGTCATAGGTTACTCAAGAGGGACATCAAGATAACCGGATAGATTGGTGTACTATATACTCGTCCATATGATGGAGGCGGCTGTCTCATAGCCACTTGTGTGGAGACACTAAGTATATAGTACAGGTGCTCATTAGAGAATGAGTTCACTGATTGATCCGCTTATGGAATGCTGTATGGTTAATAATACTTAATGTCAGATAGCGATTCTATAGTCCCAATTGTATATCTGGTCCTTAGACTTGAGACACCAAGTATGCCTTGTATGAGTACTCCTTTCTTTGACGCCAGACCTATAGGTTTGGAAAGCTCCAGATCTGGTACAGCTGGTTATCAGGATTGGTAGCCAACCTGATGAAGGAAATTGAGTATCAATAGAGGATCATCCACTCTCAATATCACAAGAGGAATATCCCATATGTGCTTGCTTAGACAATCCCTAGCCAGTGTCATTCGGATTGAGAGAGAAGGAGTTCTCCGGTAGAATCCGATTAGAGCAAGACAAACTGATTCCGTATATGACCTGACAGTACCACATCCAATATACGGTCTCTGGGATATTAGTTGGGTGAGGGATTATAGATACACGATAATTGTGAACAAATAGGTCCAATGGATTCGATCCCCCTGTACCGTCTACGGACTATGGTGTAGTGGCCTAGTACGTCCATAGTCAATGAGTCGAGTGGATTATTATGGAGATAATAATTCACTATATCAGAAGGAGTTCTGATGAGAGTGACTCACGGCCAGCTTGGTATCGGGCCTAGAGGGTCACACACATATGGTGGATGCTTCAGTGAATAGAGGATTGGATGAAGATCCAATTAGCCCCTATTCTCATTAGATGAGGCACTATGTTGATTGACTCCTTGATTAAGGCCCAATTATAGGCCTAAGGAGATTATTGGATAGAGATCCAATAATGTAAGATTAGTGGGTTATTGGATGATGATCCAATACCCACTAAGGAAGGAGCCCTAGGGTTTTGGTGGCTCTATATAAATAGGAGGGGAGACTCAGGGTTGAGAGGCTACAACTTTAGCCACCACCTCATATTCTCCTCCCTCCCTTTGCGTAAGAGTTGAGAGATCAGATTGAAGGAGTTTCGCTGCAGAGATCCATTATGTAGATACCGCTAGAGAGGAGGACGCTTGACCTCCTTCATCTTCTCCATCCGGATCTGGAATATAGGAATATACGATGTCCAAAGGTAAAATCAATCTCTCACACATCGCGATTTTTTGATTTTTGCGGTTTTTCTCGTGACCCCAATCTTTTGCATGATGATTTGATCTATGTGGGAAACCGGTTTTTGTTTTGATTTCCTTCGCGCATGTGATGCACCCGTTGAGGTTTCCTAACAGTGGTATCAGAGCGAAGGTTTTCATACAAATGATTGGTTTTAAATTACGTGTGATGGGATTAAATCGTGTAGAATCGTTCTACGCATTCTTGTTGCGTTTCCACAGCGAAGGAAGCCCTTGCGAGGGGCAACCGGCCATGGCCACGGCCAGCCGCCTTGCAGGGGCGGCCGGCTGCGACCAGGCACCCTGCAAGGGGCGGCCACCCGTAGTGGCAGCAGCCCCGCAGGCACGAACGGTTGCGGCCAGCCCACAAGGGGCTACCGCTAGCGGTCGGGTCACAAGGGCCTGTTGCCCATGGCACGACCGCAAGGGGCAGCCGCCCATGGCCAAGCCGAAGGTGGTGACTGCCCGTTGCAAGGCCGCAATGGGCAGCCCCGTGGCTAGGGTTGCCGCCTGCAAGGGCGGCCGCTGGCAGGAGCGACCGTCAGCCCACGAGGTGTCGCACGAAGGCAGCAGCGCCTATCGCAGGGACGGCTGCCCACATCGACGACGTGCAGCGCCGCCACCTATGCAAATTGGGGCAAGGAGAGGGCTAGGGCATCCTTTTAAGTAAAAGGATGATCTTGCCCCTCTGATTTTTAAAAATTTCGAGGACTATCCTCATGTGTAGAATTACGAAAAAGCCCACAATAATTCTAAAAATTTTGAGCATATCCTATTTTCTAAAAATAATTAATTAAATAGTTTAATTAATTAATATAAATATCTAGTAATCCTACATATGATGTGATGTATGTTGTGGATGGATGATCATAAGCCATGTATTGTGATGTGTGTAATTGTGATTATTATTACTCGGGCCTGCGAGCCTATATTTTTCTCGTTTATTATTGTGCTTACGTGCTTGTGATTATTTGTAATTACATAGAGAGGCGTAGCCGGGGCGTAGAGGTTACAGCGGGACCCACGATGCCATGGCGAGACATCACGACGCATGGTGATGCGACGATCCGACGGAACCGATGATGATGAGATCAATAATCACAGGGCATGGAGATGCGCTAATGCACACACAAATTCTATTGTGAGTGGTTAGGCCCATTGGCTGGGGCTTAATCATATTAGGTGACGGCTCATGATCATTCGGTGTGGCTTGCATGTGTGATGTGTTATACACCTACTAGATATATGTATATATATATTTGCATGCGATGCAGATATATATTAAATATGTATGTGTGTGACACAACATATTAGGAGATTGATAGAAAATAAAAAACCCCTCCTAAGATAATATTAAGTCGATAAACGTGAAGTAATAAGATTGACCCACGTGGCCTTCCATCGTTATAGGAAGAAATTGAATCACGACATAGGTTGAGTTGGTCGAGTCCCTCGAGGCTCACCTATCTACATGATCGAGTTTTTGCCTACGACATAGAGATGTCACCGGTGACCTGAGGATATGGTATGCTTGGTCGAGTCCCTCGAGGGCATATCATTGAATCATACTCATCTTGTAATGATGGTGATGACTTAAATGAACGTTATGGTTGGTCGAGTCCCTCGAGACCATGATGATTCGGAGGCCGAACGTGATGGGAATCACAAGGAGTTGTGATTAACAAGAGTTGCCTACCTTTTGGGCTTAGTGTAATTGGTCGAGTCCCTCGAGATTACAATAAGACTCCAATTAGATCCCGATCCCCACTAGGAGTCTATCAGAGACTTCCGTCTCACGTGTCGAGGGTGTCGCGTGATTCGCTAAGAAAATAGTGGGGGTATATTAAGATAGAAGTCCATATCTTAATTAGTATTTTATACAAAATCATCATATTATTTATTTTTGCTATATCTTATTTTGTCAGAAACATGTCACTCACAAACCCCCTATGTGGCATACTTGATGCCAACCGCCTCACTGGTCCAAACTATACAGATTGGCTTCGTAATTTTGAGAATTGTTCTCACGGCGAAGAAAATCGCATACATCCTTTATACAATCGTGCTCACGCTGGAAGAAGGGGCAAGCGAGGATGAGATCACTCGCTATGTGAAGTACATAGATGATTCTATATTAGCAAAATGTTATAAGTTGGCCTTCATGACTCCTTAGTTGCAAAGATAATATAAGAACATGGATGCAGATTCTATCCTTCTTCATCTCCACTAGCTGTTTGAGAAACAGGGAAGAACTCAAAGATATGAGATATCTAAGAAACTCTTCCAAGCTAGGATAACAGAAGGGACATCGGTTGAGAACCATGTCCTAAAGATGATAGAGTGGATCGAGGAACTCACAGGTCTAGCAATAGTCCTAGAGGATAATCTGTGCGTTGATCTTATACTTCAGCCCTTACCAGATTCCTTTTCTCACTTCATCATAAATTTTAACTTGAGCAAGTTTGAGGTGACTCTCCCTGAGCTACTCAATATGTTGAGGGAAGCTGAGAGTGTCATCAAGAAGGAGAAGCCAGTTCTCTATATTGGTGAGATCAAAAAGAAAAGGAAGGCCAACAATATCATTAAGAAGGGCAAGGGCAAAGAAAGACCAGGTAAGGCAAAGGTTGCCAGAAAATATCCGACAAAGGATAATGCTTCCACTATGGCCAAGACGGACATTGGAAGAGGAACTATAAGGATTACCTTGTAGAGAAGGTGAGACAGAAGCTTGGAGAAGCTTCAGGTATATTCATGATCAGTCTCTACTTGTCAGATTTTCACGATAACACATGGGTATTGGATACCGGGAGTGTTTATCATATCTACAATTAGTTGCAGGTTCTGGCAAGACCTAGGAGATTGGCTAGATGCAAGATTGACCTCAAGATGGGCAATGGAGAAAGAGTTGCTACAGTTGCCGTTGGGGAGGTCACCCTACATCTGCCTTGTGGAGCTATCTTTGCATTGGATGCATGCTATTTTGTTCTCTCTATTATCAAAAATATTATATCCATCTATTGTTTGATAATTAGTGGATATAAATTAGTTTTTGAGAATAATAGTTGTTCAATAATAATGGATGATGAGATCATCACTAAAGGGACCCTTGTAAATGACTTATATGTGTTAGACACTTCTCCACACATCATGAATATAAATATGTCTAAGAGGAAAAGAGATAAGATGAATAATTCAAACCTATGGCATTATAGGCTAGGTCATATACATAAGGGAATGATTCAAAAGTTGCTGAAAGATGAATACGTAGATCCATTTGACTATGAGACATATGCATCTTGTGAACCTTGCCTTCATGGCAAGATGACTAACACTCCTTTTAGTGGAACTGGAGAGAGAGCCACCGAGTTATTGGAACTCATACATAGTGATGTATGTGGTCCCATGTCGACTCAAGGTATAGGTGGTTACTCATACATCATTACATTCACCGATGATTTCTCTAGGTATGGACATGTGTACCTAATAAAGTATAAATCTGAGGCCTTCGAGAAATTCAGGAATATAAGAATGAGGTAGAGAACCAAATTGGAAAGAGTATTAAGACTCTTCAATTAGATCGAGGAGGAGAGTACTTGAGTACGGAGTTCACCCATTTCCTTAGGGATAATGGGATTCTATCCCAATGGACACCTCCTTATACACCTCAACTCAATGGTGTATCAGAAAGGAGGAATCGCACGCTGTTAGATATGGTGCGATCCATGATGAGTTTCATTGACCTACCCGTTTCATTCTAGGGGTAGGCCCTAGAGACTGTAGCTTGCCTTTTGAATAGAGTTCCATCAAAGTCGATAGTGTCTACACCATATGAGATATAGAAAGGAAAGAAGCACGATCTTAAGATTGTTAAGATTTGGGGCTGTCCTGCCCACGTTAGAAGACACAACCGCAATAAGTTGGAATCAAGAACAGAATGATGCAGATTCGTGGGATACCCAAAGGAAACTTATGGGTATTATTTCTATCATCCCGAGGACCGAAAGGTCTTTGTTGCCAAGAGAGCTGTGTTCCTTGAGAAGGAACACATTCTTGGCGGAAACAGTGGGAGTGAGATAGAATTGAGCAAGGTTAGAGAACCTAGCTCAAACACCATTCCAGAGCCCGAGTCTATTCAGGTACCTAACACATAAGTTCTAACTTTACGTAGGTCTAATAGAGTATCTCACCCTCCCGAAAGATTTGTAGGACATATAAGTGGAGATGACTCTCAGGATATTGATCCTTAGACCTAAGACGAGGCTATTATGAGTATAGACTCCGGGAAGTGGCAAGAAGCCATAAATTCTAAGATGGATGCTATGTACTCTAACAAGGTTTGGAATCTTGTGGATGCACTTGAGGGTATTGTACTCATCGGCTGCATATGGATCTTCAAGAAAAAGATCGGAGTGGATGGAAAGGTAGAGACCTATAAAGCAAGGCTGGTAGCTAAAGGATATCGTCAAAGACAATGAGTTGACTATGACGAAACCTTTTCACCTATAGCCATGCTTAAGTCTATTAGAATTATTTTGGCCATTATAGTACACTGTGACTATGAGATCTGGCAGATGGATGTCAAAACGGCATTCCTCAATTGCAACCTCAGGAAGAGGTGTATATGACACAACTAGAGGGATTCATATCCAATGAGAGTCCAGATAAAGTGTGCAGGTTGCTTAGATCCATTTATGGATTGAAGCAAGCTTCCCGAAGTTGGAACACAAGATTTGATGAGGTGATCAGATCTTATGACTTCGTTAAGAACAAAGATGAGCCTTGTGTGTACAGGAAGGTAAGTGGAAGCGCTATCACCTTCTTGGTGCTATATGTGGATGACATCTTAATCGTTGGGAATGATGTAGGAATGCTCTCCACAGTAAAGGCTTGACTATCTAGAAACTTCTCCATAAAAGACTTAAGGGAAGCATCCTATATTTTGGGGATCCGGATCGATAGAGATAGATCCAAAAAGATGTTTGGCTTGTCGCAGTCTAGGTACATAGACTCCATTGTCAAAAGGTTTGGCATGGAAAATTCTAAAAGAGGTCTCATACCGATGAGACATAGAATATCACTTTCTAGAAGTATGTCCCAAAAGACTCTTGAAGAAAGGGCAAATATGGATAAGATACCTTATGCCTCAGTGATAGGATCTATCATGTATGCGATAATATGTACTAGACCTGATATAGCACATGCTCTAAGTGTCACGAGTAGATATCAGGCAGATCCAGATTTAGAACACTGGAAGGCAGTAAAGTGTATCCTTAAGTACTTGAGAAGGACTAAGGATCTTTTATTAGTATATAGAGGAGGTAGCCTCCAAGTTGAGGGCTACACAGACTCATGTTTTCAGTCTGACATTGATGATAGCAAGTCAAATTTAGGATATATTTTCACAATGAATGGAGGAGCAGTAAGTTGGAAGAGTTCCAAGCAAGACACTACTGCCGACTCGACCATAGAGGCGGAATACATTGCTACAGGAGAAGCAGCAAAGGAAGAGGTGTGGATGAAGAAGTTCATCAAAGATTTAGAGTCATACCAAGCATCGTGGAGCTGACTCCTATATATTGTGATAGCGACAGGGCGATAACTCTAGCAAGGGAACCCGAGTCTCATCATAATTGTTCTGAGGAGGTTCCCTATGATTAGAGCGATCATGACCCTGAAAGATATAGAAATGGAAAGAGTTTCATCTGAAGATAACATTGCAGATCCATTGACGAAGCCGTTGACTCAGATTGTATTTGAGCATCATAAGGGTCAGCTGGGGATCAGACATATAGGTGATTGATTTTAGGTCAAGTGGGAGATTGCTAGTTACATGTGCCCTACAAGCCAATCACACGAGTGATGGCACGTGTGACACATTACGTAATCTTTTTGCTTATGATTAATATTGGTATATTCTCACATTATATTATATGTAGCATATATATTGTGATGTCCTTGGTTCTGTGTAATGGGAATCGGATCGTGATGAGATCATGATAATGAGATCGATTCACCTTTAAACACAAATACTAAATAATCCTGGTCATAGGTTACTCAAGAGAGACATTGAGATAACCGGATAGATCAGTGTACTATATACCCATCCATATGATGGAGGCAGCTGGTCTCATTATCACTTGTGTGGACACACTAAGGATATAGTACAAGTGCTCATTAGAGAATGAGTTTACTAATTGATCTGCTTATGGAATGTTTATGGTTAATGATACCTAATGTCAGACAGCGATTTCATAGTCCCAGTTTTGTATCTGGTCCTTAGACTTGAGACACCAGGGATGCCTTGTATAAGTACTCCTTTCTTTGACGCCAGACTTACAGGTATGGAAAGCTCCAGATCTGGTACAGCTGATTATCGGGATTGGTAGCCAACCTTACGAATGCAATTGAGTGTCAATAGAGGATCATCCACTCTCAGTATCACGAGAGGAATATCCCATATATGCTTGCTTAGACAAATCCCTGACCAGGGTCATTTGGATTAAGAGAGAAGGAGTTCTCCGACAGAATCTGATTAGAGCAAGATAAACTGATTCCGTATATGACTTGACAGTACCATATCCAATATACGATCTTTGAGATATTAGTTGGATGAGGGATTATAGATACATGGTAAATGTGGACAGATAGGTCCGATGGATTCGATCCCTCTGTAAGGTCTGAGGACTATGGCGTAGTGGCCTAGTACGTCCATAGTCGATGAGTTGAGTGAATTATTATGGAGATAATAATTTACTATATCAGAAGGAGTTCTGATGGGAGTGACTCACGGCCAGCTCGGTATCGGGCCTAGAGGGTCACACACATATGGTAGATGCTTCAGCGAATAGAGGATTGGATGAAGATCCAATTAGCCCCTATTCTCATTAGAGGAGACCCTATGTTGATGGGCTCCTTGATTAAGTCACAATTATAGGCCAAAGGATATTATTGGATAGAGATCCAATAATGGAATATTAGTGGGTTATTGGATGAAGATCCAATACCCACTAAGGAAGGAGCCCTAGGGTTTTGGTGGCTCTCTATAAATAGGAGAGGAGACTCAGGGTTGATAGGCTACAACTTTAGCCACCACCTCCTATTCTCCTCCCTCCCTCTGCGCAAGAGTTGTGAGATGAGATTGTAGGAGTTTCGCTGTAGAGATCCATCGTGTGGATACCGCTAGAGAGGAGGACGCTTGACCTCCTTCATCTTCTCCATCCGGCTCTGAAATACAGGGATATACGATCTCCCTAGGTAAAATCAATCTCTCACATATCGTGGTTTTTTTATTTTTATGGTTTTTCTCACGACCCCAATCTTTTGCATGACGATTTGATCTGCATTAGAAATCAATTTTTATTTTGATTTTCGTTGCGCATGTGATGCACCCGCTGAGGTTTCCCAACAGTATCTGTAATCTCTTATCTAACTTATATCGCAGAGACCATATATTGGACATGGTACTCTCAGGTCACACACGAAATCGATTTGTCTTGCTCTAATCGAATTCTACCAGAGAACTCTTTCTCTCTCAATCTGGAAGACCCTGGCTAGGGATTTATGTGAGAAAGTATATATGAGATATTCCTCTCGTGATACTGAGAGTGGATAATCCTCTATTGACACTCAATTACCTTCGTAAGGTTGACTACCAATCCCGATAACCAATTATACTAGATCTAAAACTTTCCAAACCTATAAGTCTTGCATCAAAAAAAGGAGTACTCATACAAGACATCCTTAGTGTCTCAAGTTAAAGGACCAGATATATAACTGAAACTATGGAATCTCTGTCTGACATTAGGTATCATCAACTATACAGCATTGCATTAGTGGATCAATCAGTGAACTCATTCTCCAATGAGCACTTGTACTATATCCTTAGTGTCTCCACACAAGTGGCTATGAGACCAGCCACCTCCATCATATAGATGGGTATATAGTACACTGGTCTGTTCAGTTATCTCGATGTCCCTCTCGAGTAACCTATGATCGAGATTATTTAGGATCTGTGTTTAAAGGTGAATTGATCTTATTATCGTGATCTCATTATGATCCAATTCCCATTGCATAAAACCAATGACATCAACATATATATGTTATAAATAACATAATATGAGAATATACCAATATTAATCATAAGCAATAAGATCACACAGCGTGTCACACGTGTCATCATTCATGTGATTGGCTTGTAGGGCACCTGTAACCAACACTTTCTTGTGTGAGCTAGCATGTGGTTGTTCTTTAATGGTAGTTAGGCTTTCCTCTATGATGGTGGCTGCCCTCTGGTAGAGTTCATGGTAATGTTAACTCGATTTGAGTTTGGAGTGAGTAGAAGCTATAATTTTCCAGGGCTTATTTTCGTTTCTTCTTTGAGTCGTTGGCATGTATCATGCCAAGCCTCAAATTCAGCAAATGGTTAGTATATCTTCATCGTAGATTGAAAGCCTTGGTTGAAGTGGAGAGAGAGCTCTGATGTAGATTAGGGTTTAGCTTGACTAGGAGTGGTATTCCAAAAGAAGCTTGTCCATGTAGATAAAGATATAGAGCTTTTGGAGGTAAAGTGTCATTGAAGGGAAGAGTTGTGGCCGATTGATCCATTTCTCTAGTGTCTCCTGGGTGATCCTCTCAGCTTCGGCCTTTTGAAGATATGGACATCAATATGGCAGAATAAGGGCTAGTGGTTCCTCTTGCAAGATCAGCATACAGAGGTCATATAGCTTGCTAAGAAGTAGTCAGCTCGGTTTGGTGGAGGTGCCTGAAATTTCAGCAAGTTATGAGAGATGGTTCATGTCTTTAATTTCCTTCGGCTTCATCTCCTGATGTTCTTGAATTTGAATTGAGAAGCCACTAGACTCTTTTTGTGGTACCTTCTCCAAGTGCTGTGTTACAATCATAGTCACTTCGCTCCCTTGTTTTCCATGTAGGATCACATATTTCCCATTGCTGAAAAATTTCATGGTTAGATTTGAGAAGTTTCAGGAAACATCTCCTATCATGGATAACCATTCCATGCTGAGCACTACTTCATAATCGTCGAGTGGGAGGAGAAAAAAATCAGCAATGATCTTTTGGCCCTGTAGAAATAATTTCACCCGTGGGCACTTTTGTTGCACTTCAGGATTCGGCCATTAGCTACATTGACATCAAACTTGCTACAGTCTTCATTTTGAAGCATCAATCAGGCAGTAATCTTGCTGCTCATAAAGTTGTTGGTGCTCCTGGTCTCAATGAGGACGGTGATGGGCTGTTGCTTAATGAATCCTTTGACTTTTATTATTTGCGGGTTCGCATAGCCGGCTAGAGCATGAGTCGTGTAATCGGCTGGTTGCGGGTCCTCCTTTATTTTCTCCTCATGCTCGAGGTCCTCCTCTTCATGTTTAGATTCTTCAATAGGTTCGATCATGAGAAGTCTCCACTTTTTGCAATAATGGTTGCGGCTCCGTAACTCGTCATAATGCCAGCATAAGCCCTTAGCAGATTTGTCGTGAAGTTCTTCTCTCAACAACTTCTTTGGTTGAGGTGGTCAACTAGTGGTAGATGGGGCCGAGGGTCTCTATGCTGCTGGTCGTGTGATTACTTTGGTCATCTGAGTATCTTGATTCAGTCTTTCTTCTTATAGTCGTGCAAAGGAGATAGTTGTCGTCATCGTATAGGTTCATTGCGCTTTGACTTCTTCTCGGATTTTCGCTTCAATCCCTCGATGAAAGTCTTTAACAATTACCTTTCAGACCTGTATCTTGTTTGGTTAGAGAGTCTTTCAAACCTAGTCTGGTACTCCTGAACTGTGGAGGTCTGGCGGAGTTTTGCAAGTTGACCGTTGATATTTACGTGCTCGGACAGTCCGAAGCGAAGTAGCAGCTCGCTCTTGAATTGCCTCCATGTTGGGACTCCGTGGGTGTACTTGTAACAATCATACTATTGAGTAGATTCTCTTTCTAGATGGATGGCAGCAACACAGAAGCCTCCAGGGTCCTATGATAGTCAAAGTCTCGCTCCGCGCGCAAAATCCATCCCATTGGGTCTCCGTTATCCCATCGAGGGAAGTCCACCCTCATGTGTGGCTATGCTGAATCCGTCACTTGTTCGCCTTTCTTAGAAGGGTTCTCTTTGTGATCTATACTTCTACTTTGCTATGATATTCTTGGGCTCGGTGATCGGCCTAATCTAAACTCTATGAAGAAAGCATATAGTGTATCCTCCATACGCGTCTCGAGGGCCTCCAACTTGGCACCGATCAGATCTAACGATGCTATGAAAGAAGATCCTAGATCCTTCTCTTGCTATTGGGTCAATGGCATGAATTGGTTGGGTGGATTGGTGGCTGCAAAAGGTGGTGGATCAAGGGTACATGGCTATAATTTGGAGCTGATAGTTTACTGCTTTTAGTTGCTGTTGGGGCTGTGGTTTGTAGCTGCTGTAGGGGTCATATAGGGGGTATGATGGCCGAGGGTTAAGGTTAGATAGATGGCTTAGGGTTGCTATTGATGACCACAACATATTCAGTAGGGATCGAGTGTGGATGCAGGAAGTAGTACTGAAGGTAGTGCAATAGAATTTTTCATCAAAGGGGGTGCTATTGATGCTACTGTTTGAGGCTATTGTAGAGGCTGTAATGGGGTTTGGTGACAAGGGTTTAGGGTTAGAGGAGTGCCTTTGGGTTGTTGTTGATGGCAGCAACCAGTTTGGTAGGGATTGGTGGCCGAAAGGGTGATGGATCAATGTTGCTGTTTAGGGTTAAAGCTTGCGGTTTAAGTGGTTGTTGGTGCTATAGTTTGAGGGTGTTGTGGAGGCTGGAAAGGATTTTCGTCGTAGTGGTTTAAGATTGGGAAGGAAGGTTTAGGGTTGCTATTGGGGGCAACAACCGGTTTGGTGTGGTTATGGCAAAAAGTATAGGATATGGCTGGAAACTTACGTCAACGACGGAAGAACATTACAGTAGTTTCTTATGCTGTTGTTTGGGCCGACTGTAAAGATTGAAAGTAGGCTATAATGACTACATCTTAGGGTTAGAAGGATCCCTTAAGAGTGATGTGGGTGGTAGCAATAGATTTGGTAGGATATGGTGCTATATGTGGTGAAGAATGGCAAAAGGTATAACAACAGAATTTTATGTCAAAAATTTTAGCAGTTTGGTGACAAAAATTCCGACAATGTTTTAGAGTATTACAATAGCAAAAAAACCTATGAGGATAGCAGTAAGATAGATAAGAGTAATGTCAGCAACAAATTTGGCAGAGATCGATTGTGTATGCAGCAAGAAACATCGAAAAGATGTAGCATAAAATTTTACGTTGAAGAGCTGTAGTTTGATGAAAAATTTTCAGGGGTTTGTCAAAGATTAAAGGAAGAATTTGAGGGAGAATCCACTGCTAAAGAAATCTAACCCAACCTAAAATTCATAGGAGAACATGGCAGCAATAAATTCAGCAAGATCAAGGAGTACAAGAAGGTGTTGTGGTAGAACTTTACGTCTAAAGTTCAGCAGTTTGGACATAAAAGTTTTAATGGTTTGTATTAAGAATTTTTATAACCCAAATGAAATCCATTGATAAGAAGTTCCAAAGCCATCATAAAAATATGTAGAAGATATGGCAACAAAATAGTGGCAGCAAGATCAAAGATAGGGCAGTAGTATGTGATTGAAATTTGCAGCGTTACTTTCGTCGTAAAGATGGTAACTTTGCGATGACAAGTTTGTGCAGCCTAATAGAGGAAAAAAATTTTGGGTTTTGGGTTTAGGATAACTAAATTATAGTAGCAGTAAGTTATATTACCGGAACCTATTGTAATTCTTATGGAAACTGTGGGGTGATTTATGGCAGTGGTGATGACAGTAGAGTTTGGCGATGCTCTTTGCAATATGGGAATTGCTTGGGCGACTAGATGAATATGATGGGCGGTTGTGGAAGGGCAGTGAAGCACCAAGGAATGCTGCTCTAATACCAAGTGTAGAACCCTTGTGGATTCTAAGCTTGGGGTTTGATCTCTATAGGGGATCGGCCTCCTCTATAGGGGTTCCCTCCTCCAAGGTATTTGGTACAATGGATAAAGAAAGATTGATCTTATTCATAATAAAAAAGTGGTGGCTACAAATGTTTATATAGAGTCTCAAAACCCTAATCCTAATAGGACTCCTACTCCATGAAGACTCCTCCCTAATGGAAGACTCCAACTCATAGTGAAACTCCTACTCCAAGTAAACTAAGGCTCCAACTCCTAATTTAACTCATAATCAACCTTAGAGAACTAAATGGAACTCTCCCTTTCTTACCTTAGTCGCCTCCTCTCAGCCCTAGCCAACTTCCCCTCATCAAGGTGGGTGACCAATTGGGTTGATTACAAGATTGACTTGGTTGACCCGACCCGAATCCAACTCTGACTCCTAACCAGACTCTAGTTCAGCTGAATCATAACCTTACTAGGATTTGGGCTGACTTATTGCAATGGACTCAAATCTCCTCCTAGTAGATCTAATGTCAGGTCTGGGCTAACCAACAAGGCCCAATCTAAGGACTCGACTCAATCGACTAGAACCCGACTCAACTGAGGTACTAACAACTTTCTCTTTAAATGCTAAAGCAATGAAAACATTATTTTGTGCTATAGATAAAAATGAATTTAATCATATTTCAACTTGTGAAATTACACATGAGATTTGACACACTCTTGA
Organism: Ensete ventricosum; assembly: GCA_029747655.1. NCBI lineage: Eukaryota > Viridiplantae > Streptophyta > Magnoliopsida > Zingiberales > Musaceae > Ensete > Ensete ventricosum. The sequence goes on along the minus strand of JAQQAF010000003.1, from coordinate 23,749,219 downwards.
AATCACACACGAAGGCACAAGTAGAGTTAAAGATTCTAAAATTAATCTTTTGATACATAGTTTTGAATTATTTTGAAAGAAACCAAGCGAAACCTTGGAGACATGTACACCCATTTTACGGTTGTTGTCAATGGTTTAAAAGTACTTAGTAAAAGTTTTTCGAATCCTAAGCTTGTAAATAACATTCCTAGATCACTTCCAAAGAACTGGGAACCGAAAGTAACTGCAATACAAGAGGCAAAGGACTTAAACAATTTTTCATTGGAAGAACTCATCAGTTTATTGATGACATATGAAATGGCTTATTTGACACATGACGAACATGAGAACAACCTTCCAAAGAATATGAAGGATTTGGCACTTACAACAAAAGAAGACCACTTGGGAGAAAACTCAAGTGATGATGATGATGACCTTGAACTCCTAACAATAAAATTTAAAAAATTCATAAAATAAGAATCAATGAATAAAATTGAACTTCAAAAGAACAAAATAACTTGCTAAGAATGAAATCGGCTATAGCACTTCAAAAGCTAATATACTAAATTGAAGAAGAAGCTACAAAAGAAGAAGAACGCGCTCAAGGTGACCTCGGACGAATCAAATGCATCTGAAGATAAGGACCAAATAAGTGAAGATGAGGCTCACCACAATTAGGTAAGTAAGTCAAGTAAATCTTTTTTACCTTATAATGAATTTGATAGGAACCTGAAGGTTTCTATCATAGATAGATTAATCATTGTAGGGGATCGACCCTCCTAGATCTCTATAGGGGATCGACCCTCCTATGTTTTGGCTACAAGAGCTGAAAATAAATCTGAATTTTTCATTGATGAAAGGAAATGTTTACATGCTTATTTATGGGGTTTCAAGACCAAAACCTAATAAAACTCCTACTCCTGCTCAAACTCCTACTATAGCCGAATCCTAGTCCAACTAGGACTTGGACCCTCTTATTCAAATTGACTCCTAACCAAATCACATTAAGTCTAAGCTGGCTAATCAGGATCTAAATTAACAACATGACTCAGTAGATTAGGACCCAACCTGATAGAACTCTAGAAGGAGCTCTATAGATTTTGATCTTTGAGGGGGATCAACTCTTGGAACACTATATGGGTTCATCCCTTCTAGTAGTTGGCCATATGACTGAATTATAGATTGAACTTGCTTGCTAAAAAGAGGTGGAGGCTGCATGCTTATATAGAGCTCCAAACCCTAGCCCTAGGGGGGTACTTCCTAAGTAAAATTTTCCTTTTGCCCCTCCTATAGCTACCATGCATAAATAAACGGGGCAGTAGCCTAAGTGGCTACACAAGCCATGCCCCGCTGCTAGAAACCCTAGCCGACCAACCCAGTAAAGGGGCGACAGCTAAGAAGCCCTAAAGCCCCAAAATAAACCCCAGCCACACTTCTTTATATGATAGAAGTGACTAGGTGAGGTTTTATTACAATCTCACAGGGTTCTTATTAATTACTTCTAGGGTGATTAGGACTCACCCTGTTAGAGTCCTATCAAACCCGTCCTCTTAAAATCAGCCTTGTCCTTAAGGCTGAGGGTTCATAAACTCTGGGAACCGGGTTTTCAATTCATCATCAGTTTTGGTGTTAGTTGGAAGAATTTGGGCTGAGTCGTCATCTCTAAATTTCCATCTGAGGTGAGACACCTGGAGGATCAACTGTAATGTTGATATGGTGCACGGATCTTATCTCCGTGTTAGGGCCCCAATGTGATCCCTAATTTTGCAAGGTCCAAAGAAATAGGGAGACCACTTTCTTGAGGCTTAAATTCGTGTTGGTGGAGCTAGAGATGAAAGGGGACTTGATCTTTCTCTGGAAACTTTCTTCTGATCCAACGTTTGTCAAGGGGAAGTTTCTTTCTTGCATGGGCTATCACATGGTTGCTCTGTAATAGTAGTCGTGCCTTCTTTTGGAGTGAGAGTTGTCCTTTGATAAAATCTCTAGTGGTGTGAGCCTAATCTGAGTCTAAGGTGGGTAGGAGTGGTGATTTTTCGGGGCCCATTTTCACTTCTTTGTATTGTTGACCATCTTGCATAAGGATGGTGCTGACCCCTACTATGGATGTGTCTGCTCCAATAATAAATATCTGACCATGATTTGGTGTGGACGACATCGTGGTCGTGAGGGCTATAGTTCCACTTGGCTAAGGTGGTGCATCTTTCTTTATAATGAGAGGGATGATGTTCATGCTTTGTTGAGTCCTGCGAATGATCCTTCCCCTTTTTTGGCCGAACAATCCATGTCTCTATCATCTCTTGAGTGACCCTTTTATCTTCGACCTTCTGAGATTGTAGGAAGCAATCTGGCCGAGCATCAGCTAGTACAAGTTTCAGCCACTCTAGTATAGGGGGGTTGGCCAGCTTCAGAGGAGGTAGTCGACTCGGTTGGTTGGAGATGGCCAAAACTTCAGCAAGCTGTGGGAGGGGTTTCTTATCTTCAATCTCATGAAGCTCTTGAATTTGAATTGAGAAACCACTGGATTCTTCTTTTAGTACCCCCTCCAAGTGTGGTATTGTGGTTGTAGTCGTTGGGCTCCCTTGTAGAATCACCTGCTTTTCTTTTCTGAAAAAATTTCATAGTTAGCTTCGAAAAATTTCAAAAAATATCTCCAATCGTGGACAACCAATCAATGTCAAGCACTATATCAAAACCATCATGAGGTGGGAGGAAAAAATCAGAAACTACGTCTTGCTCTTGTAGGATCAGTTTTCCCAGTGGGCACTTCTTATTGCACTTTAGAATTTGGCCGTTAGCTACCTTGACTTCAAACCAGCTATAATCTTCTTTTTGGAGCATTAAATAGGTAGCAATCTTACTACTCATGAAGTTATGTGTGCTCCTGGTGTTGATGAGGACGATGATGAACTGTTGCTCGAGAAACCATTCGATCTTCAATTTATGCAGGTTGGTGTAGCCGGCTAAGGTAAGGACCATGCGGGTGGCTGGTTGTGGTGTATCCTTCTCTTTGGGCTCGAGAATCATATTTTCAAGTTTGGGTTCCTTTGCCAATCCATCACAAAAGTCTTCTCTTATTAGTTTCTTCGGCTGAGGGTATCGGCTGATAGTAGGGGGAGGTGAAAGCTTTGGTGCCGCTGGTCGGGGAGTGACCCTCATCCTTTGGGCTTCATAGTTCAACCGCTCCTCTTGATGTCGTATGAAGGAGATGGCTGCCATAAGTGTGCATGGTTGTCGTGCTTTAACTTCTTCGCGAATCTCCGGCTTCAAGCCCTCAATAAAAGTCCTCAATATCTGCATTTCAGACCTATCATAAGTTTAATTAGATAACCTTTCAAACGTAGTTTGGTACTCTTGAATGGTAGAGATTTGATGGATCATCGTTAATTCTTCATCATGGTTCTTGCAATCAATTGATGCTGAAAGTTTATATGTTGTTGGTTGGGATGTGGCTCTCGTGCTCTGAGCATCTTAATTGAGATGCCCTTCTTGAAGTTGTGTAAGGGAGGTTGATGTCATCGAGGTATAGGGTTATCATGTTTTAACTTTGTTTCTTATCTCCGGTGGGTTCTTTTTATAATCTGAATTTGTATCACATTGTGATCTTCTTGGGCTCGACGATCGGCCCAATATAAACTCCTTGAAGAGAGCCCGTAATTTAGCATTCATATGCATCTCGAAAGCCTCCAATTTGGTTTCGAATAAGCCCACTGATATCATGACATAAAGATCTCCAACCTGTCAAATAAACTGACTGAAGAGTGTGGCTACAATTTTCAGGTTAAAGGCAACAAATTGCAACAATGTCAGGGTTGCAGTGGTGAAGTCTCCAAGTGGAGGATGGAAGCCAAGGGTTGCAGCAATGTCAGTTGTGGTCCTTTGGTGATTCTACAATGTTGATGTTGCAATGTCATCGAGGCTATGATTTTTTAGGTGGCTGATATATGTTGGAAGATGGCAGCCAAGAGATCTGAGTCAGAAGGCAGCAGCGACGATGAAGGAAGCAGAGGGCAGCAGTAACATTGGCTGCGACTATGCTGTGACTTCATGACTGCAAGTGGTGTTGATTGCAGCAAGTGTGTAGCTACAATAGGAGGAAGATGGGCAACGATGTGCATGACTATTGCAGAGGAGGGCAGCAGTGGTACGGAGCAAGATATGGCTGCTGTCATGTTCAATTTGTTGCTAGCTACGATCAAAATAGTTGGCAGCGAACGATTGTTGCAGGCTGCGATGTAAATTGATTGCAGCGAAAGATCGCTACTGGTAGCTTTTTGCCGCAAGGATCACTGGATCACTATTGGTTGTGATAAATGAGGATGACAGCGAGAGGTCACTATTGGCAGCATTGGGCAGCAAAAGATGCATGCTGTGGTTGAAGGGATAAGGGAGATTGGGTGGCCGAAAGGTTGGAGGACCAAAGGCTACGATTTTTTGGTGTGGTTTGTTGCTATTTTGGGAGTGATTTGGGAGGGATTTTGGTGAGGATGTTAGGGTTTGTAGATGAGAGAAAGAGAGTTTAAAATCTCACAAAAGACAGAACTCAAATCCGATAGAATTCAATGAAGAAAGGTGCTGCAATGTGTTGTCCTACCGAATAAATTTTACGTTAGAGTAATGATAAATTCTTGACATAATTTCTAGAGAAAAATTCAAGAAAAATATGCAAAAACCCTCAGATGTGGTCAAGATCAGTAAAAAGTTTGATAAAATTTTGGCAGCGTAACAGTAGGGAAATAGGGGAAAAGACGAAAGGCAGATCCTTCGTCGTAAAATTCCAGCACTGCGTGATGATGAAAGAAGGCACAATAAAACCAGTTCCATAAGGAAATTTTTCTGGAGATCAATATTAGATGAAAGCTAATTCGATCTATGAAATTGTGTAAAAATTTTGGCTAAAAAGGATGAAAAAAAGTTCAGTTTCAAGATGCCAAATTGTGGAAGGCAGATTCTTCATCATAAAATTCCAGTACTGTGCGACGAAGAATTGCAGCACTATAATTCTGGTTTTAAAAAGAATTTTTTTCAAAGATCAATCTTAGATGAAAGCTAAGATGATCTATGAAATTGTATAAAAGCTCCAGCCAAAAAGAATAAACAAAAGTTTGGTTTCAAGAAGCCAACAAGCGGAAGGTAGATTCTTCGTCGAAAAATTTCAGCACTGCATGACGAAGAATTGCAGTGCTATAAGTCTCGATCTAGAAGGAATATTTTCTAGAGATCAATCTTAGATGAAAGCTAAGATGATCTAGGAATTTGAATAATAGTTGCAGCCAAAAAGGATGATCAAAAGTTTAGGTTCAAGAAGCAGCAATCAGCTTAAATTTTTCTGTAGCATTTCCCCTTCGCAACGATGATAACGTTTGCAATGGTAGATTTTACAGTAAGGAAACTTTGAAAATCGCTGAAAATTTTACATCCAAACTGCTGAAAATTTTGATGTAAAATTATGTCGCTATATCTTTTGTCGTTCTTTTCCATGTAACCCATCATCCTATCGAATTTGCTGCTACCAACCACATCATCTTTAAGGCACCCCTCTAGCCTTAAGATTCAGCCTTCGTAGCCTATTTCTAAAATTTACAGCCAACCCAAAGAGCAGCATAAACCGCAGCCCAAATAGTAGTCTACTATAGCGAAATCCTCCACCACTGATCTTTATCTTCCGCGACCACCTATCCCTCCACCAACCTATGCCCTTGACTCATCAACAAAAGAAAGATCGTAACATCTCAGATCTAGAGACGTACACAATGGTATTACAGAATCTAATCGATGTCAAGTTGGAGGCGCTCAAATTGCCCATGAAGGACATACTATGTGCCTTATTCGCATAATTCAGAATTGGCCAATCTCCAAGTCCGACGAGATCGTAGCAAGGTGAAAGTTAATATCACAAAGAGAGGCCTCTCAAGAAGGAAGAACAATATATAGATTCAGCACAATCACATTTGAGGGTGGGCTTCCCTCGACGGGAAGAGGGAGACTCAATGGGATAGCTTTTGCGCGCAGAATGCTACTTTTGATATCACTGGACACCGGAGGCTTCCATGGTGGACATTACTACCATTCACCTCGAGGGAGATGCAATACAATGGTATAATTGGCTTGAACACACCCAAGGAGTCCCAACGTGGAGACAATTCAAGAGTGGGCTGCTAATCCGCCTTGGATCGTCCGAATACGAGAACATTGACGATCAACTCGTGAAGATCCGACAAACCTCCACAATACAAGAATACTAGACCACGTTTGAGAGATTATCTAACTAAGCATATGATTGGTCTGAGAAGCAATTATTAGGGATATTCATCGAAGGACCAAAGTCAAGATAAGAGGAGAAGTAATAGTGTGATAGCCCTACTCCTTGGCGGTCGTAATCTCCTTCACCTGAAAACAAGAAGAGTGACTCAACCAAGATGTTCGAAGGATAAGAACCACCCCATGATCAGTAGCATACAAACCTCCAGCACCGCTTGCTTCCAGCTATCCCTCTCAGCCGAAGAAATTGATAAGAGAATAACTTCATGATAGATCGGCAAAGGGCTTATGTTGGCATTGCTACGAACCGTGGAGCTGCGACCATCGCTGCAAGAGGGGACGACTTCTTCTGATTGAACCCATCGATGATTCAGAACATGAAGAGGAGGACCTCTATCATGGAGAGGAGGTCACGGAGGAAGATCCATAGCCGGCTGATTGTATGGTGCAGTTCTTGCATGCTACTCAAATCTGCAGACAATGAAAGTTGGAGGCTTCCTCAAACAATAGCCAATCACCATCCTCATCGATATCGGAAGCAATAATAATTTCATGAACAACAAGGTTGCTACCCCGGATGACACTTCATATTGAAGATTGCAGTAGGTTCGACGTCAAGGTTATCGACGGTCGAATTTTAACGTGCGATCGAAGATGCCCATGTGTGAAGTTGATGTTGCAAGACTAGGAAATCATTGCTAACTTCTTCCTCCTCCCACTCGATAATTATGAGATGGTGCTCGACATCGAATGATACTAGGTGATATTTCTTGAAATTTTTTAAAGTTAGTTATAAAATTTTTAACAAAGGAAATCGAGTGATCCTACATGGGAAACATAGGAGTGACGCGACGATGGTTTCAACGCAGTGCATGGAGAAAGTTTTGAAAAAAGTGCACAACAGCTTCCTAATGTAACTTCAGCATCAACATATGAGGGAGCCGATGAAAATTGAAGACCCAAACCATCTCTAATTGCTTGTTGAGTTTTCAGACGTCTTCTCCAAACCATACAATCTACCTCCTACCTGACTGCATGACCACCAGATTTTGATCCTATCGGTCAAACCGCTAGCAAATACCCGGCCATATCGCTATCCTCACCTTTAGAAGGCAGAAATAAAGAAGATTGTATAGGAGATGCTTGAAACATGGATTATTCGACCATGTTGTAGCTCCTATTCTTCGTCCGTGCTCCTTATATATAAGAAAGACGGAATGCGGTGAATGTGCATAGATTACCAAGCCCTCAATAGCATAACAGTCAAGGACAAGTACCCTATTCCCATGGTGGATGAATTACTTGATAAATTAAAGGGAGCATAAGTCTTCATGAAGCTAGATTTGTGGTCTGGATATTATCAAATTCGGGTGCGTGAAGAAGACATATTGAAGACCACCTTTCGGACACATAACGGCCACTATGAATTTTTGGTAATATCCTCCGATCTCACCAATGCTCCCTCCACCTTTCAGAGCCTCATGAATAATATTTTCTGGAGTTATCTTCATAAGTCCATGCTAGTTTTTTTCGATGACATCCTTATTTAGAGCCCTTCACTTGAAAGTCACCTCCGTCACTTACGACTTGTTTTGACTATTCTATGAGAGCATACTCTTGTTGTCAAACAATCGAAATGCAGCTTTCTTCAGCAGAAGGTGGTGTATCTTGGGGAAATCATCTTGGAGGAAGGCATAGCGATGGAACCTTCAAAGATCGAGGCAATGCAAAACTGGCCGACACCTAAGAATTGTAAAGGCACTACGTGGATTTCTCGGACTAACGGGCTACTACCGCAAGTTTGTCAAGGATTATGGAAAGATCAGCGCCCCCCCCCCCCCCCCCCCCCCCCTCACATCCTTGTTGAAAAAGGATGATTTTCAGTGGTCGAACAAAGCCTCCACTGCCTTCAACACTCTCAAGATAGCAATGACGTCTACACCCGTGCTAGCACTACCCGACTTCGACAAGACATTCATCATTGATGCAGATGCATCAAGAGTTGGGATCGACACTATCCTCATTCAAGAAGGTCAACTGTTAGGACCCTAGCTTAGATGGGTCCTAAGCCCAATTAGTTAGGGAGTCAAAAAGGCCTTAAGTTATGTAGGATTCCCCTAATCTAGCCATTGTCCCCCTTGAATGAGGAGTCGGCTAGGGGAGGATCCCCCTAATTTAGCCATCATCCCCCTTGATTAAGGAGTCCTCACTATGTTAGGAATTTCTAGCCATCGCCCCCTTTCCTTCTTGGGTTGGTCGGCTAGGGTTAGGGTTTCTTGAGCTCTATTTAAGCATGTAGCCACCCCTCTTTCTGAATAAGAATTGATCACCTTTCTTTTGCCTTGTGTCGAATACCTTGGAGGAGGCAACCCCTATAGTGTTTCAGGAGGGCTGATCCCCTATAGAGATCAACCCCAAGCTTAGAATTTATAAGGGTTCTAACACTTGGTATCAGAGCAGCGATCTTGGTGCCTCACTACCCTTCCAATCGCCCACCATCATCCAAGCAATTATGACAATTGCTAACATAGTCGCCAACTCCATCATCATGATAGAACCCCAAATGGAGCTCTATAGAATTTGATCTTTGAGGGGGTTGAGGGGTTCCTCCCTCCTAGAACTCGGCACAAAGCTGAACAAAAGATGAAATCTTGCTTGATAGAAAAAGGAGATGGCTACATGATTATATAGGGTGCTAAACCCTAGTCCGTGAGGGGTGTTGCCTAAGTAAAATTATATAGGGTGCTAAACCCTATAGTCGACCTGCCTTACTAGGGATAGGCGGTGGCCAAGTTGGCTCTATAGCTGACCCTAGCATATGGAAACCCTGGCCGACTAGCCCAGTAAGGCGAGCGTCGGCCACTAAGCCCTAAGGCCCCAATCTAAACCCTAGCCATACTTCTTTATAAGATAGAAGTGACTAGGTGGAGTTTTATTATAATCTTACAGGGTTCTTATTTATTACTTCTAGAGTGATTAGGACTCAACCCTACTGGAGTCCTATTAAGCCTGCCCTCTTTGAATCAATCTTGTCCTCAAGGCTAAGGGTCCATAAACTTTGAGAATTGGGTCTTTAGCTCCTCATAAGTCTCTCACATTGCACCTTCGGATGGTAAATTATTTCACTTCACGAGTACTTCAGTTGAGGGGCGTTGACAGTGCATCACAATCCTCTGATCAAGTATAGCTTGTGGTTGAGCTTGAATCTCGCCATCATTTATAGTGCTCGGTAGCTGGGTCTGAGCTGACTTACATTCTCCTAATTTTGGCTTTAGCAAGGATACATGGAAGATGGGATGAATCTTAGCATCATTTGGGAGCTTTAATCTGTATGTCATGGTCCCAATACGCTCCAAAATCTTATATGGTCCGTAGAATCATGGAGATAGCTTCATCGATACTCTCGTGTTGATTGATAGCTGCTTGTATAGTTGTAGGTAAAGGTAGACCCAATCTCCTATCGAAAATTCTTGCTCGCTTCGATGAGTGTATGCTTGTTGCTTCATGCGGGCTTGGGTGGTAGTTAGGTTGTCCTTCAACAGCTGCAAAAGCTTATACCTGTCAATTAGGTCTTGGTCGATCTGATCCACTTTGACCTCACCAATTACATACTTAGGTATTGCAAGGGGCGGTCGGTCATACAATGCCTCATAGGGGGTACATTTAGTTGATGAATGATAGGTTGTATTGTACTACCATTCGGTCCAAGGAAGCCACCTTGTCCACTCTTTGGGCCGATCACTGGTGAAGCACTGTAAGTAAGTCTCGAGGCATCTGTTCACCACTTTAGTTGGGTCTCTTGTAATTGGAAGAGCTCGGTCCAAAATTTGCTTGTAAACACCCTGTCACGGTCACTCATAATTGACCTTGGCATCCCATGTAATTTAATAATATTTTCCACAAAGACTTGAGCAATAGTGGCAGCGGTATAAGGATGTCTCACAGCACAGAAATGAGCATATTTGGTTAGATGATCTACCACAAAAAAGGTCATGTTTTTACCTTGAGATGGTAGCAGCCCTTCGATAAAGACCATGGAGGTGTTAGTCCATGCCGAGTCTGGTATAGGTAGTGGTTGTAGTTTTCCCGGACTTGACACTATTTCACCTTTTTGTTGCTGGAATACATCATATTTAGATACATAATCATAAATTGATTTTTTTTATGCCTCTCCAAAAGAAGTTTTGCTTCACCCTCTTATATGTTCTCAGAAATCCGAAGTGCCCTACTAAAGGTGAAGAGTGCATCTCAAGCAAAATAATTTTGATGCAAGGGGAAGAAGGAACAACCATAATTCGGTCTTTGTAATGCAAGTTCTTTGAATCCCAAGTGTATTGGCCCATGGAACCCAGATTATTCTCCAACTTTTCTATGATGCCTTGGGTCTTTGGGTCGCTCTTCCATTCCTCTCTAATGTCTTTAAGGAAGTCGATGGAGGGAAGGGAGATGGCTGAAATTTCGGTTATCCCGGTAGCCGAGATAGAGCATATGCAACAATATTCTCTTTCCCCTTTCGATAAAATAATTTCATAATCAAAGCCAAGAAGTTTAGTTACCCATCATTGTTGTTTCAGGGAAGATATTTTCTGCTCTAAAAAGTACTTGAACTTCGGTGGTCAGTCTTAATCTAAAAATGTCAACCCATAAAGTAGGGTCTCCACTTCGTAACGGCGTGTACGATAGCAAGCATTTCTTTGTCATACATGGATATTTTGAGATGGAGGAGAGACAAAGCCTTGCTGGGGAAGGCAAGAGGTTGGGCATCTTGCATTAGAATAGCCTCAATTTCAACTCTAGATGCATCAGCCTTAATCACGAAGGGGCGACTGAAATTGGGCAATGCTAGGACTGGCTTTGTTGTCATAGCTGCCTTGAGTCATTCAAAGGCTCTGGAGGCTTTATCCGACCATAAGGAGTCTTTTTTCAGTAGGGACATAAATGAGGCACTGATCTTGCCATAATCTTTCAAAAAATTTCGGTAGTAGCCCGTGAGTCCAAGGAAGCCACGTAGCGATTTTATGTTTATAAGTCTTGACCATGCTTGTATTGCTTTGATTTTTGTCGGATCTATTACCAGTCCATCCTCTGATATGATGTGCCCTAGATACTCCACTTTACACTGTAAAAAGTTATACTTTGATTATTTAACATAAAGGGTATTCTCCCGAAGAATCGTTAGAATAATTCGTAAGTGCTGAAAATGCATATCAAGTGTAGGGCTGTAAATGAGGATATCATTAAAAAAATACCAACGCAAACTTGTGTAGAAACCTCTGAAAAATGCCAATCATCAAGCTTTCAAAAGTAGAAGGAGCATTCGTAAGTCCGAAGGGCATTACCAGAAACTCGTAGTGGCCGTTATGTGTGCGAAATGTAATTTTTGAAACATCTTCAGTACATACTAGAATCTGATGGTATCCAGAATGGAGATAATTTAGTGAAGACTTGGTCTCCTTTTAGTTCATCCAAGAGCTCATCTACTACTGGTATGAGATATTTGTCCTTGACAATGTTGGCATTCAAAACTCGGTAATCAATGCATATCCGTCACGTACCATCCATCTTGCACAATAGCAACATCGACGAGGAGTAAGGGATGCAGCTTGGTCGAATTACTCCAATGTCGAGCATTTCCTTAATGATGTTCTCAATCTTGTCCTTCTGCAAGTGAGGATAGTGATATGGTCTTAAGTTTACTGGTGGTTTGCCCAGTTGAGATGCGGTGGTCATGCGGCTGATTAGGGGGAAGCCTATGCGGCTCCGTGAAAACATCTACAAATTTGTCCAGCAAGAGGGTAAGCTTAGGATCAAAATTTTGTATGTTCTCCTCATTTAATGGCTGCTATATATGCATTAAAAATCCATCATATGTCTTGTGTAGCATTTTCTCCATTCACTGCATCGCAACGATGGAGATACGGCTCCCGCACTTGGCTCGCAAGGTGACCTATTTACCTTTACAATAAAACTTCATGATTAATTTAGAGAAATTATAGGAGATGTCACCTAATGTTGTGAGCCATTTAATCCCAAGCATGGCTTCATAGTCATCGATGGGTAGGAGAAAGAAATTGCCTACCACTACTTGGTCTTGTAGGAGCAATTTTACCCGCGGGTACCATTGGTCGCATTTAAGGATTCGACCGTCGGTGACCTTTACATCGAACTTGTTGCAACCTTCAATTTGAAGCACCATATGTGTAGCAACCTTACTGTTGAGGAAGTTATTTGTGCTGCTCGTATCTATAAGAACGGTGATGGGTTGTTGTTTAAGGAGTCCTCCAACTTTCATCATCTATGGGTTAGAGTAACCGACTAGCGCGTGCACAGCATAGTCGACCGATTGGGGCTCTTCCTTCGTGGTTTCATCTTCGAGTTTGAGGTCTTCTTCAGATGGTTTGGTGTCCTCATCCTCTATTGGTTTGATCATGAGGAGCCATCCTTTTTTGTAGCGATATTGTCGGCTCCACGGTTCATCATAGTGCCAACACAACCCTTTAGCCGATCATTCCCGAAGCTCGTCTCTTGTCAATTTTTTTGGTGCAGGGGCTCGGATGGCAGTAGAGGGGGTTGAAGGTTTCGGCATGGCTAGTTGGGGAGTGACCCTTGTCCTTCATACTTCATGGTTCAATCGTTCTTCTTGGATTCTTGTGAAGGAAATCGCCACCATAAGAGTGTACGATTGCCGCGCCTTTACTTCTCGAATCTCTGATTTTAGGACCTCAATAAAAGTTCCTAAAAATTATTTTTCATATCAATTCATAGTTTGGTTAGATAAACATTCAAACCTTATTTGGTATTCTTATATTGTAGAGGTTTGCTGAATCTTCACCAATTGTCCGTCGATATTATCGTAATCGGTTGGTTCAAAATGATTTAGTAGTCCTTCCTTTAATCGCTGCCAAGAGAGACCTCCATGGGTGTGCTCACCTAATCGCTGCCAAGAGAAATTATAGGAGATGTCACCTAATGTTGTGAGCCATTTAATCCCAAGCATGGCTTCATAGTCATCGATGGGTAGGAGAAAGAAATTGCCTACCACTACTTGGTCTTGTAGGAGCAATTTTACCCGCAGGTACCGTTGGTCGCATTTAAGGATTCAGCCGTCGGTGACCTTTACATCAAACTTGTTGCAACCTTCGATTTGAAGCACCATATGTGTAGCAACCTTGCTATTGAGGAAGTTATTTGTGCTGCCCGTATCTATAAGAACAGTGATGGGTTGCTGTTTAAGGAGTCCTCCAACTTTCATCATCTATGGGTTAGAGTAACCGACTAGCGCGTGCACAACATAGTCGACCGATTGGGGCTCTTACTTCGTGGTTTCATCTTCAAGTTTAAGGTCTTCTTTAGATAGTTTGGTGTCCTCATCCTCTATTGGTTCGATCATGAGGAGCCATCCTTTTTTGCAGCGATATTCTCGGCTCCCCGGTTCGTCATAGTGCCAAGACAACCCTTTAGCCGATTATTCCCGAAGCTCATCTCTTGTAAATTTTTTTGGTGTAGGGACTCGGATGGCAGTAGAGGGGGTTGAAGGCTTCAGCATGGCTGGTCGGGGAGTGACCCTTGTCCTTCATACTTCATGGTTCAATCATTCTTCTTGGATTCTTGTGAAGGAAATCCTCACCATAAGAGTGTACGATTGTCGCGCCTTTACTTCTCGAATCTCCGGTTTTAGGCCCTCAATAAAAGTCCCTAAAAATTGTTTTTCAGATCAATCCATAGTTTGGTTAGAAAATATTCAAACCTTGTTTGGTATTCTTGTATTGTAGAGGTTTGCTGAATCTTCACCAATTGTCCGTCGATATTATCGTAATCAGTTGGTTCAAAATGATTTAGTAGTCCTTCCTTTAATCACTGCCAAGAGAGACCTCCATGGGTGTGCTCACCTAATCGCTACTAAGAGAAATTATAGGAGATGTCACCTAATGTTGTGAGTCATTTAATCCCAAGCATGGCTTCATAGTCATCGATGGGTAGGAGAAAGAAATTGCCTACCACTACTTGGTCTTTGTAGGAGCAATTTTACCCGCGAGTATCGTTGGTCGCATTTAAGGATTCGGCCGTCGGTGACCTTTACATCAAACTTGTTGCAACCTTCGATTTGAAGCACCATATGTGTAGCAACCTTGCTATTGAGGAAGTTATTTGTGCTGCCCGTATCTATAAGAACGGTGATGGGTTGCTGTTTAAGGAGTCATTCAACTTTCATCATCTATGGGTTAGAGTAACTGACTAGCGCGTGCACAACATAGTCGGCCGATTGGGGCTCTTCCTTCGTGGTTCCATCTTCGAGTTTGAGGTCTTCTTCAGATGGTTTGGTGTCCTCATCCTCTATTGGTTCGATCATGAGGAGCCATCCTTTTTTGCAGCGATATTCTCGACTCCACGGTTCGTCATAGTGCCAACACCACCCTTTAGCCGATCATTCCCGAAGCTCATCTCTTGTCAATTTTTTTGGTGCAAGGGCTCGGATGGCAGTAGAGGGGGTTGAAGGCTTCAGCATGGCTGGTCGGGGAGTGACCCTTGTCCTTCATACTTCATGGTTCAATCGTTCTTCTTGGATTCTTGTGAAGGAAATCGCCACCATAAGAGTGTACGATTGTCGCGCCTTTACTTCTCGAATCTCTGATTTTAGGCCCTCAATAAAAGTCCCTTAAAACTATTTTTTAGAACAATCCATAGTTTGGTTAGATAAACATTCAAACCTTATTTGGTATTCTTGTATTGTAGAGGTTTGCTGAATCTTTACCAATTGTCCGTCGATATTGTCGTAATCGGTTGGTTCAAAATGATTTAGTAGTCCTTCCTTTAATCGCTGCCAAGAGAGACCTCCATGAGTGTGCTTAAACCAATTGAACCACTGAATAGTGTCTCCCTTAAGGTGGATGGCAGTAACCTCCACTCTGGTGGCGTCGGTGGTTCGGTAGAATCGAAAATAGTGCTTTGTGCGTGAGATCCATCTGATCAGGTCTCCTTCTTCCCATCTAGGGATGTCAACCTTCATACATGGATTATTTGGATAAAGGATGATATGACCATACTATTGAGGATCATCTCATTGATCTGAAGTTTCTCCTTACTATGATTTCCTCGGACTCGATAATCGACCCATGCTAAATTCGACGAAAAGGGATAATATTTTTTCCTCCATGCGGCTTTCAAAGGCTTCAAACTTGGTGTTGATGACCTCCTTTAATGCCATGGTGTAGGCCTCTAGATTTTTAATGTTGAGATCTTTTTTCTATTGTCGGGTTAGGGGTATGAGGATTTTTGGGGAAGATGTGCCAGTTGGATGGGTGGATCGGTGTAGATGGAAGTCGCTGCGGTTAGGGCTGATTTAGGAGGATAATTGGAATTGGTTTAGGGTGTTGTTTGGTAGGTTCTTGGGTGAAGAGGATAGGGTTTTACGGATGAGAGAAAGTGAGTCCAAAAGACAAAAAAAGATAGCAATCAAATCCGATGGAATTTGATAAAGAATGGGCTGCGTACGTGCTGTCCTACCAAACAGAATTTGCATCAGAGAAACAATGAATTCTTGATGTAAATTTCAAAGGAAAACCTAAGGAAAATATGCAAAAATTTGTCACAAATCCTTGGTTCAGATGTGGCCAATATCAGCAATTAAGTTCGACAAAATTTTGGCAGTGTAATAGTAGGAAAGTGGATGAAAAGTTGGAAGGTAAATTCTTCATCGTAAAATTCCAATAGTACATGACGAAGAATTGGAGCACAATAAAAGTAGTCTCAGAGAGATTTTTTTCTAGAGATCGATCTTAGATGAGGGTTTATATAAAAGTTTTAGCCAAAACAGAGAAGCAATAAACTAGTTTCAAGAGGCAAACAGGCAGTTGAAAATTTCTGCAGTGTTTCCCCTTCACAACAATGATAACATTTACGATGGTAGAAATTTAGAATGGAGGAAATATGGAAGAACTCATTAGCATGTAAGGTAAAGGATTTTGGAGAAGTAAATAGGTGTGGATGATGAAATTATACCAGATCGCCTAGTTGAAAAGCAAAGGAAAGCAGTAGATTGAATTGATCTACGACTTAGGTGAAAGATGGAGGTGCATCTTGCAGCAATTGTGGAAATTGCTTGGAAGGGTGGGGTGGCAGAGATGGCAGCAGGGGCAGCAGGAACGTGACTCTGATACTAGATGATAGAACCCTAGAAGGAGCTCTACAAAATTTGATCTTTGAGAGGGATCAACCCTTAGAACACTATATGGGTTCCTCCCTCCTAGAACTCGGCACAAGGCTAAATAAAAGATGAATCTTGATTGATAGAAAGAGGAAGTGGCTACATGATTATATAGGGTGCTAAACCCTAGTCCATGGGGGGTGTTGCCTAAGTAAAATTACCCCCTTGCCCCTCTTATAGTTGACCTGACTTAGTAGGGATAGGCAGTGGCGAAAGTTGGCTCTATAGCTGACTCTAGCAGATAGAAACCCTGGTCGACCAGCCCAATAAGGGGGCCGACAGCCACTAAGCCCTAAGGCCCTAATCTAAACCCTAGCCACACTTCTTTATAGGATAGAAGTGACTAGGTGGGGTTTTATTACAATCTTACAGGGTTCTTATTGATTACTTCTAGGGTGATTAGGACTCAACCATGTTGGAGTCCTATCTGCTGGTTACAGGTGCCCTGGATGCCAATCACGTGAGTGATGGCATGTATGACACGTTGTGTGATCTTTTTGCTTATGATTAATATGACATATTCTCATATTATATTATTTGTTATATATATATTGTGATGTTCTAAGTTCTGTGCAATGAGAATCGGATCGTGATGAGATCATGATAATGAGATCGATTCACCTTTAAACACATATCCTAAATAATCCCGATCATAGGTTACTCAAGAGGGACATTTAGATAACCAGATAGATCGGTGTACTATATACCCGTCCATATGATGGAGGCGGCTGGTCTCATAACCACTTGTGTGGAGATATTAAGGATATAGTACAGGTGCTCATTAGAGAATGAGTTCACTGATTGATCCGCTTACGGAATGTTGTATGGTTAATGGTTCACCGATTGATCCTACACCTCTGAATTTTAAAAACTCTAAGGACTGTCCTCATGTACAGAATTTTGAAAATACCCTCAATGATTCTGGAAATTCCGAGGACTATCCTTATGTATAGAATTATGAAAATACCATTGATAATTCTGAAAATTTCGAGGACTGTCCTCTCATCCAGAATTACAAAAATGCACTTGACAATTCTGGAAATTCTGAGCATGTCTTGATTTCCAGAAAAATAATTAATTAAATAGTTTAATTAATTATTATATATAACTAGTAATCCTATATATGGTGTGATATACATGTGATGTATGATGTGGATGGATGATCATGAGCTATGTGTTGTGATGTGTGTAATTATGATTATTATTATTATTGGGGCCTGCGTGCCTGCGTTTTTCTCGTTTATTGTTGGGCCTGCATGCCTGTGATTATTTGTAATTATATGGAGAGACTCAGCGGGAGCGTGGAGGTTACAGCGGGACCCATAATGACATGGTGAGATATTACGACGTATGGTGATGCGACGATCCAACGGAACCGATGATGATGAGATCAACAATCATAGGGCATGGAGATGCACCAATGCACACATAGATCCTATTATGAGTGATTAGGTCCATTGGCTCGGGCTTAATCATATTAGGTGATGGCTCATGATCATCTGGTGTGGCTTGCATATGTGATGTGTTATACACCTACTAGATATATGTATATATATTTACATACGATATAGATATATATTAAATATATATGTGTGTGACACGACATAATAGGAGACTGATACAAAACAAAAATCTCTCCTACGATAATATTAAGTCGGTAAGTGTGAGGCAATAAGATTGACCCACGTGGCCTTCCATCGTTATAGGTTGAATTGGTCGAGTCCATTGAGGCTCACCTATCTACATGATCGAGTTCTTATCTACCGGTGACCTACGGACATGGTATGCTTAGTCGAGTCCCTCGAAGGCATATCATCAAATCAGACTCATCTTGTAACGATGCTGATGACTTAACTAAATATCATAGTTGGTCGAGTCCCTCGAGACCATGATGATTCGGAGGCCGAACGTGACGAGAATCATAAGGAGTTGTGATTGGCAAGAGTTACCTACCTTTTGGGCTTAGTATAATTGGTCGAGTCCCTCGAGATTGCACTAAGATTCCAATTGGATCCCGATCCCCACTAGGAGTCTGTCGGAGACATCCGTCTCACGTGTCGAGGGTGTCGCATGATTCACTAAGAAAATAGTTAGAGTACATTAAGATAGAAGTCTATATCTTAATTAGTATTTTCTGTAAAATTTGCATGTTATTTATTTTTGCTATATCTTGTTTTGTTAGAAACATGTCGCTCACAAACCCCCCCTACGTGGCATACTTGATGACTACCACCTCACTGGTCCAAACTATACAGATTGACTTCACAATTTGAGAATTGTTCTCACAGCAGAGAAAATCACATATGTCCTTGATATAATTCTGCCCACGCTGGAAGAAGGGGCAAGAGAGGATCAGATCACTTGCTATGTGATGTATATAGATGATTCCATGTTGGCAAAATGTTACATGTTGGCCTCCATGACTCCTGAGTTACAAAGGCAACATGAGAGCATGGATACAGATTCTATGCTTAGTCGAGTCCCTCGAAGGCATATCATCAAATCAGACTCATCTTGTAACAATGCTGATGACTTAACTAAATATCATGGTTGGTCGAGTCCCTCGAGACCATGATGATTCGGAGGCCGAACGTGACGAGAATCACAAGGAGTTGTGATTGGCAAGAGTTACCTACCTTTTGGGCTTAGTGTAATTGGTCGAGTCCCTCGAGATTGCACTAAGATGCCAATTGGATCCCGATCCCCACTAGGAGTCTGTCGGAGACATCCGTCTCACGTGTCGAGGGTGTCGCATGAGTCACTAAGAAAATAGTTGGAGTACATTAAGATAGAAGTCTATATCTTAATTAGTATTTTCT
Organism: Ensete ventricosum; assembly: GCA_029747655.1. Lineage (NCBI taxonomy): Eukaryota > Viridiplantae > Streptophyta > Magnoliopsida > Zingiberales > Musaceae > Ensete > Ensete ventricosum. The sequence continues at coordinate 23,729,959 of JAQQAF010000003.1, read as the reverse complement.
GTAAAATTTGCATGTTATTTATTTTTGCTATATCTTGTTTTGTTAGAAACATGTCGCTCACAAACCCCCTACGTGGCATACTTGATGACAACAGCCTCACTGGTCCAAACTATACAGATTGGCTCCATAATTTGAGAATTGTTCTCACAGCAGAGAAAATCACATATGTCCTTGATATAATTCTGCCCACGCTGGAAGAAGGGGCAAGAGAGGATGAGATCACTCGCTATGTGATGTATATAGATGATTCCATGTTGGCAAAATGTTACATGTTGGCCTCCATGACTCCTGAGTTACAAAGGCAACATGAGAGCATGGATACAGATTCTATGCTTAGTCGAATCCCTCGAAGGCATATCATCAAATCAGACTCATCTTGTAACGATGGTGATGACTTAACTAAATATCATGGTTGGTCGAGTCCCTCGAGACTATGATGATTCGGAGGCCGAACGTGACGAGAATCACAAGGAGTTGTGATTGGCAAGAGTTACCTACCTTTTGGGCTTAGTAATTGGTTGAGTCCCTCGAGATTGCACTAAGATGCCAATTGGATCCCGATCCCCACTAGGAGTCTGTCGTAGACATCCGTCTCACGTGTCGAGGGTGTCGCATGATTCACTAAGAAAATAGTTGGAGTACATTAAGATAGAAGTCTATATCTTAATTAGTATTTTCTGTAAAATTTGCATGTTATTTATTTTTGTTATATCTTGTTTTGTTAGAAATATGTCGCTCACAAACCCCCTACGTGGCATACTTGATGACAACCGCCTCACTGGCCCAAACTATACAGATTGGCTCCACAATTTGAGATTATTCTCACAGCAGAGAAAATCACATATGTCCTTGATATAATTCTGCCCACGCTGGAAGAAGGGGCAAGAGAGGATGAGATCACTCGCTATGTGATGTATATAGATGATTCCATGTTGGCAAAATGTTACTTGTTGGCCTCCATGACTCCTGAGTTACAAAGGCAACATGAGAGCATGGATACAGATTCTATCATTCTTCATCTCCGTCAGTTGTTTGAGAAATAGGGAAGAACTCAAAGTTATGAGATATCTAAGAAACTCTTCCAAGCCAGGATGACAGAAGGGACATCGGTTGAGAACCATGTCCTAAAGATGATAGAGTGGATCGAGAAACTCATATGTCTAGGAATAGTCCTAGAGGATAACCTTTGCGTTGATCTTATACTTCAGTCCCTACCATATTCCTTTTCTCACTTCATCATGAATTTTAATATAAGCAAGTTTGAGGTGACTCTCCCTGAGCTCCTCAATATGTTGAGAGAAGTTGAGAGTGACATCAAGAAAGAGAAGCCAGTTCTCTATATTGGTGAGACCAAAAAGAAAAGGAAGGCCAGCAAGACCCTTAAGAAGGGCAAGGGCAAAGAAAGACCAGGTAAGGCAAAGGTTGCCAAGAAATACCCGGGAAAGGACAAAGGATAATGCTTCCACTATGGTCAAGACGAACATTGGAAGAGGAACTGTAAGGACTACCTTGTAGATAAGGCGAAACAGAAGCTTAGATAAGCTTTAGGTATATTCATGATCAGTCTTCACTTGTCAGATTTTCATGAGAACACATGGATATTAGATACTGGAAGTGTTTATCATATCTGTAATTCATTGTAAGTTTTCGCAAGACCAATGAGATTGGCTAGAGGCAAGATGGACCTCAAGATGGGCAATGGAGCAAGAGTTGCTATAGTTGCCGTTGGGGAGGTCATCCTACATCTGCCTTGTGGAGCTATCAATGCATTTGATGCATGCTATTTTGTTCTCTCTATTATAAAAAACATTATATCCATCTTTTGTTTGACAATTAGTGGATATAAATTAGTTTTTGAGAACAATAGTTGTTCAATAATAATGGATGATGAGATCATCACTAGAGGGACCTTTGTAAATGGCTTATATGTGTTAGACACTTCTCCACACATCATGAATATAAATATATCTAAGAGAAAAATAGATAAGATGAATAATTCAAACCTATGGCATTATCGGCTAGGTCATATACATGAGGGAAGGATTCAATGTTGCTGAAAGATGAATACTTAGATCTATTTGACTATGAGACATATGCAACTTGTGAACCTTGCCTTCGTGGCAAGATAACCAACTCTCCTTTTAGTGAAACTAGAGAGAGAGGCACCGAGTTATTGGAACTCATACATAGTAATGTATATGGTTCTATATCGACTCAGGCTATAGGTGGTTACTCATAGTTCATTACATTCACCGATGATTTCCCTAGGTATGGAGATGTGTACTTAATAAAGTACAAATCTGAGGCCTTCGAGAAATTCAGGGAATATAAGAATGAGGTAGAGAACCAAATTGAAAAGTGTATTAAGACTCTTCGATCAGATCGAGGAGGAGAGTACTTGAGTACAGAGTTCACCCATTTCCTCAGGGATAATGGGATTCTATCCCAATGGACACCTCCTTATACACCTCAGCTCAATGGTGTATCAGAAAGGAGGAATCACACGCTGTTAGATATGGTGCGGTCCATGATGAGTTTCGCTGACCTACCCGTTTCATTCTGGGGGTACACCCTAGAGACTGTAGCTTACCTTATGAACAGAGTTCCATCAAAGTCGGTAGTGTCTACACCATTTGAGATATGGAAAGAAAAGAAGCCTGATCTTAAGATTGTTAAGATTTGGGGTTGTCCTGCTCACGTTAGAAGACACAACCCCGATAAGATGGAATCAAGGATAGAATGGTGCACATTCGTGGGATATCCAAAGGAAATTTGTGGGTATTATTTCTATCATCCCGAGAACCGAAAGGTCTTTGTTGCTAAGAGAGTTGTGTCCCTTGAGAAGGAACACATTCTTGGTGGAAACAGTGGGAGTGAGATAGAATTGAGTGAGGTTGGAGAACCTAGCTCAAGCACCATTCCAGAGCCCGAGTCTGTTCAGGTACCTAACACACAAGTTCAAACTTTACGTAGGTCTAATAGAGTATCTCACCCTCTTGAAAGATATGTGGGACATATCGATAGAGATGACTCACAGGATGTTGATCCTCAGACCTACGAGGAGGCTATTATGAGTATAATCTCCGGGAAGTGACAAGAAGCCATGAATACTAAGATGGTGATAAGACCCCAAAAGGAGCCCTATAGATTTTTATCCTTGATGGGGATCAACCCTTAGAACGCTATTGGGGTTCCTCCCTCCTAGACTCGGCACAAAGGTAGAATTGAATATGATAATTGCTTACCTTTAAAGAGGGGGGCGACTACATCTTAAATAGGGATCAAAGTCCTAGCCCAAGGGTGCACTTATCTATGTGAAATTACCCTTTTGCCGCTCCTACAGCCAACCTGCCTTAATAGGAACATGAGGCGGCTAAGTGGCTCTATAGCCGACCTAAGTAGGGGGAAACCCTAGCCGACCAACCCAGTAAGGGGTGTGGCGGCTACTAAGCCCTAAGGGCTAATCTAAATCCTAGTCATACTCCTTGATAAGATAGGAGTAGCTTTATTATAATATAACAGGGTTTTTATTGACTAGTACTAAGATGATTAGGACTCAACCCTATTGGAGTCCTATCAAGTCCGCCCTCTTCAGATCAGCCTTGTCCTCAAGGCTGAGGGTCCATAAACTCTAGAAACTAGATCTTCAACTCCTCATGTGACTCCAATGCTATCATTAACTAAACTTTGGCCTTCTCATCAGTTGGGGTGCTAGTTGAAAGGATTTGGGTTGAGTCATCTTCTTTAAATTTCCATTTGTAGTGGGATACCTGGCGGATCAACTGTAATCCTGATCTGGTGCATGAATTTGATCTCCAAGTTAGGGCCCCAATATGATCCTCAATTTTGCAATGTCCAAAGAAATAGGGAGACCACTTCACTAAGGCTTGAGTTTCCTACTGATTTGGCTGCAGGTATAGAAAAACTCGATCTTCAATTTTTTGTCCATCCCGAAGTTTATCGGGAGGTCGTTTCTTCATTGCATATGTTGCCAAATAGTTAGTCTTTAGGGATAGCCAATCTTTCTTCTGGAATGGTGACTACCCTCTGGTATCGTTCATGATGATGAGAGCCCAATCTGGCGTGAGCATGAATTACAATTCTTCTAGTTTAACTCATCTTTCGTGCCATGGACCTGTATCCAACCATATTTTAAATTTGGTAGTAATTAGTATCTCCTGTAAAACCTCATATGAAGTGTAGGGGAAGCCTTGGTGTAAATTAGGAGTCGACTATCTTGCATAAGAATAGCCCAAATTCCAACTCCTGGTACATCAGTCTCAAGGACCAAAGTGCGACCGAAATCGTGCAGCGCTAGGACCGACGTCATCATCATGGCTGCCTTGAGTCGCTCGAAGGCTGCAGAGGCTTTATCCAACCATAAGGAGTCTTTCTTCAGTAAGGATGTGAGTGGGGCACTGATCTTGCCATAATCTTTCAAAAAAATTTGGTAGTAGCCCGTGAGTCCAAGGAAACCGCATAATGATTGTACGTTTGTAGGTCTCGACCATCCTTGCATTGTCTCGATCATCGTCGAGTCTACTGCCACTCCATCCTCTGATATAATATGCCCAAGATACTCCATTATACGCTATAAGAAACTGCACTTTGATTGTTTCACATAAAGAGTATTCTCCCGGAGAATTGTTAGAACAGTTCATAAGTGCTGAAAATGTATATCAAGCGTAGGGCTATAAATGAGGATATCATCAAAGAACACTAATATGAACTTACGTAGAAAACTCCAGAAGATGTCATTCATCAGGCTTTGGAAAGTAGAAGGAGCATTCATAAGTCCAAAAGGTATTACAAGAAACTCGTAGTGGTCGTTATGCTTACGGAACGCAGTTTTCAGAATGTCTTCAATGCATACCCGAATATGGTGATAACCGGAACGGAGATCCAGTTTAGTGTAGACTCGGGCTCTTTTTAATTCATCCAAGAACTCATCTACGACGGGTATAGGATATTTATCCTTGACGGTGATAGCGTTCAAGGCCCGATAATCAATGTATATCTGCCACGTACCATCTTTCTTGCGCACTAGCAACACCGGTGAGAAGTAAGGGCTGCAGCTCGATCGAATCACCCTGGTGTCAAGCATCTCTTTAATAATATTTTCGATCTTGTCCTTCTATAAGTGAGGATAGTGGTACGGTTGTAAATTTGCTAGAGATTTGGCTGGAAAAATAGGAATCTAGTGGTCATAGGGTCGGTTAGGGGGTAGCCTGCGCGGCTCCAAGAAATCCGTAAATTCATTCAGGCAAAGGGCAAGCTTAGGATCTAAGTTTTGTGCGTTCTCCCCCATAGATGGCTGCTAAATATGCATCAAGAATCCACCATGTGCTTTGTGCAAAACTTTCTCCATTTGTTGCGACGAAACGGTGGAAATTTGGCTCCCGCGCTTACCTCGTAATGTGACATGTCTCCTTTTGCAATAAAATTTCATGATTAATTTAGAAAAATTTCAGGAGATATCACCTAGTGTTGTGAGTCATTCGATCCCTAGTACGGCTTCATAATCATCAATGGGTAGGAGGAAGAAATCAACTACCACTTCTTGGGCTTGGAGGAGTAGTTTCACACGCGGCCACCGTTGGTCGCAATTAAAGATTCAGTCGTCGGTGACCTTTACGTCAAACTTGTTGCAACCTTCAATTTGAAGTGCCAAACGTGCAGCAACCTTACTGTTGAGGAAGTTATTGGTGTTGTCCGTGTCAATGAGAATGGTGATGAGTTACTATTTTAAAAGTCCTCCAACTTTCATCATATATGGGTTGGAATAGCTGGCCAATGCGTGCACTGCGTAGTTGGCCGGTTGGGACTCTTCCTCCATGGCTTCTTTAGGTTCAAGGGCTTTTTCAGATGTTTCATTGTCCTCATCCTCTGCTAGTTCAATCACGAGGAGCCGGCCCTTTTTGCAGTGATGTTCGCGGCTCCACGATTCGTCACAATGCCAACATAACTCCTTGGCCAATCGTTCACGAAGGTCGTCTCTTGTCAATTTTTTTGGTGCAGGTGCTTGGATGGCAGTAGAGGGGACAGTAGGCCTCGGCATGGCTGGTCGAGAAGCAACCCTTGTCCTTCGTACCTCATGGTTCAACTATTCTTCCTGGATACGCGCGAAGGAAATCACCGCCATAAGAGTGTACGATTGCTGCGCCTTTACTTCTCCTCGGATCGTCGGCTTTAGGCTCTCGATAAAAGTACCTAAAAATTATTTCTCAGACCAATTCTCAGTTTAGTTAGATAAATGCTCAAACCTTGTTTGGTATTCTTGTATTGTAGAGGTTTGACGAATCTTTGCCAATTATCCATCGATGTTGTTGAAATCGATTGGTCCGAAGCAGTCTAGTAGTCCTTCCTTGAATCGCTGCCAAGAGAGTCCTCTATGGGTGTGTTTAAACCAATTAAACCATTAAATAGCATCTCCCTTGAGGTGGATGGTAGCAATCTCCACTCGTGTGGCGTCGGCGGTTCGGTAGAACCGAAAATAGCGCTCCGCGCGCGAGATCCACCCGATCGGGTCTCTTCTTCACATCTTGGGAAGTCAACCTTCATGCATGGATTATTGAGATCAGAGGTGATGTGGCCATATTCCTAAGGATCATCTCGCTGATCTGAAGTTTCTCCATGTTGTGATTTCCTCGGGTTTGACAATCGGCCAATATTGAATTCGGCGAAAAGGGATTGCATCTTCTCTTCCATGCGGGTTCTGAAGGCTTCAAGCTTTGCATCGATTGCCTTCTCTGATGCCATAGTATATGCCTCAAGATCTGTAATATTGAGATCTTTTTTCTATTGTCGGGTTAGTGGCATAGAAATTTTGGAGAAGCGGGTGGCCGGTTGGAAGGTGAATCGGTTTAGATGGAAGTAGGCTGCGGTTTAGGGCAGAATTGGGGCTGTGATTTTGTGGAGTTTAGACTACGAATTGGTATGGTTTTAGGGCTGTGATAGCAGTAGATGAAGGTTAGGAAAATAGATTTTAGATCTGGGATAGATGGCAGCAAAGGTAGGTGTCTCGGTAAGGAAAGTTAGCTAAAAAGGTAAGTGGATCGATAAGGAAGTAGGCTGATTTGGGTGGCTGATTTGGGGGGCTGTTTGGTTTCGGTTTAGGATAGCGTTTTGAAGGGTTTTTGGTAAGGATGGTAGGGTTTGGTGATGAGGAAAGGAGAGTCCAAAATCCCACAAAAAACAGCACTCAAATCTGATAGAATTTGGTGGAAAGAAGTGTTGCGATGTGCTGTCCTACTGAACCGGGTTTTGCATCGGAGAAATGATGATTTCTCAACATAAATTCCAGGGAAAAGTTTAAGAAAATTATGCAGAAACTCTTAGTTTAGATGTTGTCAATACCAGTAGAAATTTTGATGAAATTTTGACAGCATAATGGTAGGGAAATAGGGCAAAAGATGCAAAGCAGATTCCTTCATTGTAAAATTCCAGAACGGCGTGATGGTGAAAGATCATACAAGAAAACCAGTTCCAGAAGGAGTTTTTTTGTGAAACCAAATCCAGATGAAAGCCAACTTAATCTTGAGAAATGTGTAAAAATTTCGGTCAGAAACAATGAACAAAAGTTTGGTTTCAAGAGGCCAATAAACGGAAGGCAGATTCTGCGTTGTAAAATTTCAGTACTGTGCAACAAAGAATCACAGTGCTACAAGTCCAGATTCTTAGTTATATAAAAGTTTTAGCCAAAAAGGATGATTAAAAGTTCAGTTCCAAGAAGCAATAATTGGCTGAAATTTCTGCAGTGTTTCACCTTTGCAACGATGATAATGTTTGCGACAAACAAAATTTGAAGCGGATAAAATTTGGAAAAAATCATCAACGTCTAAGGTAAAGGATTTTGTAGTATTGAAGAGGCGTGGGTGATAAAAATATACCAGAATTCCAGATCAAACACAAGGGGCAGCGGCAGATTGATTTGATATGCTGCTTGGGTGGAAGGTGGATGCGCGTGTTGTAGAAATTGTGGGAATTGCTTGGGAAGGTGGAGGCATGGATGATGGCTACAAGGATAGCAAGATCGCTGCTATGATATCAGATGATAAGACCCCAAAAGGAGCCTTATAGATTTTGATCCTTGAGGGGGATCAACCCTTGGAATGCTATAGGGGTTCCTCCCACCTAGACTCGGCACAAAGGCTGAATTGAATATGATAATTGCTTGCCTTCAAAGAGGAGGGCCACTACATCTTAAACAGTGATCAAAGTCCTAGCCCAAGGGGGCACTTACCTAGGTGAAATTACCCTTTTGCCCCTCCTATAGCCAACCTATCTTAATAGGAACAGGAGGCAGCTAAGTGGCTCTATAGCCGACCTAAGCAGGGGAAAACCCTAGCTGACCACTAAGGGGTGTGGCGGCTACTAAGCCCTAAGGGCTAATCTAAACTCTAGCCATACTCCTTTATAAGATAGGAGTGGCTTTATTATAATCTAACAGGATTTTTATTGACTAGTACTAAGATGATTAGGACTCAACCCAGTTGGAGTCCTATCATATGGATTTCATGTACTCTAACAAGGTTTAGAATCTTATGGATGTACCTGAGGGTATTGTACCCATCGGCTGCAAATGGATCTTCAAGAAGAAGATCAGAGTGGATGGAAAGGTAGAGACCTATAAAGCAAGACTAGTAGCTAAAGGATATCGTCAAAGACAAGGAGTTGACTATGACGAAACCTTTTCACCTATAGCTATGCTTAAGTCCATTAGAATTATTTTGGCCATTGCAGTACACTATGACTATGAGATCTGACAGATGGATGTCAAAACGACATTCCTCAATGGCAACCTCGAGGAAGAGGTGTATATGATACAACCAGAGGGATTCGTATCCAAAGAGAGTCCAGATAATGTATGCAGGTTGCTTAGATCCATTTAAGGATTGAAGCAAGCTTCTTGAAGTTGGAACATAAGATTTGATGAGGTGATCAGATCTTATGACTTCGTTAAGAACGAAGATGAGCCTTGTGTGTACAGGAAGGTAAGTGGAAGCGCTATCACCTTCTTGGTGCTATATGTGGATGACATCATAATAATTAAGAATGATGTAGGAATGCTCTCCATAATAAAGGCTTGGCTATTTGGAAATTTCTCCATGAAAGACTTAAGGGAAGCATCGTATATTTTGGGGATCCGGATCTATAGAGATAGATCCAAAAAGATGCTTGGTTGTCTCAGTCTAGGTACATAGACTCTATTATCCAAAGGTTTGACATGGAAAATTCTAAGAGAGGTCTCATACCGATGAAACATGAAATATCACTTTCTAGGAGTATGTCCCCAAAGACTCCTGAAGAAAGGGCATACATGAATAAGATATCTTATGCATCAGTGATAGGGTCTATCATGTATGTGATGCTATGTACTAGGCCTGATACCTGCTCATGACAGATATAGCACATGCTCTGAATGTCATGAGCAGGTATCAGGAAGATCCAGGTTTAGAACATTGGAAGACAGTAAAGTGTATCCTTAAGTACTTGAGAATGACTAAGGATCTTTTGCTGGTATATGGAGGAGGTAGCCTCCAGGTTGAGGGCTACACAAACTCGAGTTTTCAGTCCAACATTGATGATAGCAAGTCAAATTCAGGGTATGTTTTCACCCTGAATGGAGGAGTAGTAAGCTAGAAGAGTTCCAAGCAAGATACTACTGCTGACTCGACCACAGAGGTGAAATACATTACTGTAATAGAAACAACAAGACGAAGGGGTGTGGATGAAGAAGTTCATCAAGGATTTGGGAGTCATACCAGGCAGCGTGGAGCTGACTCCCATATATTGTGACAGTGACATTGTGATAACTCTAACAAAGGAACTCATGTCTCAACAGAATTATTCTGAGGAGGTTCCATCTGATTAAAGCGATCATGACCCAGAAAGATATAGCAATGAAAATAGTTCCATCCGAAGATAACATTGCAGATCCACTGACGAAGCCAGTAGCTCAGATTATATTTGAGCGTCACAAGGGTCTGATGGGAATCAAACAGATAGGTGATTGGCTTTTGGTCAAGTGGGAGATTGCTGGTTACAAGTGCCCTGCAAGCCAATCATGTAAGTGATGACATGTGTAACACGCTATTGATCTTTTTGCTTATGATTAATATGGCATATTCTTATATTATATTATTTGTTACATATATATTGTGATGTCCTTGGTTCTATGCAATGGGAATCGGATCGTGATGAGATCACGATAATGAGATCGATTTATCTTTAAACATAGATCCTAAATAATCTCGTTCATAGGTTACTCAAGAGGGACATTGAGGTAACCGGATAGATTGGTGTACTATATACCCGTCCATATGATGGAGGCGACTGGTCTCATAGCCACTTGTGTAGAGACACTAAGGATATAGTACAGATGCTCATTAGAGAATAAGTTCACTGATTGATCCGCTTATGAAATATTGTATGGTTAATGATACCTAATGTCAGACAATGATTTCATAGTCCCAGTTGTGTATCTGGTCCTTAGACTTGAGACACCAAGGATGCCTTGTATGAGTACTCCTTTCTTTGACGCCTGACCTATAGGTTTGAAAAGTTTCAGATCTGGTACAGCTAGTTATCGGGATTGGTAGCCAACCTTACGAAGGCAATTGAGTGTCAATAAAGGATCTTTCACTCTCGGTATCACGAGAAGAATATCACACACGTTACGAGGCAAGCGCGGGAGCCAAATTTCCATCGTTTCGTCGCAACAAATGGAGAAAGTTTTGCACAAAGCACATGGAGGATTTTTTATGCATATCCAGCAGCCATCTAAGGGGGAGAATATACAAATTTTAGATCCTAAGCTTGCCCTCTTGCTGGATGAATTCATGGACATTTTCACGGAGCAACGCGGGCTGCCCCCTAACCTGCAGCATGACCACCGTATTCCTATTCTGCCAGGCAAACCTCCAGCAAATTTGCATCCATATCGCTACCCTCACTTACAGAATGATGAAATTGAGAACATCATCAAAGAGATGCTGGACACCAGGGTAATTCGACCGAGTTGCAGCCCTTATTCTTCATCGGTATTGCTAGAACTCAAGAAGGATGGTACATGGCGGATGTGCATTGATTATCAGGCCTTGAACGCTATCACCGTCAAGGACAAATATCTTATACCCGTTATAGATGAGCTCTTGGATGAATTAAAAGGAGTCCGAGTCTTCACTAAATTGGACCTCCGTTCCAATTATCACCATATTCGGGTATGCATTGAAGACATTCCAAAAATTACATTCCGCACGCATAACGACCACTACAAGTTTCTGGTAATGCCTTTTGGACTTGCAAATGCTCCTTCTACTTTCCAAAGCCTGATGAATGACATCTTCCAGAATTTTCTATGTAAGTTTGTATTGGTTTCTTTGATGATATTCTCCTTTATAGCCCTACGCTTGATATATATTTTCAGCACTTACGAACTGTTCTAACGATTCTTCGAGAGAATACTCTTTATGTTAAACAGTCAAAGTGCAGCTTATTATAGTATAAAGTAGAGTATCTTGGGCACATTATATTAGAGGATGGAGTGGCGGTGAACCCGACAAAGATTGAGGCAATGCAAGGATGGTCGAGACCTACAAACGTACAATCATTACGCGGTTCCCTTGGACTTACGGGCTACCACCAAAATTTTGTGAAAGATTATGGCAAGATCAGTACGCTGCTCATGTCTTTACTGAAGAAAGACTCCTTGTGGTTGGATAAAGCCTCCGCAGCCTTCGAGCGACTCAAGGCAGCCATGATGATGATGTCGGTCCTAGCGCTGCCCGATTTTGGCCGCACTTTGGTCCTTGAGGCTGATGCGTAAGGAGTTAGAATTTGGGCTATTTTTATACAAGATAGTCGACTCCTAATTTACACTGAGGCTTCCCCTACACTTCATATGAGGTTTTTACAAGAGATACTAATTACTACCAAATTTAAAATATGGTTGGATACAGGTCCATGGCATGAAAGAGTTAAACTAGAAGAATTGCAATCCATGCTCATGCCAGATTGGGCTCTCATCATCCTGAACCATACCAGAGGGCAGTCACCATTCTAGAAGAAAGATTGGCTATCACTAAAGACTAACCATGTAACAACCTATGCAAGGAAAAAACTTTCCCCTGACAAACACCAAAGTAGAAGAAAATTTCTTGAGAAAGATCAAGTCCCCCTACATCTCCAGCTCCACCAGCATGAAATTCAAGCATCAAGAAATTAGTCTCCCTATTTCTTTAGGCCTTGCAAAATTGGAGATCATATTGGGGCCTCAACTTGAAGATCAGATTCGTGCACCAAATTAAAATTACAATTGATCCTCCAAGTATCCCACCTCAAATGGAAATTTAAAGACGACGACTCAGCTTAAGTTCTTCCAACTGGCACCTAAGCTGATAAGGAGTTGAAGACCCGGTTCCCTGAGTTCATGGAACTTCAGCCTTGAGGACAAGGCTGATTTGAAGAGAGCGGATTTGATAGGACTCCAGCAAAGTTGAGTCTCAATCTCCCTAGAAGTAGTCAATAAAACCCTGCTAGATTGTAATAAAGTCACTCCTATCTTATAAAGGAGTATGGCTAGGGTTCAGATTAGCCCTTAGGGCTTAGAAGTTGCTGCCCCCCTTACTGGTCAAGTCGGCCAGGGTTTCCCCTTGCTTAGGTCAGCTATAGAGCCAACCTAGCCGCCCCTTGTTCCTATTAAGATAGGATGGCTATAGGAGAGGCAAAAGGGTAATTTCACCTAGATAAGTGCCGCCTTGGGCTAGAACTTTGATCCCTATTTAAGATGTAGCCGCTCCCCTTCTTGAAAGGAAGCAATTATCATCTTCAATTCAGCCTTTGTGCCGAGTCTAGGAGGGACGAACCCCTATAGCGTTCCAAGGGTTGATCCCTCTCAAGGATCAAAATCTATAGGGCTCCTTCTGGGTTCTTATCAGTGATCCCTACGTCATGGCATCAGTAGATCTGATCATTGCCAAGTTAGAAGCCTTTGAGATGCATATAAAAGACAAACTATGCACTCTCTTCGTAGAATTCAGATTGGGCCGATCACCGAGCCTAACGAGATCACAGCAGGGTGAGAGTTCAGATCACAAGAACCCACCGGAGAAAGGAACAAGTGATAGACTCATCGTATCCACGCATAAGGGTGGACTTCCCTCGATGGGAAGGCAGAGACCCGACGGGATGGATTTCGTACGCAAAGCGATACTTCTGCTATCGCAAGACCCCGGAGGCTTCTATGATCGACATTACGATCATCCATCTAGGAAGAGAAGCTACTCAATGGTATGAATGGTATAAGCACACCCACAGAATCCTAACATAGAGGTAATTCAAGAGCGGGCTGCTACTCTGCTTCGGACTGTTCAAGTACAAAAACATCGACGACCAACTCACAGAATTTCGTAGATGTCCATAGTTCAGTAGTACTAGACTAGGTTTTTAGAACTATCTAACCAAACAAGATATTGGTATGAAAAATAATAGTCATGGACTTTCATCGAGGGGTTGAAGCCGGGAATCCGAGAAGAAGTCAAAGCACGACAACCCTACACAATGATGGCAACTATCTACTTCGCGCGACTACAAGAAGAAAAGCTGAACCATGATGCTTGGAGGACTAAGATCACCACTCGATTGGCAGCACCTAAGCCTTTGGCCCCCTTGCTACTCGCCGAACCTCCTAGCCAAAGAAGTTTACATGAAAACTTTGCGATAGATCTGTGTAGGGATTATATTGGCATTGCGACGAGTTGTGGAGCCATGACCACTATTGCAAAAAGGGGAGACTCTTGATGATTGAACCCATTAAAGAACTCAAACCTAAAGATGTGGATCTTGAGTCCGAGGAGGAGGATACAGAGGAGAAATCGCAACCAACTGTTAGCACCGCTCATGCTTTATCTGGCTACATGAACCCACAGACGATAAAAATTGATGGTTCCCTTAAGCAGCAGCCTGTCACCGTCCTCACCGACACTAGGAGCTCCAAAAATCTTATGAACAACAAAGGAAAATAGGTGATCTTATATAGGCAATGTGGGAATAAAGTAACGACGATCTCAAGACAATGCTTAGAGAAGCTTGATAAAATTTTAGGTGCCTCTACTGAACCAAGCCAAGTACTTCCTACCAAGCTGCACGACCTCTATATGCTAATTTTGCAAGAGGAACCACCCACCCATATTCAGCCATATTGTTGTCCACATCTTCAGAAGGCTAAAGTTGAGAGGATCATCCAGGAGACACTAGAGACATGGATCATTCGGCCATGATTTTCCCCCACAACGATATTTTATCTCCAAAAGCTCTACCTCTTTGCCTGCAGGGGCAAGCTCTTCCTGAGGTGCCACCTCTAGCCGAACTAGCTACGGCTTCTGATGTAGCACCCCCAAATCTCGGACTATTTCCAAAACCTCTCCCAGGAGGATACATGCTGCTCAAAGTCTTCTCTGTTGATGACCTCCGCTCAACTACCGACGACCACAAGAAGATCGAGCTCCTCCAGCGGCAATACTAGTATAGAATCCATGATACCAAAGCTTACTGGATGGAGATCAATTTTTTTATAAAACTGTCTCCCGACAAACTTCAAGATGAAAGAAAATTTAAAGATCGAGTTCTTCTACACCTGTAGCCCTATCAGTAGGGATACTCGAGCCTCAAGAAAGTGGTCTTCCTATTACTTTGGACCTTACAAAATTGGGGATTATATTGGAACCGTGACCTATGGATCGGACTTGCACACCAATTCAAAATTACAACTAATCCTCCAGGTATCTCATAGCAAATGGAAGTTTAGAGAGGATGACTCAGCCTAGATCCATTCACTCGACCCCCAAGTCGATGAGGAGGCCGAGTTCCAACTGGAGATTGCATGACATCATAGGATCACGATGCATCACCATCTATGAAGAGATACAAGACAAATATGGACTGTGGGATCATGATGCACCTACCACAGATGCAACAAGGAAGCCTCATGAAGAGTTGCAGATCAGGACCCAGATTCATAAAGTGTTAGCCTTGAGGACAAGGCTGATTTGAAGAGGGCAGGTCTGTTAGGACCCTAGCTTGGATGGGTCCTAAACCCAATTAGTCAGGGAGTTAATAAGGCCTGAGTCATATATGATCCCTCTAATCTAGCCATCAACCCTCTTGAATGAGGAGTCAACTAGGGAGGATCCCCCTAATTTAGCCATCATCCCCCTTGATTGAGGAGTTCTCTACTAGGTTAGGAATTTATAGTCGTCGTCCCCTTTCCTTCTTGGGTTGGTCGGCTAGGGTTAGGGTTTCTTGAGTTCTATTTAAGTATGTAGCTACCCCTCTTTTTGAATAAAAATCTATCACCTTTCCTCAGTCTTGTGTTGAATACCTTGGAGGAGGGAACCCCTATAGCATTCCAGGAGAGCCGATCCCATATAGAGATCAACCTCAAGCTTAGAATCCGCAAGGGTTCTAATACTGACCCCTCACCTACACCAGCAAGTTATTATCTCCTTCCCACTTAAAGATGTCCATCTACAACAAGGAGATGCTTGGGATTATGCACGCGGTGACAAAATGGAGACCTTACCTAATCAGCCGACGCTTTCACATAAAGACCGACCACAAGAGCCTCAAATACCTTTTAGAGTGGAATATATCATCCCTAGAGTAGCAAAAATGGGTAATAAAACTTCTCGAATATGATTATGAAATCACTTACAAAAGGGGGAAAAAGAATATGGTTGCAGATGAGCTCTCCTGATTACCCGAGCAAGTAGAAATTTCGGCCATCTCTCTTCCGATCAGCGACTTCCTCAAAGATATCAGGAAAGAATGGTGATAGGATCCCGAAGTAAAGGAAACCATCAAAAAATTAGAAGAAGAACCAAGCTTCGTGGCACACTTTAGTTGGGATTCGAAGGACTTATGCTATAAGGGATGCATAGTACTAGTGTCAAATTCTCCTTACATAAAGATCATCCTACAAGAGATGCATTCCACACTAGTGGCGGGGCACTCCAGATTCCTTCATACTTACAAGAGGATTAAACAAAACTTTTATTGGAAAGGGATGAAGAATACTATTGCTGAATTTGTAGTGCAATGCGACACATGCCAATGATATAAAGGTGAAATGGTGGCAAGCTGGGTGAAGCTGCAACCTCTACCCGGACTTGGTGTAGATTGATATATCAATGGACTTCATCGAAAGGCTACACCCATCTCAGGGAAAAGGTACAATCCTCATTGCGGTCGATCGTCTCACTAAGTATGCTCACTTTTGTGTCATTCGTAGCCCTTAAACCGCCATTAGCATTACTCAGATTTTCATGGACAATATTGTAAAATTGCATGGGATGCCTAGATCTATTATGAGCGATCGTGACAGAGTCTTCACTAGTAAATTTTAGATAGAACATTTTCAATTGCAGGGCACCAAATTAAAGATGAGCACAACATACCATCCTCAGATCGACGGCCAGACTGAAGTGGTGAACAGGTGCTTGGAGACATACCTCAGATATTTCACTAATGACTGGCCAAAAGAATGGACGAAGTGGCTCCCTTAGGCCAAGTGTTGGTATAATACGACTTATCATTCTTCCACTAAATGTACTCCTTATGAAGCAGAACGTGGCTGACCACCACCTGTAATACCAAAATATTCAATTGGCTTAGCCAAAGTAGACCAGGTGAACAAGGAACTCATGGACAGGGATCAAATTCTGAAATTACTAAAGGATATCTTTTTAGCAGCACAAGCAAGGATGAAGCAACAGTAGGACATATGCAAAAGTGAGAGGGAATTCTCAATCGGAGATTAGGTCTTTCTTCGGCTCCAGCCCAAAAGCATATGCCAATCCACACTATAGCTTCCATGAAGCTATCACCTTGCTTCTACGAGACCTATCAGGTCACATAGTGCATTAGAGCAGTGGCATACGTGCTGGACCTACTCGCAGACTCCATGATCCACCCAGTTTTTCATGTGTAGTGCTTGAAGCCTAAAGTTAGAGAGAACAAGATAGCCCAAAGTCACTTGTCGGACACTACAGCCCATAGAGAACTCCAGATCCAGTCGAGACCAACATTGACCATAAGATCGTGATAGATCGTCGATGTCCCACTATTGAGGTGTTGGTGTAGTGGACAAATTTACCCGTCAAAGATGCCACATGAGAGTCTTACAAAAACTTAAAAGTCAAATTTCTAAAGTTTATCGAGTTTTAGCCTCAAGGACAAGGCTGATTTGAAGAGGGCGGGCGGGTCTATTAGGACCCTAGCATGGATGGGTCCTAAACTCAATAAGTCATGGAGTTAATAAGGTCGTGAGTCATATAATATACCCCTATTATCTCCCTTGATTGAGGAGTCATCTAGGGTTTGGGGGATGAGTCCTCACTAGGTTAGGAGTTCCTAGCCGCCGTCCCCTTTCTTTCTTGGGTTGGTTGACTAGGGCTAGGGTTTCTTGAGCTCTATTTAAGCATGTAGCCACCTCCTCTTTTGAATAAGAATTGATCACATTTCTTTAGCCTTGTGTCGAATACCCTAGAGGAGGGAACCCCTATAGAGTTCCAGGAAGGCCGATCCCCTATAGAGATCAACCCCAAGCTTAGAATCCGCGAGGGTTCTAACAGTTGGGCAGAGAGCCTTGTTAGTGTACGCTAGTGGTCAGCCATCTTGCATTAGGATAGCACCAATTCTGACTCTCGACGCATCGGATTCAATCACAAACACCTTATCGAAGTCTGGTAGGGCTAGAACCGGTGTAGACATCATTGCAGCCTTGAGGGTATTGAAGGCTATTGTTGCTTCATCCGACCATAGGAAGACATCCTTTCTCAGCAACGTCATGAGGGGAACACTGATTTGTCGTAGTTCCTCATGAACTTGTGGTAGTAGTCGGTCAACCCTAGAAATCCTTGCACCGCTTTGATTATTTTCGACAGCGGCTAGGTTTTCATTGTTTTAATCTTCGAAGGGTCTACTGCTACTCCTTCCTTTGAAATAATACAGCTGAGGTATTCAACCTCGCTCTACAAGAAGCTACACTTCGACTATTTGACAAAAAGGGATTGTTCTCAAAGAATTGTCAAAACAAGTCGCAAGTGAGAGATGTGGCTTTTGAAGGAGGAGCTATAAACCAAGATGTTATCGAAGAAGACCAAAACGAACTTATGAAGGTAAACCTGAAAGATGTCATTCATAAGGCTCTAAAAAGTGGAAGGGGCATTAGTTAGGTCGAAAGGCATTACCAATAACTCATAGTGCCTATTGTGCGTCCGAAAAGCGATCTTCAGTGTGTCTTCCTTATGCACGCGGATTTGATGGTATCTGGACCACAAAGAGGAGCCAGGCATCTTCCTCTTCAAAGAATATAGGTTCATGTCTGTAAAGAATTATAATCACAAGGTTGTCGAGGATTAAAAACAAGAACGAGGTAAGGTGATGGAAGGTTCGACCGTACCCCAAGGAGCCAAGTTAAGACCTATGTCAATCAATCAGTCATTGTCTATCTTCCAAATAGCTTCAAAGGATACCTTAGCTAAAGAACTTGACTAACCTCCTCATCTGACAAGAAGGAGGGGGGGGGGGGGGGGGGGGGGGGGGAGTGGTGGGAGAGGGGAGGGGAGGAGGTGGGAGGGGAGGGGTTGGGGGTTGGTGGTTATATATATGATGCAACGACCATACAAGGTCAAACCCTAATCTCGACCCGGACCTATGAAAAAGAAGCACTCATTTCAACCCTTATGGCT
>JAQQAF010000003.1:21755530-21908030 GCA_029747655.1 Ensete ventricosum | reverse complement strand
GACTCTGTCTCATTTTCCTTCTCTAATTTCTTCCCTTTCAAGGGTTGACAGCAGCTCCCCTTAGTTGTCTTCTTCATCGTCTCCTTTTTCATATGCAACTCCCCTTCTTTTTTACCTGTGACTCCTCATTTGATAGAGACTGGTATATAAGGTTTGTGGATCATCTATTTATATCGTTGGTGCACAAGGCTTTCAATATCCTTGGTACGATTTTATTGACCACATGACCTCAGCCATGTTTCAGCACAAAAGCACCAAAGCTCTAATCGTCTCAATATATCTATCATAAGATTTGCATTGTGATTGTTGGGATTCACATGGATTGGGTTGCTCTTCTGGGACATCATTCATAAATGTTCAAAGGTTTCATTAATTTATTCATATAAAATGAGAAAATAATTCATTACCTAGTTGCTACAAAGAAAATTATAATTTGGATGGCTTATCATCGAATGTGTGTCTTGCTACCCCCTTTCTCACTTTCATTCCTAATTCTGCCGAATCACATCCAAACCTCTTCCAAATTCAAGCAATAGTTGAAGGAAAAGCCCAATTTCTCCATAAGAAAGTTGGAATTGAAAATCCAGCCAGATATTTCTATAAAATTTAAATCCAAACAAACTTTGTTAACTTAATTACTAGAATTTAAAGTTCAATTTGGTCAAGAATAGAGCGATTTCTTTATTTATTATGATATGATCATTAATTAAAGAAATCACAGGTATATATGATATATTATGTGATCAAAATTTATCATGTTTAGATGACTCTCTTAACTTATTCGTGGATTACATCGTATTCTTTCGATAATAACTTGTTTTCCTTTACTATATATATTCTAATATAATATTTTTGTTTTGTAGACTTTACCAATTTAATTATGTGAATGTTGTTTGTATTTATCATTAAAAGATGAGAAGGAACCATAAAATTGTATTTCTTTAGGGTTTCGAGGAGCCTTTGAAAGTCTCATGCTGCGTGTAACATACCGTTTGTTGGTACGCTAGCATATACCAGAATTGTACTGATCCTCCCTTCCATGAACTCGCATGACTCAAACATAAAAATTGAAGGCCAAGCTTAAGCGTAGAAGAAAACTTCAAAAATTAACTTGTGCACTTGAATGGTCATATAGCTTATATAGATAGGATGGGATGGGTTTCTCATTAAAAACTCCTTGCTCTGACCATCAAGAACAATTAATGAAATGTACAACTAATGCACCCAACAAACAGAAATATTATTTAGCTAGTCTTTCTTTTATTCTTGGGTTAAAAAAATAATTTTACAGAAATACTTTTATAAAGATCGTAATATAATTTTCAAAAATATCGAGATTAAAAAAGACAAGGATATCGAGATAATTAATTATAAAAATAATATACAATTAACCCCCTTTTTTTTTATGGAATGATATCGTGACGAAACCATCATGATTAACGAAGAAATCTTTTTGTTCTATTCAAACGATTACTACAACAACCCGCAATGATAAGTCTAAGCTAATCAGTAGGCTGGGGACACGAATTCTTAGGATGCTGTCCAAATTGTACCGATGATAAGCCTCCCACGTAGGACCCTACTGGCTACCCCCCCCCTTCACACCTCCCTTTGACCAAGAAACGCCAATTTCTACCAGTAGGACCCTACTGAGAAGTACCGGTGGCAGTAAGAAAAAAGTCACATTTCCATCAACAAAAAAAAATGCCAAAGCGGTCGAAACTAAAATTGCATCCAATAGCAGAAGCAAGGATAGGATAAAAAATTTCTTCTGTCTTCTATGTTCATCGCATCAGCATGCAAATGTAGTTACGTAGGGAAAAGTCTGATATCTACGAGTAGATTATGCGACCTTTTCTCACAATCTCCACTGTGTCCAAAGATGCAGTTGACATATATGTATGGGGGCTGAGAGAGCCTTGTCATATGTGATGGTTGTTGGTGGGGGTAAAAACTTGTTGCTTGTATTTGGAGTAGGTGGTTTGTTAAAGATGATAAGTATGACGAGGAGAGAGAGAGAGAGAGAGAGAGAGAGAGAGAGAGAGAGAGAGAGAGAGAGAGAGAGAGATGTGGAGGAAGAAGATTCTAATTAATATCAAATTGTTAGAATTGATAACAAAACATATAAATAAAATAATAGTGAATATAAGGTCCGCATGGTTTGGTACTCTTTGTTTATGTTAAAAAAATATTTTTCTATACAAAGATAATAAGTAAAAAAATTCTATCTCTTCAGTTTATTCAAACTATGCCCTTTTACATTTTCTTTATTTCCCAGAAAAAAAAGATAAGATTCCACATTTGTTTCTTCGCTCATTTTATAACTATTTAACAACGAGAAATGAATCTATTTTATAGAGCCTTAATTTCATGAAAGAGGTCTCAATCTTTTTTTAATTAAGTTTATTTCTCTAAACATTAACTAGGGAAACTTCAAAACACTCAATTATTTCCGCATCATACCACCAAAATCTTGATACAAAAAAAAATAATCAATAATATATTAATGAATCAGTCATTAATTTTCAAGAGTTTATTCTTGTCAAGCATAAGTATTTCTTAATGTGAAGATGTTAGGTAATTTAGTTGGCAAATATTTTTTAAAAAACTAGATTAGTTCATAATGAGATCTTGGGACCTTTTTTCGTCGCTTATCCTCTCAAAAGAAAAAAAAAAAAACACCAAATGTATGCTGGATGGATGCTGCCATTGTTGCCTTTAGGGACAATATTTACCGTCTGTGTCAAAAGGTCATATCTGACAGCAAAGCTTCAATATTCTGGAGAAAATTAGTGCCGTTCGAAGTCCAAAAACCAACAGTGAATGACTTCAAGCAATGCTGTTTAAGCAGCAGTCTATGTTTTCTTTTGTGAAAGCCCCATACCCCACCTAGAAGAAACAAACAACTTTTGATCATACCCATATACCCTTCTAGGGTTAGACCATAGGCATCCTCTTCTTTTTTTGCAGTGACAGGGAAAGGAATAGATTCGACTCCTTTCGAAGGATTTAAATGGAGGAGAAGGGGAAGAGACTGAGGTCATATGGTTTCCTTGATCAGAATACATAGGAGGGTACACGCCATGAAGTTCTTGTTTCAGTGCCCTTGCTGCTCCTGCTTTTGCTTCATGAAGACGAAGAAGAGCAGCAAGCCTAAGGAGAAGGAAGCCAAGGGAGATTGAGATTGAGGAAGCCGAGGATGCCTGCTGCCCTCCTACTGCTACGGCAACCACAAAACCAAGGATATATGAGTTGCTGCAGCTGATCCATCAAAGCTTTCACGGTTTGTGAATTGTGTGCGTCTGTGTATCTCACCTAGTAAGTGCCACGAGATGTTGTAGTAATCCTTCCTCTTGGATTATGATGCAGAAAACCTTGGGTCGTCATGTCTCTTTCCCTAGCTGTTTCACCGACACTAGACTACTAATCTGTGCCACAAAGCTGCTGGTAGACTTTACAGAACTTAACGAGATGATCAAAAGGACGTGAGCATTGCTTTTGACCATTTACTAAGCTGTTCATTCATAAATAATGAGAGCATAAAAGGGATCTGATACAATTTTTTTACAAAAAAATCATATTAGCAAAATTGTAGAATTACAAGAAAAGCTCTATGGATCATAATACAAAAACTGATTAGCTATTTCCCTCTGTAAGAAATACATCTCTAATCAATCTACACACGTGGCTAGTCAATTAGTAATCTTATTCCCTTATCAATATATATGTGTCATAAGAAAAGAATCAAAACATCAAAGAATATGTCAAAGTTTCATATCATCCAATGGACTTGCATCGGATGCACCAGTATCTCTGAGTCCGACTCCATATGAATTATCTTGACTTCGTCACGAGTAACAATATGCAACCGATCCTTGACAGCTACCGTTTTGTAATAAATGACACTCTTCTTTTCAACAAATTTGCATCCATTAGTATCATTTTTCAAAATAACCCTACACCTCCATTATCCTTGTCCTTAACCATCATAATTAAGTTTCATCCATCACAAGTCGGACATACTCTAAGACATTTGCCTTTGGATCTACCTATGCTCAATATCATCCAAGGGATTTACCATGTCAATGCCAATTACCTTATAAAAGATATCATGCACAGAAGTAGATTTATGTTTAAAAACAAACTCATTCCTATTCTCCATAGCCACCATAGTGCAGTAGCAATGATAACTTCAAAAATAGAATCTACTCACATCTGGAAACCCTCATTAATTCACTCACCCTCATGCCATGTAAAAAAAATCTGATGCAATCTTTACTATGCATCTAATCCAAAGTTCATTGCATGAGATACAGCCAATGATTGAAACAAGGCTCAAATCTACTCACCAGAATTGGTAACCACTTTGTAATCCCAATCAAGTTGGTCTTAAATTTGTTACCATAGATCAATCACATATATTTTTTCTTTCAAAAAGAAAATTACGATTTCATTAATCAAGTACCCTAAAGCTCAGAATATAATAAAAGCTATTGATCGGGAGAAACATCTTCACAGAGTCGAGTGCAAGTGACCTTAGTAAAGTTTGTTAATAAATTTGTAGACCGATTTCCTTTTCTATGTATATATATAGCCCTAAATCCTCCCTAGGTGCAAATATAAAGATCAAAATAGAAAAGAATAAATTTTTCCTCTCACCATCACATGGAACCGACATAATTCTCTACATTCTCTACCGTCCTAGAGAGAAAAGATGAGATTTACGAGGCTACATTTTGATTCTTAAGCTTTCCTGCTAATTGGCTAGTTTTAGCCCTCCAAGCTAATATGATTTTTAATTGCATTAAACTATTAGTTAGTTCATTTACTTGTTAAAAAAACCAAATAACCGTGGGAAGATGTAATTGTGCCTACGGTGTATTTAGAAATTAATAAAATTCTTATAAAATAATTGGAAAAACGGATAGTAAAAAATAAAAAAGTATGGTAAAATCATAATAATGTACATATGGTCTATTTATTTATGTTTTATGTGTAATTGGCAAATTATATATTTTATGTATAATTAGAAAAATAAGCATCTTAATTATCGAATGAGTTAAGCATCAACGATTTGACTTAGTACCCAATGACTTAATCAAGTTTGTTTTTCAAAAGTAATAATATGTAGAGTTACAATTAATGTATATGTTTGAAACTATAAAAATATATGATTTGCATCTAGTAAATGAAATATATATTAAATTTGAAGGTATATTTTTAATATTAATTATTCAAAAGGATTAAAAATATTTGATTACAATTAGTTTTAAATGTTATATGAGTGGCTATATTTGAAATGAAAGGTAAAATTAATTTATTCAAATATTAGTTTTCTAAATGTGTTTGATACCTTATATTACATAATGTTGTAGTTGTCTAGTTAGTAAGTATGAGTACGATCTTGACCTTATATCAATATATATTTTATATTGGAACATATTTCAAAATCTAGTTTTTTCTAATCTGAAGATAACAATAAATATGTTACTTACAGCATAGGGTTTAACATAAAGTCTTGTCATGATATATAACATGATTCTGACCATTAGTTCCATTATGATTATTGTTTTAAAATATACCCTTAGCAATAATTATATTATTGGCTATCTCTAATCATAAAAGAAATCACATAAGTTTGTCTACAGCATGATAAGAATTAGAAGAAATATTTATCCACAGCATGATAAAGATCTTGCAGTGGGAATTGGATTATGATGTGATCACGATAATAAGATCGATTCATCTTTAAACACAAACCCTAAATAATCCTAGTCATAGGTTACTCGAAAGGGACATCGAAATAATCGGACAGACTGATATATTGTATACTTGTCCATATGATAGATGTGACTGATCTCATAGCCACTTATGTGGAGATATTAAGGGTACAATACAAATGCTATTTGGAGAATTAGTTCACTGATTGATCCGCTTATGGAATGTTGGATGGTTAATGATACCTAACGTCAGATAGCGATTCTATAATCTCAATTGTGTGTATGGTCCTTAGACTTGAGATACTAAAGATGCCTTATTTGAGTACTCCTTTCTTTGACGTCAGACTTACAGTTCTAGAAAGTTCTAGATATGATACAATCAGTTATCGGGATTGATAGTCAACCTTACGAAGGCAATTAAGTGTTAATAGAGGATCATCCACTCTCGATATTACAAGAGAAATATCTCATGTGTTATCGCTCAGACAATCCTCAATCGGGGTCATTTGGATTGAGAGAGGAGTGCTCCGAGAAAGTCGGATGAATTTTGTATGAGGCTTAATAGTCTCATACGCAATATAAGATCTCTGGGATATTAGATGGATGAGGGACTATAGATACACAATAATTGAGGATAGACAGATCCAATGGATAAGATCCTATATACCGTCTAAGGAACATGACATAGTGGCCTAGTACGTCCATAGTTGATAAGTCAAGTGAATTATTATGAGATAATAATTCACTAAGTCAGAAGGAGTTTAGATAGGTAGGACTCATGACCAATTAGCCAATGTTAATTGGTCATTGAGATTGGATAGAACATGACATAGTGGCCTAGACAGATCCAATGGTATTGAGTCTAGAGGGTCACACATATATGTAGATATTTCAGCGAGTAGAGGATTGGATATAACTTATCCAATTAGCCAATGTTCTCATTAGATGAGACCCAATATTAATCGACTTCTTGTATGAGGCCTAGTTAGAAGGTAATTGAGATTATTGGATAGAGATCCATAATCCACTATTAGTGGGTAATTGGATGGAGATCCTACCCACTAAGGCAAGATCCATTAGGATTTTATGGTGGCTCTATATAAATAGGAGGCAACAGTGGCACAATAGTGATAGACTGCACCTTGGCCGCCCCTGTTATTCTCCTCCCTCCCTCATCTTCTCAGCCAATCAGCCCTTCCCTGCTACGAGAGGGCAGCAAAGAAGATAGGTGAGATCTTCTTTCACGAGTGCTGCGAGAAGATACGCAAGAGTTATGAGTTTTTGGGCTCCGATTGGAGGAGCATCGCTGCAACGATCCATAGTGTGGATACCACTAGAGAGGAGGATGTTTGACCTTCTTCATCTACTCCATCTCGATCTAAAATTTCAGGGATATACAATATCCCTTGGTATTCAATCTCTCACATATTATAGTTTTGGGTTTTGTAGGTATTTTGTGCACCAATATTTGCACGATGACTTGATATACGTATTAAACCTAATTTGTTTTTTTTTAGCTGCACATATGATGCTCCTGTTGAGATTCCCAATAGTAATATCAAAGCTAGGTTGCTTGTGTAAAAGATTGGCTTTTAAATTACGTGTGATGAAATTGAATCGTATAGAACTGTTCTATGCATTATTGCAGCGTTCACGGGCAAACTACCCGCGAGAAGGGGGTAGCCACAAGTGGGCAGGCTGCATACAACAGTGGCCGCCCATGGCCAAGCCCCCTGCAAGGGCAGTCGCCCGCAACTAGAGCCGCCTGCAAGGATAGCCACCTAAAGGGGCGGCGCTTGTGGGCACAACGATTGTGGGCAAGCTACCTATGGGCAGAGGCACGGTGCCCACCCATAAGGGCGACCGCTCGAGGCAGCGGTGGCCACCTACTGGCAGGGTATATATATATATATATATGTGTGTGTGTGTGTATATATATATATATATATTTGCATACGATGTAGATATATATTAAATATGTTTATGTATGACATGAGATATTAGGAGACTAAAACTAAACCAAACCCCTCCTATAATAATATTAAGTTGGTGAGCGTGAGACAATAGGAAGAAATTGAATCACGACATAAGTTGAGTTGATCGAGTCTCTTGAAACTCACCTATCTACGTGATTTAAGATCTTGTCTACGACATAGAGATGTCACTGGTGACCTGAGGACATTGTATGTTTGATTGAGTCCCTCAAGGGTATATCATCAAATCAGACTTATCTATTAATGATATTGATGACTTAATTGAACATCATGGTTGGTCGAGTTGTTGGGAAATCTCAGCAGGTGCATCACATGCACAATGAAAATCTAAACAAAAATTGGTTTTCCATGCAGATCAAATCGTCGTGCAAAAGACTGGGGTCACGAGAAAAACCGTAAAAATCGAAAAATCGCGATGTGTGAGAGATTGATTTTACTTAGGGAGATCATATATCCCTGTATTCCAGATCCGGATAGAGAAGAGGTCAAGCATCCTCCTCTCTAGCGGTATCCACACGATGGATCTCTGCAGCGAAACTCCTCTAATCTGATCTTGCAACTCTTGCTCAGAGGGAGGGAGGAGAATAGGAGGTGGTGACTAAAGCTGCAGCGTATCAACCATGAGTCTCCCCTCCTATTTATAGAGAGCCACCAAAAGCCCTAGGGCTCCTGCCTTAGTGGGTATTAAATCTCCATCCAATTACCCACTAACCTTGTATTATTGGATCTCTATCCAATAATCTCCTTAGGCCTTTAATTGGGCCTTAATCAAGGAGCCCATCAGCATAGGGTCTCGTCTAATGAGAATAGGGGCTAATTGGATCTTCATCCAATCCTCTATTCGCTGAAGCATCCATCATATGTGTGTGACCCTCTAGGCCTGATATCGAGCTGGTCGTGAGTCTCTTTCATCAGAACTCCTTCTGATATAGTGAATTATTATCCCCATAATAATTCACTCGACTCATCGACTATGGACGTAATAGGTCACTACGCCATAGTCCCCAGACGATACAGGGGGATCAAATCCATCTGACCTGTTTGTCCATAGTTACCGTGTATCTATAATCTCTCATCCAACTAATATCCTAGAGACCGTATATTGGACATGGTACTATCAGGTCACAAACGAAATCCGTCATAGTCTCACTCTAATCAGATTCTCTCGGAGAACTCTTTATCTCTCAATCCGAATGACCCTGACCAGGAATTTGTCTGAGCAAGAACATATGAGATATTCCTCTCGTGATACTAAGAGTAGATGATCCTCGATTGACACTCAATTACCTTCGTAAGGTTGGCTACCAATCCCAATAACCAACTGTACCAGATCTGAAACTTTCCAAACCTGTAAGTCTGGCATCAAAGAAATGAGTACTCATATAAGGCATCCTTGGTGTCTCAAGTCTAAGGACCAGATACACAACTGGGACTATGAATCGCTGTCTGACATTAGGTATCATTAACCATACAACATTCCACAAGCGGATCAATCAGTGAACTTATTTTCTAATGAGCACTTATACTATATCCTTAGTGTCTCCACACAAGTGACTATGAGACCAGCCGCCTCCATCATATGGATGGGTATATAGTACAACGACCTGTCCGGTTATCTCAATGTCCCTCTCGAGTAACCTATGACCAGGATCATTTAGGATTTATGTTTAAAAGTGAACCGATCTCATTATCATGATCTAATCACGATTCGATTCCCGTTGCACAGAACCAATGACATCACAATATATATGCAACAAATAATATAATATAAAAATATATCAATATTAATCATAAGCAAAAAGATTACGCAGTGTGTCACACGTGCCATCACTCACGTGATTGGATTGCAGTGCACTTGTAACTAGCAATCTCCCACTTGACCTAAAGCCAATCACCTATGTGTCTGATCCCCATCAAACTCCTATGATGCTTAAATACAATCTGAGCTAGCGGCTTCGTCAGTGGATCTGCAATGTTATCTTTGGATGGAACTCTTTCCATTGCTATATCTTTACGGGCTATGATATCTCTTATCAGATAAAACATTCTCAGAACATACTTGGACTTCTGATGAGACTTGGGTTCCTTCGCTTGAGTTATCGCCCCATTGTTGTCGCAATATATAGGAATTGGTTCCACACTGCTTGGTACGACTCCCAAATCTTTGATGAACTTCTTCATCCATACCCCTTCCTTTACTACTTCTGCTACAGCAATGATTCTGCCTCTATGGTCGAGTCAGCAGTGTATCTTGCTTGGAACTCTTCCAGCTTACTGCTCCTCCATTCATGGTGAAAATATACCTTGAATTTGACTTGCTATCATCAATGTCAGACTGAAAACTTGAGTCTGTGTTGCTCTCAACCTGGAGGCTACCTCCTCCATATACCAGTAAAAGATCCTTAGTCCTTCTCAAGTACTTAAGGATACACTTTACTGCCTTCCAGTGTTCTAAAGCCTCCGCAGCCTTCAAACGACTCAAGGCAGCCATGACGATGACGTCGGTCCTAACGCTGCCCGATTTCGGTCGCACTTTCGTCATTGAGGCCGATGCATCAGGAGTTGGAATTGGGGCTATTCTTATGCAAGATGGTCGACTCCTAATTTACACTGAGGCTTCCCCCATACTTCATACGAGGTTTTTACAGGAGATACTAATTACTACCAAATTTAAAGGTTGGATACAGGTCCATGGCACGAAAGAGGAGTAAAACTAAAAGAATTATAATCCATGCTTATGCCAGATTGGGCTCTCATCATCCTGAACCATACTAAAGGGCAGTCACCATTCCAGAAGAAAGATTGGCTATCACTAAAGACTAACCATTTGGCAACATATGCAAAGAAGAAACGGCCTCCCGACAAACTTCAGGATTGACGAAAAATTGAAGATCGAGTTTTTCTACACCTCCAGCCTGATTAGCAGGAAACTCGAGCTTTAATGAAGTGGTCTCCCTATTTCTTTGGGCCTTGCAAAATTGAAGATCACATTGGGGCCCTAACGTGGAGATTAAATTCGTGCACCAGATCAAGATTACAGTTGATCCGTCAGGTATCCCACCGTAAGTGGAAATTTAAAGAAGACGACTCAACCCAAATCCTTCCAACTAACACCCCAACTGATGAGGAGGCCAAAGTTCAGTTAATGATAGCATGAGAGTCACATGAGGAGTTGAAGATCTAATTTCCAAAGTTTATGGACCCTTAGCCTTGAGGACAAGGTTGATCTAAAGAGGACAGACTTGATAGGACTCCGGCAGGGTTGAGTTCTAATCATCTTAGTACTAGTCAATAAAAACCCTGTTAGATTGTAATAAAGTCACTCCTATCATATAAAGGAGTATGGCTAAGGTTTAGATTAGCCCTTAGGGCTTAGTAGCCACCACAGCCCTTACTGGGTTGGTCAGCTAGGGTTTCCCCCTGCTTAGGTCGGCTATAGAGCCACTTAGTCGCCTCTTATTCCTATTAAGGCAGGTTGGCTATAGGAGGGGCAAAGGGGTAATTTTATTTAGGCAAGCACCCCCTTAGGCTAGGGTTTTGATCCCTATATAATGATGTAGTCACCCCTTCTCTTGAAGAAAGCAATTATCAATTTTATTTTAGCCTTGTGCCGAATCTAGGAGGGAGGAACCCCTATAGCATTCCAAGGGTTGATCCCCCTCAAGGATCAAAATCTATAGAGCTCTATTCGAGGTTCTATCACAATAGCAATGAGATAGAGTTGTGCGAGGTTGGAGAACCTAGCTCAAGCACTATTCCAAAGTCCAAATCTGTTCATGTACCTAGCACATATGTTCTAACTTTGCATAGGTCTAGCAGAGCATCTCACCCTCCTGAAAGATATGTAAGACATATTAGTAGAGAGGACATTCAAGATGGTGATCGTCAAACCTATAAGGAGGCTATTATGAGTATAGACTCCGAAAAGTGGCAAGAAGCCATGAATTCAAAGATGGATTTCATGTACTCCAACAATATTTGAAACCTTGTGGTTGCACCTGGGGGTATCGTACCTATTAGCCGCAAATAAATCTTCAACAAGAAGATCAGAGTAGATAAAAATACAGAGACCTATAAGGCAAGGTTGGTGGCTAAAGAATATCATCAAAGGTAAGAAGTTAACTATAACGAGAATTTCTCACTGATAGCCATGCTAAAATTCACCAAACTTCTTATAGCCATTGTAGCACACTATGACTATGAGATCTAGTAGATGGATGTGAAAATCGTATTCCTCAACGATAACCCTCAATGGGGGAGGTGTATTTGATATAGCCAGATGAGTTCTTATTCAAAGATAGTTCATATAAGGTGTGCAAGTTGCTCAGGTCCATCTATGGACTGAAGCGAGCGTCCTGAAATTGGAACATAAGATTTAATGAGGCAATAAAATCTTATGACTTTATTAAGAACAAAGATAAGCTTTGTGTATACTGGAAGGTAAGTAGGAGTGCTATCACCTTCTTGATGCTGTATATGGATAACATCATAATCATTGGGAATGATGGAAAAATGCTCTCCATAGTTAAGGCTTGGGAATATAAAAATTTCTCTATGAATGACTTAGGGAAAACATCATATATTTTGGGGATTCAGATTTATAGAGATAGATCCAAGATGATGTTTGGCTTATCGCAGTCCAGGTACATAGACATCATCATCAAAAGGTTTAAAATGAAAAATTCCAAGAGAGATCTTATACTGATGAGACATGGAATATTACTTTCTAAGAGTACATCCCCAAAGGCTTCTATAGAAAGGGCAAACATAGATAGGATACCCTATGCCTTAGCGATAGGGTCTATCATGTATGCTATGTTATGCACTAGGCCTAATATAGTGCATGCTTTGAGTGCCACGAGCAGGTATCAAGTAGATCCAAGTTTGAAACATTGGAAGGTAGTACCCTGAAGTACTTAAGAAGGACTAAAGATCTTTTACTAGTATATGGAGGTGGTAGCCTCCAGGTTGAGGGCTACACAGACTCGAGTTTTCACCTTGACATCGATGATAGGAAGTCAAACTCAGGGTATGTCTTCACCCTGAATGGAGGAGCTATAAGCTAAAAGAGTTCCAAGCAAGATACTACTCCTGACTCTACCATAGAGGCAGAGTACATTGCTGTAACATAAGCAGCAAAGGAAGAGGTACATGGATGAAGAAGTTTATTAGGGATTTGGGAGTCATACTGAGCAACACAGAGTCAATTCCATATATTACGATAATAACGAGGCGATAGCTCTACCAAGGGAACCCAGGTCTCATCAGAAGTGTTTTAAGGTGGTTCCAATTAGTTATAGAGATAGTGCCCTGAAAAAGATGTAGCAATAGAAGAGTTTCATATGAAGATAACATTGTAGATCCACTGACAAAGTCATTGGCTCAAGTTATCTTTGAGCATTACAAGGGTCTGATGAGGATCAGACACATAGGTGATTGACTTTAGGTCAACTAGGAGACTATTGGTTATAGGTGCCCTACATACCAATCATGTGAGTGATGACATGTGTGACATACTACATAGTTTTTTTTCATTATTATTATTATTATTAATGTTAATATATTTTTATATTATATTATCTATTGAATATATATTATGATGTCTTTAGTTCTGTGCAATTAGAATCAAATCATGATGAGATCACGATAATGAGACCGATTCACCTTTAAACACGGGCCCTAAATAATCCAAGTCATAAGTTATTCGAGAGGGGCATTGAGATAACCGGATAGACTGATGTACTATTTACCTATCCATATGATAGAGGCGGCTAGTCTCATAGCCACTTATGTAGGGATACTAAGGGTACAATATAGATGCTCATTGGAGAATGAGTTCACTGATTGATTCGCTTATAGAATGTTGGATGGTTAATGATACCTATTATTAGACAACGATTTCATAGTCTCAATTGTGTGTATGGTGCCACGACCCTCGAATTATCGTATTTAGAGGGGTGACCCTGTCTTACAATCGATAATATTGTAATCATTACAATCCAATCCATGATCCAAACTAACATTTGAGAAAATTGAGAAACATTCAAACTTTAAAATTCACATCTATAAAACCTATGCAGTTTATAATCATACAACACATCACTCAAACATTTATGAAACTCAAAGCCAATTTAACAAATATTAACTACACTTATAATTCATCAGCAAAAGAACCTATACAGTCATAAAACCAATCATTTACCACAGCTTCACTTCATCGTAGACTAATCTTAACATTCCAAAATAACTCTAAACGTGAGAGGTCATTGAAAATTTTTACATGATATATCAATCAAATTCATTGATAACATTTCATTATATACAAAATATACTTATACAAAAACTACAATATATCATTTGATAAAATTTGCCCAAAAGTCTGATATTTCTCTACTGCCTCAGTCCTATCTTAACATTCAATGAGTGTCAAGCTAACCTGAAAAATTTTGATAACAAAGGAGTGAGCTACAAAGCTTAGCAAGCGTTTAATATATCCAAGATGAGCGGATGGTTACAAATAAGTCTGATATCAAGATACAAAATAGTGATACAAAAATTCATGGATCTCAACTTATTAGATATAGAATTTCAATTGTCATTCATTCAAAACATATTTAGTTGATAACAAATGGAATACAGAGTAATTGGAGTATATCAATGACGTAAGAGGTAGTTCGTAGCATATTAAAGGCATACAGGATATATCAGAACATATCAATTATAAATGAAATATTCTGGAGTAGATCAATGGCGTGTGAAATGTTTCAGAACATATCAATAGCACATAAAATATTTCGATGGCAAAAGGAATATTTTGGAGCATGTCAAAGACGTAAACGTATTTCGATGCACATCAATGGTGAATGAATAATCTCAAAGCTTATCAAATGAACAAATAAAGAATAGAAGCTCAAATATCATATTGAAGTCACATTCATTTTATTCTTATCGAAAGCGTATATATAAACTCAAAAGCAATGCTTTGGATATCATATAAAAAACATAAAGGGTGAAGTGAGATCATAAACATAATATAGTTCATCCATCTCTGAATGACCATCAAATATAAGTCTCCCACATCTAAGAGCTCCATCCACCCACATCTAAATGAAGTCATAGGGGCCGGTAGAGCATCGCAGGCTCTAAGGATAACTCCCTTTACCATTTCTGGTAAATGTTCACATTATCCCATAAACATCAGAGTACAAAAGGACATGAGCAATAAAAGTAGCATATATCATAAGCACATGCGGAACAAAGAAATATACATGTGCCAGATATGAAACAATATGATGAATATAAAAACATTCATAATATGCATTCAGATAGGTAAGGAATTAAGAATAATAGTACACAATAATTCAAAGCAATAATGTAAAGCTTAATTGAAGAAAGGACTTTAGCTAGATCATAAATAAAATATGATCCAATATCATATCAAAAACATAGATGGTGAAGTGTGATCACAAACATAATATGGTCCGTCCATTTCTGGATGACCACCGAACATAGTAGAGTGTCACAGGTTCTAAGCATAACATCTTTTACCATTTCTAGCAAAGGTTCAAAATATCCCACAAACACCAGAGTAAAAAAGGACATGTGAATAATAAAATGACATATATAAGAAGCATATGTGGAATAACGAAATATACATGTGCCAATATAAAATAATATGATTAATACATAAACATTCTCAATATGCATTCAAATAGGCAAAAAATAAAGAACAAGAGTGCACACGAATCATAGTAATAATATAAGGTTCAATTGAAGAAAGAACTTTATCTGGATTATAGACAGAATATGATCTGATATCATAAAAAAACATAGATGATCAAGTGATCATAAACATAATATGGTCCATCCATTTCTGGATGACCACTAAACATTGTAGAGCATCACAGGCTCTAAGCATAAGTTCCTTTACTATTTCTAACAAAATTTTACATTATCCAACAAACACTAGAGTACAAAAAGACATGAGCAATAAAATGGGCATATATCGGAAGCATATGTGAAACAATGAATCATGCATGGGCCTGTACGAAACAATATGATGTAACATCAATTAACATATAATATATCAGATATGTAAGAAATCAAAGACAAGAGTATGAAAGAATTCAATTTTGATATGGATGAAGCAAGAATAGGTAAAAATTGATATAATCCCTATTCTAACAGAATTCAAGGGGCACATTACATAAATTATCAACAATCAAATATGCTTTAAATTACTCAAAAAAGCTACTTTTGGAAAGCTAAATCAATCTACTTTCAGAATAGATTTTCATACAAATTGAAGTTTCTAACAAAGAGTTACAAATGATTTGGCAACCAAGATCAGAAATCATTGTCCATATTTTGTAGAATTCATATTGTCCATCAAAAAAGAGATTTCGACAGTCATTTGGACTCCAAATCTTTCAATCTTTGTTTCAAAGTCTATGAGTCTAATTTCTAATGAATCTAGTTTTATATAAATTAGAGATTTTAACCAAGAGATATATACAATTTAGTGATAGAAGGTTAGAAGCTACAAACTATGTTTTTACAGATTTCGTTTGTTCGGTTTAAGTAAATGTTTGGGGTGGCAAATAAACTTCAAAATTTTTAAACTTGGTTTCAAAAGAAAGATCTATAAATCAATTTTTGAATTAGGTTTTGTCTAAATCAGACGTCTGTACTGAAAGTTACAACTTTAACAAGGCAGACAAGTCATAGTCTCAAAATATTCCAGATTTAAACTTTTACAACCAACAAAAGAGATTTCAGATTATGTTTAGAATTTTTATCATAACCAAGGCAAAAATAAAGATAAATATTAGTAGAAGAAAGATAGAATATTTGTCTTTCAAGATTTTGGTCCCAGATGTGTGGATTTGATCAAAATCCCTAAATCCCAAAATCTATTCTTCTCCTCTTCATTTTCTTCTTCTTCTCCTTCTCTTTTTTTTTCTTCTACTCTTATCCACCAACTCAGGTTCCTTAAGGGAGAAGGAAGAGAGATAGAGGCAGTGGAATTTGTTGTTTTATGCATTTTACACTTTAGTCCTTATTTTATTAATATTTATGATTAGGTCATTTGGATTTTAGAAACAGGTCTTCAAAATTGATTACAATATAAGATAAATCCTCATTGATTACAATCGGCTCATACTGAACTATATAAGAGGGATCTGACATGTACTTCTAACTTATGTTACATTTTTTAGTACTCCTCACTTAACCATCGCTTCCACTCTCTTTGGATCAATATAGATGCATTTCCCTGAAATTACATGGCCCAATTGTGACTTAATTTATCAAAAACTCACATTTGCTAAACTTTATTTAGAGTTTATTTTCTCTAAGATTCATTTCTCAATACCTGGATCTTTAGAGATTCATGCTCTGTTCCCTGAATTATCAATAGACCATCCTTTGAAACTCAAAAATCCATCTACAATCCTTTTTTTTTTTTTTTTTACTTCATTCCTCAAGTAAACTAAATATGGATCTCATCATTGTCCTCCTTCTTGATCTTTAATTGATAATAACCTGACCTCAGATCAATCTTGAAGAATACTTGTGCATCTTGCAATTCAAACAAATCATCAATTCTAGTAAAGGATACTTTTTTTATCACCTGATTTCAACTATCCACAATTAATACAAAGCCTCAATATTCCATCCCTTTTTCTTAAATAACGATACTAGAGCATCCCATGGTGAGATGCTAGGTCGAATGAAAACCTTATCAAATAATTTTTATAGTTGCCTCTTTAATCCACTAACTCAAGTGGTGTCATTCGATAGGGAGGTTTAAATATTTAGGTTATCTCAAGAACCAAATTAATAACAATGTCACCCTCTCTGTTTGGAGGTGATCTGGGCAAATCATCTAGGAACACATCAAGGAACTCTCCGATTACAGGAATTTTATTTCGATTAGTTACTTGATTTGTGTGCTCCTTTACATATACAAGATAGCATAATTAATCCTTATATATAAAGCAATCAGTCTGAAGTGCTGATATTAAACAAGGAGGTGAATCATGTCGAATACTCTCAAAATAAAAGATGGGCTGATCTAGTACACAAAAGTGATCATTTTTGTATAACAATTTATATTGGCATGATACAAATGTTGTCAATCCATGCCAAGATATTCTAAGTATAATATCAAAACCTCAAATCTCTAAGAGAATCAAATCAATAATAAGTTTGTATTCTCTGATAAAAATCAAACAAGATGGATAAATCGAGTTTATTGTCAAAGAATCCCCAATAGTCATACATAGCATATAACCCGATAGTCTAGGTCAAATGCACAAATGATAATCAAAATATTATCAATAGAAGATCAATTAGTACCAGAATCAAACAAAACTTTTACATTTCAATTAGGAACATGAATGATACTTTGACCACTGATTTACAAGCTCTAAATTCATGTTCAGTGATAG
The DNA here is from genome assembly GCA_029747655.1 of Ensete ventricosum. Taxonomy (NCBI): domain Eukaryota; kingdom Viridiplantae; phylum Streptophyta; class Magnoliopsida; order Zingiberales; family Musaceae; genus Ensete; species Ensete ventricosum. The sequence continues at coordinate 21,889,865 of JAQQAF010000003.1, read as the reverse complement.
CTTACACTATGATATGGGCCGATAATTTAGGAGGCAACAGTACGTTCTTTTTATTTAGAGGGTAATCTTTTACTCTATGATTTAACTTCTCATAACTAAAATACGATCTAGTCTCTCAAAAAACACTAAATTATTTCATGATTTATCCATATTTTACACATGCTTGGGTCCCTTGTAATGGCTTCCCTTACCCCTGATCTCCATAAATTCTCTATATTGTTTTCTACTAGTGCTCAGCTTCTCCTTCTAATATAAAGGTAGCAAAAGAAATCTTTTGATCATCAGGATAATTTAAGACATCAATAATTTTCTTCATTCACATCATTCATTATTCTACCACTATTAGATTATATTTACCCCTGAAACATAAAGGACTAAACTTTAAAAAATTTTCTACTCCTAATTAATTATGATTTGACATTCTTAATCAATCCTTTTATTCCACTCAATTTTATAAAGAGACCAGATTTCGTCGTCATCCTAGGCTCCTTAAAGACTTCAAAACAATTTTCACTAATCATCATATAATTTACTAAACCTCAATATATTCTATATACCAATATACCAAATATCTCAATATCCTCAAATCATGCTCTGATACCACCACTGTCATGACCCCCGAATTATCACAATCGAGAGGGGTGACCTTGTCATACAATCGATAATATTGTAATCATCACAATCCAATCTAGGATCGAAACTAATATTTGAGGAAATTGATAAATATTCAAACTTCAAAATTCACATCTATAAAACTTGTACAGTTTATAGTCATACAATACATCACTCAAACATTTATGAAACTCAAAGCCAACATAACAAATATTAACTGCACTTATAAGTAACCTATACAATCATAAAACCAATCATTTACCACAACTTCACTTCATCATAGACTAATCTTAACATTCCAAAATAAATCCAAACATGAGAGGTCATTTAAAATTTTTACATGATACATCAATCAAATTCATCGACAACATTTCATTACATACAAATGATACTTGTACAAAAACTATAATATATCATTCGATAAAACTTTCCTAAAAATTTGAATAGCTCACCACTGCCTTAGCCCAATCTTAACATTCAATGAGTGTCAAGTTAACCTAAAGGGCGAAGAGGTAGTAGTATTGATATTCTTCGTATACGGGTTGATTCTGACTAGTAGTAGCTTTGGTTCCAGCATGGGTCAAAAGAGTGAGCTACAAAGCTCAGTAAGCATTTAATATATCCAAGACAAGAGTAGATAGCTTCAAATAAGCTTGATATCAATATACAAAACAGAGATATAAAACTTCATAGATCTCAACTCATTAGATACAAAATTTCAAATGTCATTCATTCAAAGCATATTTAGTTCATAACAAATGAAATACAGAGTAATTGGAGCATATCAATGATGTAAGTAGTATTTCGGAGCATATCAATGAAGTAAGAGGTATTTCGGAGCATATCAATGGCATATAGGATATTTTGGAACATATCAATGGCAAATAAAATATTTCAGAGTATATCAATGGCGTGTGAAATGTTTTGGAACATATCAATAGCAAATGAAATACTTCAGAATATAACAATGACATAAGAAACATTTCGGAGCATGTCAAAGACATAAACATATTTCAAAGCACATCAATGGTAAATGAATAATCTCAAAACTTGTCAAATGAACAAATAAAGAATATTGAAGTCACATTCATTGCGTTCTTATACAAAACACATATATAAACTCAAAAGCAATGCTTTGGATATCATATAAAAAATATAGAGGGTGAAGTAGGATCACAAACATAATATAGTTCATCCATCTCGGAATAACCATCAAACATAAGTCTCCCATATCTGAGGGCTCCATCCACCTATGTTTGAGTGAAGTCATAGGGGATCGACAGAGCATCGCGGGCTCTAAGCATAACCAGAGTACAAAAGTACATGAGCAATAAAAGTGACATATATCGGAAGCACATGCGGAACGATGAAATATACATGTGCCAAATATATAACAAATGATGAATACAAAAACATTCACAATATTCAAATAGGCAAGAAATAGAGAATAAGAGTACTTAAGAATTCAAAGAAATAATATATGACTCAATTGAAGAAAGGACTTTCGCTAGATCATATATACAATATGATCCAATATCATATCAAAAATATAGATGGTAAAGTGGGATCATAAACATAATATGGTCCATCCATTTCTGGATGATCCCCGAACATAGTAGAGCATCATGGGCTCTAAGCATAACACACCCTTTGCCATTTCTGGCAAATGTCTATAATATCCCACAAGCACTAGAGTATAAAAGGATATTTGAACAATAAATTGGCATATATAGGAAGCACATGCAAAATAACGAAATATACATGTGCCAATATGAAACAATACGATGAGTACACAAACATTCTCAATATGCATTCAGATAGGCAAAAAATAAAGAATAATAGTACACACGAATCAAAGCAATAATATAAGGCTCAATAGAAGAAAGAACTTTAACTGGATCATAGATAGAATATAATATAATATTATATAAAAAATATAGATGGTGAAATGAGATCATAAACATAATATGGTCCATCCATTTCTGGATGACCACCGAACATAGTAGAGCATCATAGGCTCTAAGCATAACTTCATTTACCATTTCTAGCAAAGTTTCATATTATCCCAAAAATACCAGACTACAAAAGCACATGAGCAATAAAATGAGCATATATCGGAAGCATATGCGAAACAGTGAATCATGCATGTGCCTATATGAAACAATATGATTTAACATTAATTAACATATAATATATTCAGATATGTAAGAAATCAAGGATAAGAGTATGAAATAATTCAATTTTGAAATGGATGAAACAAGAATAGGCAAAATTGATTCGGTCCCTATTCTGGCATAATTCAGGGGGCACATTGCATAAATTATCAGAATAATTAAATATGCTTAAAATTAAGTAAAAAAAGGCATTTTATAAAATCTAAATCAATCTATTTTAGAATAAAATAAGTTTCATACAAATTAAAGTTTCTAATAAAGAGTTACATATGATTTAGCAACCACAGATCAGGAATCATGGTCCCTATTTTGCAGAATTCATATGGTCTATCAAAATAAAGATTTTGACAGTCATTTGAACTCCAAATTTTCAATTTTGGTTTCAAAAGAAAGAACTATGAGTCTAATTTCTAGTGAATATACTTTTACATAAATCAAAGACTCCAACCGAGAGATATAAGCAATTTAGTGATGCAAGTTCAGAAGCTACAAACACTGTTTTACATATTTCATATGTTTAGTTGAAATAAGTGTTTGGGCTGGCAAATAAACTCCAAAATTTTTAAACTTAGTTTTAAAAGAAAGATCTATAAATCTATTTTTAAATAAATTAGGTTTGTCCAAATCAGAGGTCTGTACTGAAAGTTACGACTTAAGCAAGGTAGGTAGGTCATAGTCTCAAAATATTCAAGATTCAAAATTTTACAACCAACAAAAGAGATTTCGGATTAAAGACTAGATTTGTTCTGAATTTTTCTCATAATCAAGGCAAAAATAAAGATAGATTTTAGTAGAAGAAAGGTACAATACTTGTCTTTCAAGATTTTGATCTCAAATGTGTGGATTTGATCAAAATCCCTAAATCCCCAAATCAAGATGTTACATCTGGTCCTTGGACTTGAGACACTAAGGATGACTTGCTTGAGTCTTCCTTTCTTTGACACTGGACTTACAGATCTAGAAAGTTTTAGATATAGTACAATCAATTATCGAGATTGGTAGTCAACCTTACGAAGACAATTGAGTATCAATAGAGAATTATTCACTCTCTGTATCACGAGGGGAATAGCCCGTGTGTTATCGCTTGGACAAATCCTCGGCTGAGGTTGTTCGAATTGAGAGATAAGAAGTTCTCAGGGATAATACGATTAGAGTGAGACTCAAACAGATTTCATATGAGGCTTGATAGTACCATGCCCAATATACGGTCTCTGAGATATTTGATAGATGAGGGACTAAAGATATATGATAACTGATGATAGAGAGGTCTAATGAATAAGATCTCATGTATCGTCTAAGGACTATAGTGCAGTGGCCTAGTATATCCATAGTCGATGAGTCTAGTGAATTATTATGAGATAATAATTTACTAAGTCAAAATAAGTTCTGATAGGTATGACTCACGACTAGCTCTGTATTGGGCCTAGAGGGTCACACATATATGATGGATGTTTCAGCGAATAGAGGATTGTATATGAGTTATCCAATTAGTACATGTTCTCATTGGATGAGACCCAACATTAATAGGATCCTCGCATGAGGCCTAATTAGATGGCAATTGAGATTATTGTATAGAGATCCAATAATCCAATATTAGTGGATAATTGGATGGAAATCCAATAGCCACTAAGGCAGGATCTAATAGGGTTTTATGATGGCTCTCTATAAATAGGAGGCAAAGGTGTCACAATAGTGATAGGCTGCACCTTTGACCGTCCCCTCCTATTCTCCTCCCTCCCTCATCTTCTCAGCCGACTTACCCTTCCCTTCTATGAGATGGCAGCGAAGAAGATAGTGCTGGTTATAGGTGCACTACAAGCCAATCACGTAAGTGATGACACGTATGACATGTTGCGTGATCTTTTTGCTTATTGGCATATTCTCACATTATATTTTCTACTATATATATATATAAGATCGATTCGTGAGATCACGATAATGAGATTGATTCACCTTTAAACACAAATCCTAAATAATCCCGGTCATAGGTTACTCGAGAGGGACATTGAGATAACCAAACAGACCGGTGTACTATATACACATCCATATGATGGAGGCGGTTGGTCTCATAGCCACTTGTGTGATGGCACTAAGGATATAGTATAGATACTCATTGGAGAATGAGTTCATCGATTGATCAACTTACAGAATGCTGTATGGTTAATGATACCTAATGTTAGACATCGATTCTATTGTTTGAGTATTCATTTCTTTGATGCCAGACTTATAGGTTTAGAAAGTTCCAGATTTGGTATAGCCAGTTATCAGGATTGGGAGCCAACCTTACGAAGGCAATTGAGTTTCAATAAAGGATCATCTACTCTCGATATCATGAGAGGAATATCACATGTGAGCTTGCTCAGACAAATCCTTGGCCAGAGTAATTCGGATTAAGAGAAAGAGTTCTCTTAGAGAATCCGATTATAGCAAGACTTGGATGGGTATGTGGCCTGACAGTACTATGTCTAGTATATGGTCTCTCAGATATTAGTCGAGTGAGGTACTATAGATATATGATAATTGTGGATATATAGGTCCGATGGATTCGATCCCCCTATACTGTCTGGGACTATGGCGTAGTGGCCTAGTACGTTCATAGTTGATGAGTCGATGAATTATTATGGGGATAATAATTTACTATATCAAAAGAGTTCTGATGGGAGTGACTCATGGTCAATTTGGTATCGGGCCTAAAGGGTCACACACATATGGTGGATGCTTCAGCGAATAGAGGATTGGATAGAGATCTAGTTAGCCCTTATTCTCAATAGTTGAGATCCTATACTAATTGGCTCCCTACATGAGGGCTAATTAGAGGCTAAAGAAGATTATTAGATAGAGATTTAATAATTCAAGGTTAGTGGGTAATTGGATGAAGATCTAATACCTACTAAGGTAGGATGAACTAGGGTTTTGGTGGTTCTCTATAAATAGGAGGCAGGGGCAGCACATAAATAATAGGCTGCACCTTTAGCCACCCTCTCCTATTCTCCTCCTCTCCTTCACCTTCTCAGCCGACTAGCCTCTCTCAGGTGTGAGAAGGGCAGTGAACAAGATAAAGGATCTTCCTTCAAGATCATTGCGAGAAGCTGCGCAAGAGTACCGAAACTTGGGGCTATGATTGGAGGAGTATCACTGCAACGATCTATCGTGTAGATACCGCTAGAGAGGAGGACACTTGACCTCCTTCATCCTCTCTATCTAGAATTAGAGAAATAGGGATATACGATCTCCCTGGGGAAACAATCTCACACATGATGTAGCTTTTTAGTTTTGTGATTCTTCTTGCAATCCAATCTTTTGCACGATGATTTGATCTACGTAGGAAACCTGTTTTGTTTTGATCTTTCACTACGCATGTGATGCTCCCACTTGGTTTCCCAATAGTGGTATCAGAGTCGGGTTGTTCATGCAAAATATTAGTTTTAAACCGTGTGATGAGATTGGATCGAGTAGAATTGTTCTATGCATTTATTGTAGTGATTGGCACCAAAGGTAGTGCTGCCTACGGGTGAGAAGTGTTCACCTACGGGCTAGCTGCCTGCAGTAGTGGTCACCCATGGCCAAGCCTCTTGTAGGGGTGGCCAGGCCACTTGTGGCAAAGGCTGCTAGTAGAGGAGGCGCTTACGGGCATAGCGCCCGCGGGGCCGCCTATGGGCAAATCGACCCCCACCTACAGGAGAGGTGCCTATGGGCACAACGCTCGCCCGCAGTGGCTGCCACTCGAGGGCTTTGGTAGTAGCCCACGGGCAGAGGCAATCGTCGACGGGGCACAACACCACTACCTGTGAAGGGGTGGTGACGACGGTCGCAAGAGTAAGGGTAGTAAGGGTTAGGATTTTCTCGGTGGCAAAAAGATAATAATGCCCCTTAGAATTTGAGAAATTTCAAGGTCTGTCCTTTTGTCTATAATTTTGAAAACACCCTTAGTAATTTTAGAAATTTTGAGGTCTGTCATTCTGTCAAGAATTACTAAAATGCCCATGATAATTCAAAAAATTCCTAGCATATCCCGATTTTCAGAAAAATAATTAATTAAATAGTTTAATTAATTATTAATTATTTAGTAGTCCTACATGATGATGTGTACATGTGATATGTGGACGGATGATCATGAGCTATGTGTTGTGATGTGTGTAATTGTGATTATTATTATTATTATCGAGTCTGTGATTCTCTATTTTTCTCATTTATTATTGGGCCTGCGTGCTTGTGATTATTTTATAATTACATAGAGAGACACGGTAAGAACGTGGAGCTAACCGCGGGACCCACGATGATGTGGCGAGAGATCACGACGCATGGTGATGTGGCGAGGATTCGACGAAACTGATGATGACTAGATCAACGATCACAAGGCATGAAGATGCATCGATGCACACATAGATCATACTATGAGTGATTAGGCCCATTGGCTCAGGCTTAATCATATTAGGTGATGGCTCATGATCATCTAGTGTCGCTTGCATATGTGATATGTGTTATATACCTACTAGATATATATTATATATATATATATATATATATATATATGTGACACAACATATTAGAAGATTGATACAAAACAAAAACCCCTCATACAATAATATTAAGTCGGTAAGGGTGAGGCAATAAGATTGATCCATGAGGCCTTCCATCATTATAGGATGAGATCACGATAATGAGATCGGTTCACCTTTAAACATAAATTCTAAATAATCCTGGTCATAGGTTACTCAAGAGGGACATCAAGATAATTGGACAAACCGGTGTACTATATACCCATCCATATGATGGAGGTGGCTGGTCTCGTAGCCACTTGTGTGAAGATACTAAAGATACAATACAGGTGATTATTAGAGAATGAGTTTAGTGATTGATCCAGTTATGTAGTGTTGTATGTTTAATTATAGTGTTAGACAGTGATTCTACAGTCTCAATTTTGTATCTGGTCCTTAGACTTGAAAAATAAAGGATGCCTTATTTGAGTACTTCTTTTTTTAACGGTGGACAGGTTTGGAAAGTTCCAGATCTAGTACAATCAGTTATCAGGAATGATAGTCAACCTTATGAAGGTAATTGAGTGTCAATAAAGGACCATCTACTATTGGTATCATGAGAGGAATATCCTATGTGTGCTTGCTCAGACAAATCCCTAGCCAGGATCATTTGGATTGAGAGAGAAGCAGTTCTCCGAGAGAATCTGATTAGAGCGAGACTCTAATAGATTTTGTATATGGCCTAACAATACCATGTCCAATATATGATCTCTAGGATATTAGTTGGATAAAGGACTATAGATACAAGGTAACTATGGATAAATAGGCCCAATAGATTCGATCCCCTTGCACCGTTGGGGGATTATTGTATAGTGGCCTAGTACGTTCATAGTCGATGAGTCAAATAAATTATTATGGGGATAATAATTCACTATATCAGAAGGATTTCTAATAGGAGCGACTCACGACCAGCTCGGTATCGGGCCTAGAGGGTTATACATATATGGTGGATACTTCAACAAATAGAGGATTGGATAGAGATCCAATTAGCCCCTATTCTCATTAGATAAGACTCTACACAGATGAGCTCCTTGCAAGAGGCTCATTTAGAGGCCAAAGGAGATTATTGGATAGAGATTCAATAATCCAAGGTTAATGGGTAATTGGATGGAGATCCAATACCCATTAAGGTATGATGCACTAAGGTTTTGGTCGCTCACTATAAATAGGAGGTAGGGGTGGCATATAGATGATAAGCGCACCTTTGGCCACCCCTTCCTATTCTCCTCATCTCCCTCACTTTCTCAACCGACCAACCCCTCTTAGACGTGAGAAGGGTAGTGAAGAAGATGAAGGATCTTCTTCCAAGATCATTATGAGAAGCTGCGTAAGAGTTACAAAACTTGGGGCTATGATTTACGGAGTATCGCTACAGTGATCCATCAAATGGATACTGCTTGAAAAGAGGACACTTGACCTCCTTCACCCTCTCTATCTAGAACTAGAAATCATGGATATACGATCTCCCTAAGTAAATAATCTCACACATAATGTAATTTTTTAGTTTTGTGATTTTTCTCGCAATCCAATCTTTTTGTTTTAATCTTTCGCTATGCATGTGATACTCCCGCTTGGTTTCCCAACAGTGGTATCAGAGCCAGGTTGTTCATGCAAAATATTTGTTTTATACTACATGTGATGAGATTGGATTGTATAGAACTGTTCTACACATTTGCTGCAACGATTGGTAGCGAAGGTAGCGCTGCTACGGGCGAGGGGCGGCCACCTGGGGGCTTGGTTGCCTATAGGGGTGGTGTTAGGACCCTAACTGAGTCAGCCCGCTCTTAAATTGCCTCTATGTTGGGACTCCATGGATGTGCTTGTACCAATCATCTCATTGAGCAGCTTCTCTTCCTAGATGGATGGCAGCAACGTCGACCATAGAAGTCTCCGGGGTCCTGTGATAGCGGAAGTATCGCTCTTTGCACAAAATCCACCCGGTCAGGTCTCCATCTTCCCATCGAGGGAAGTCCACCCTCGTGCGTCGGCACGATGAGTCCATCACTTATTCTTCTTTCTTTGGTGGGTTCTCCTTTTAATCAGAACTCTCACCACGCTATGATCTTCTTGGGCTCGGTGATTAGCCCAATCTAAATTATGCGAAGAGAGCGCATAGTTTGTCTTCCATACGTAGGTCAATAGCATGAATCGGTTGGGTGGATTGGTGGCCGAAAGAGGTGGTGCATTAAGGGCGGATGACTACGATTTGAGGCTGATTTGATTATTGTTGGGGCTGTGGTTTGGAACTGCTGTAGGGGTCGTATAGGGGGTATGATGGCAGAGGTTTAAGGGTCAAGGGATGACTTAGGGTTGCTATTGATAATAGCAATGGTTTTAGTGGGGATCAGATGTGGATGCAGCAAGCAGTCCTAAGGGTATTGTAGCATAATTTTTCATCAAGAAGGGGTGTTGTTGATGCTACTATTTGGGGCCACTGTGGAGGCTGTAAGGGGGGTTTGGTGGCAATGATTTGGGGCTTTGAACGAACATTTAAGGTTGTTGTTGATGGCAGCAATTGGTTCAGGTTGGGCGCAGTCAAAGGCACCAAAGGATGATGCTGCATAATTCTTCGTCAAAAAATGATAGTTCATAACGAAGGAATTCTAGTAGTGTGTCGATGGTTTGAGAAAATTTATCCAGCAAGAAGTGTCTAATAACAGTAGCAAGTAAACAGAAATATAGATAGTGATTGATTCGGCAAAGATCGGTTGTGCATGAAGCAATAAACGTCGAAAAGTATGGAAGTAGAATTTTCGTCGAAGAGACAACAATTTCACGATGAAAATTTTAGCAGTATACTAATGGTTTGGAATGGTTTTAATAGCAAGGAATGGGTGATGTCGATAACATGTCAATGCAATAGTAACTTGGCAGTAATTCGATAGAGATACAGCAAGAAGCACCGACAATTCTTTTGATAGCATAATTCTCTTCGAAAAAATTAGTAGTTTCACGACGAGGAACTTCAGCAAGTATAGAGATGATTTCAGCAAGGAACTAATGATGATTTCAGCAAGGAACTTCAGCAGAATTCTCTTCGAAAGCCAAGTCATTGTAAAATACATAGAAGATTTCGTAAACAAAATAGGGTAGTCAGATCGGTAATATAGCAGCAAGTATGCGGCTGAAAACTTTGCAGCATAACTTTCATCATAAAGATAACAGTTTTGTGACGATAAGTTTTTACAGCATGTGAATGGCTTATAGGGATGTTTATAGTAAGAAATAGATGGCGACGAAGGCTAGATCAATGTAAAGTATTAAAGAGAATATGACAATAAAATATGGCAGCAAGTTTTTGGCAAAAACACGACAACAAAGTAGTAGGCGGTTGAAATTTTTTGTCAATATCGAAAGATCGTTGTAGTAGTTTTTTGGCTAGCAATTTTTTATAGCAATATAGATAAATGGCAAGGACTATAACAATGGTAGTTGTAACTATTTTTTTAGTTCTTTTTCTATAACTAATTGCAGTTGCAGTGAGATGCTGCAAGAAGGGCAATACCATATCCTATTGTAATCTTCGTGGTGGCAGCAGATGGTGGATCTGCGGTAGAGGGTAATGACGGCAGAGTCGACGACGAGATCAGAAATTATCGAAATTGCTTGGATGATGGTGGGCGGTTGGATGGCAATGGCGAAGGTGGAAGAGCAGCAAGGCACCAAGAACAGAGCTCTAATACCAAATGATAGAACCCGGTAAGATTCTATCGCTGGAATAATCTTTATAGGGGATCAATCTCCTTGGAACTCTAAAGGTGTTCCTCTCTCCTTGGTAGTTAGCCACGATGGCCGAAGAGAATAGTGTATTGCTTAATGAAAAGGAGGCGACTATAAATGCTTATATATTGCTTAAAAACCCAAACTCTACAAGAAGACTCCAACTTCTAGTGACACTCCTACTCCAAAGCCTTAGTCGCCACTTTTCCAAACCCTAGCGGACTCCTATAAGCAAAGTGGGGGGTGCCTAGATAGGGTGTAGATGCTTGGATGAGGGTTTGGTTACAATCTCGACTCGATTAACCCTAATCAAACTCTGATTCAGTCCCTACACGATGACTAAAGAAAGAAAGGCTGAACCAAGATGCTCGGAGGACCAAAGCCACCACCCAACTAGCAGCACATAGACCATCGGCCTCATCTACTACCGGTTGACCCTCCTAGCAAAGAAATTGACAAAGGAAGAACCTTGTGACAGACACATGAGAGGCTTGTGTCGGCACTGTGATGAGCCTTGGAGCCGCGACCACCGCTGCAAGAAGGTGAGGCTCCTGATGATTGAACATATTGAAGAACCTAAACATGAAGAGGAAGACCTTAAGCCTGAAGAGGAGAACACGAAAGAGGACCAGCAGCCGATCGATTGCACGACTCACTCTCTAGCCGGCTATGCGAACCATCAAACAAAGAAAGTTGAATGATCCCTTAAGCAATAGCCCGTCACCATCCTCATCAACAACCTTATGAATGACAAGGAAGAACAAGTGACCTTATGTGGGAAACGTGGGAGCGAAGTAACGACGGTCTCAACATAGCGATTGGAGAAGCTTGCTAAAATTTCAACTGATGCCTGACCAATTTGCTGCCCGCTCCTTCAGAAGGTTGAAATTAAGAGGATCAGCCAGGAAATGATAGAGACATAGATCACTTGGTCATGGGTTTTTCTCGCAATGAAACTTTATCTCCAAAAGCTCTACCTCTTTATCTCACGGATAAGCTCTTTCTGTAGTGCCACATCCAACCAAACCAGCTATGGCTTCAGGTGCAGTGCTTCTAGATCTTGGACTACTTCCACGACCCCCTCCAGGAGCAGACCACGTTGCCTAAAATCTTCCCTATTGATACCTTCGCCCCACTACCGACGACCGTAAGAAGATCAAGCTCCTCTAGCGGCAGTACTGGCAAGGAATCTATGACACCCGAACTTATGTGATGGAGATTAAGTTTCTGAAGAAACAAATTTTAAATAGAGAGGAAGACACCAACATATTCACTATCAACAAGAGTAAGAGAGGGATCAATTGCGGGACTCAACAAAACATGAAGACCCTTATGCTAAACATACCCAGCCACTACAACAAGATCATCATCCCTCTCACTATGAAGAAAGATGCACACCCCCCCTGATCAAGTGGAACTATAGCCCTCATGACCATGATGCCATCTACATCAACACTAGATCGTGGCCAGATGTTCGTTATTGGAGTAGACACGTCAAGAGTTGGGATCGGTGCCACCTTCATGCAAGATGGTCGACCCCTAATCTACATCAGAGCTCTCTCTCCACCTTACCCAAGGCTTTCAATCTACAATGAGAAGATACTAATCATTGCTAAAATTGAGGCTTGGCATGATACAGGTCAACAATGCAAAGAAGAGCGAAGATAAGCCCGGGGAAATTATAACTTCTATTCACTCCAGACTCAGATCAATCTCACATCACCATGGACCTTATCAAAGAGTAGCCGCCATCTCAGAAGGAAGCTGGGCTAACATTAAAGAACAACTACATGGCCACCCATGCAAGAAAGAAGCAGTCGTTGACAAACATCGTAGTAGGTGGATGTCTGCTATTAAAGACCGAGTCTTCCTTCATTTTTAGCTCTATTAATAGGAATATATGAAGATTCGAGCCTTAAGGAAGTGGTCTCCATATTTCTTTGAAGCCTGCAAAATTGGAGAACACGTTGGAGCTGTGTCCTACGGATCAAATATGCATGTCAATTCAAAAGTACACCTGATCCTCTATATGTCCTACCTCAAGTCGAAGTTTAGAGAGGACGACTCAGTCCATATCTATACACTCGACACATAAGTTAATGAAGAGGCCCAGTTCTAGTTAGAGATCGCATAGGATTGTATGATCGCGACGCATCATCGTTTAGATAATATTGTTGATGCTGGACCACAGGAGCATGATGTATCTACTACAGGGGCCACGAGGGAGCCTCATAAGGAGTTACAATCAAGACTTGGTGCCATGGAGTCTCAGCCTTGAGGTCAATGTTGCTTTGAAGAGGGCCAGTCTGTTAGGAACCTAGCTAAGTCGGGTCCTAGTCGATTGAGTTGAGTCCTTAGATTAGGCCTTGTTAGCTAGCCTAGACCTAACATCAGATCGACTAGGAGGAGATCTTGAGTCAATTATAATAAATCAGCCCAAATCCTAGTAAGATTAGGATTCGGCTGAATCAGAGTTTGATTATGAGTCAGAGTTTAATTAGGCTTAATCGTGTCAAGATTATAACCAAACTCTCATCCAAGCATCGACACCCTATCTAGCCGCTGCCCACTTTGCTTACGGAAGTCAGCTAGGGTTAGTGGCGACTAGAGTTTCAGAGTAGGAGTTTCATTGGGAGTTGGAGTCTTCCATTAGGGTTAGGGTTTTTTAGCCTTATATAAGCTCTTGTAGCCACCTCCTTTTCATTAAGCAATACACTATTCTCTTTGGCCATTGTGGTCGACTACCAAGGAGGGAGGAACTCCTTTAGAGTTCCAAGGAGACTAATCCCCTACAAAGATCATTTATGTGATAGAATCTTATGGGGTTCTATCAGGTGGCCGCCCACGAACAAGCCCCTTATAGGTGTGGCCAAGGCGCCTGCAAGGGTGGCCCCCCGCGGCCAACCCCCCCATAGGGGCGGCAAGCCGCGGTCAGGCTATGGAAGGGGTCGCCTACAAGGGTAGCAGTCGGCGGGCACAGCCCCATAGGCAGGTCGCCTGCTGCTAAGGCCACTAGCAGAGGCAACGCTTTTGGCCATAGTGCCCACGGGCGATCGCCTACGGGCAAATTGGTGCTCGCCAACAGGGGCGACGCCTGTAGGCACAATGCCCGTCGGGGTTGCCGCCCGCGGGCAGAGGCAGCCGACAGCGACGTGTAGCACCATCGCCTACGCAAAGGCAGTGACGGCAGCCGCAAGAGCAAGGGGCAGCAAGGGTTAAGGTTCTCTCAGTGGCAAAAGATGATAATGCCCCTCGAAATGTAAGAAATTATGAGGTATGTCCTTCTGTCTAGAATTCCTAAAATACCCTTGATAATTTTAAAAATTCTTAGCATGTCACGATTTCCAAAAAATAATTAATTAAATAATTTAATTAATTATTAATTATCTTGTAGTCCTAAATGATCATATGTACATGTGATGTATGATGTGGATGGATGATCATGAGTCATTTGTTGTGATGTGTGTAATTATGATTATTCTTATTATTATTAGGGCCTACGAGCCTCCGTTTTTCTCATTTTTTATTGGGCCTACGTGCTTGTGATTATTTTGTAATTACATGGAGAGGCACGACGGGAGCATGGAGGTGATAGTGGGAGCCATGATGCCATGGCAGGATATCACGATGCATGGTGATGCAACGAAGATCCGACAGAACCGATGATAATGAGATCAATGATCACAGGGCATAAAGATGCATCGATGCACACATAGATCCTATTGTGAGTGATTAGGCCCATTGACTCGAGCTTAATCATATTAGGTGACAGCTCATGATCATCCGGTGTGGCTTGCATATGTGATATGTGTTATACACATACTAGATATATATATTTGCATGCGATGTAAATATATATATTTTTGACATGATATTTTAGGAGATCGATACAAAATGAAAACCCCTCCTACGATAATATTAAGTCGGTTAACATGAGGCAATAAGACTGACCCATGTGGCCTTCCATTGTTATAGGAAGAAATTGAATCATGACATAGGATGAGTTGGTCGACTCACTCGAGGCTCACCTATCTATGTGATTGAGATCTTACCTATGACATAGAGATGTCACGATGACCTGAGGACATGATATATTTGGTCGAGTTACTCGAGAGCATATCACCAAATCAGACTCATCTTGTAACGATGGTGATGATTTAATTGAACTTTATGGTTGGTCGAGCAGTCGAGACCATGATGATTCAGAGGTCAAACATGACGGGAATCATGAAGAGTTGTGATTGGCAATAGTTGTCTACCTTTCGGGCTTAGTGTAATTGGTTGTCAGTCGAGGTTGTAGTAAGACGTTGATTGGATCCCGATCCCCACTAGAAGTCTGCCGGAGACTTCTGTTTCCTATGTCGAGGGTGTCGCGTGATTCACTAGAAAAATAGTGGGAGTACATTAAGATAGAAATCCATATCTTAATTAGTTTTTTCGTAAAATCTTCATGTTATTTATTTGTGCTATATCTTGTTTGTTAGAAACATGTCGCTCCCAAACCCCATGCATGGCATACTTGATGCCAACTGTCTCACTGGTCCTAACTACATGGATTGGCTCCGTAATTTAAAAATTATTTTTATGATGAAGAAAATCGTGTACGACCTTGATATAATTATGCCCACGGTGGAAGAGGGGCAAGCGAGGATGATATCACTCACTATGTGAATTATATAAATGATTCTATATTGGCAAAATGTTACATGTTGGCCTCCATGACTCCTGAATTATAGAGAAAATATAAGAGTATGGATGCCCATTCTATCCTTCTTAATCTCTGCTAGTTGTTTGAGAAACAAGGAAGAACTCAAAGATATGAGATATCCAAGAGTCTCTTCCAAGCCAGGATGACAGAAGGGACATTGGTTCAAAACCATGTCCTAAAGATGATAGAGTGGATCAAGAAACTCACAGGTCTAGGAATAGTGCTAGAGGATAACTTATGCGTTAATCTTATACTTCAGCCCCTGCCAGATTCCTTTTCTCACTTCATCATAAATTTTAACAGAAGAAAGTTTGAGGTGACTCTCCCTAAGCTCCTCAATATGTTGATGGAAGCTGAGAGTGTCATAAAAAATGAGAAGCCAATTCTTTATATTAGTGAGACCAAGAAGAAAAGAAAGGGCAGTAAAACCCTTATGACGGGCAAGGGCAAAGAAAGATTGGGTAAGGCAAAGGTTGCCAAGAAAGATCGGGCAAAGGACAAAGGACAAAGGACAATGCTTTCACTGCAGCAAAGACAGACATTAGAAGAGGAACTATAAGGATTACCTTACAGATAAGGTGAAACAGAAGCTTAGAGAAGCTTTAGATATATTCATGATCAGTCTTCACTTGTCAGATTTTCATGATAACACATGGGTATTGGATACTAGGAGTGCTTATCATATCTGTAATTCGTTGTAGGTTCTAATAAGACATACGAGATTGGCCAGAGGTGAGATGGACCTCAAGATAGGCAATGGAGCAAGAGTTATTATACTTGCCATTGGGGAGGTCGCCCTACATATGCTTGATGGAGCTATCATTCCATTGGATGTATGTTATTTTGTTCCCTCTATTATCGAAAATATTATTTCCATCTCTTGTTTAACAATTAGTGGATATAAATTAGTTTTTGAGAATAATAGTTGTTCAATAATTATGGATGATGATATCATCATTAAAGGGACCCTGATAAATGACTTATATGTGTTAGACACTTCTTCACGTATTATGAATATAAATACTTCGAAGAGGAAAAGAGATGAGATGAATAATGCATACCTATGACATTATAGGCTAGGTAATATACATGAAGGGAGGATTCAAAAGTTACTGATAGATGGATTCTTAGATCCATTTGACTATGAGTCGTATGTAATTTACGAACCTTGCCTTCGTGGGAAGATGACCAACTTTCCTTTTAGTGGAACTCGAGAGAGAGCCACTAAGTTATTGGAACTCATACGTAGTAATGTATGTGGTCCTATGTTGGCTCAGGCTATAGGCAGTTACTCATACTTCATTACATTCACTGATAATTTCTCTAGGTTTGGACACATATACTTGAGAAATACAAGTCTGAGGCTTTTGAGAAATTCAGGGAATACAAGAATGAGGTAGAGAACTAGATTGGAAAGAATATTAAGACTCTTCGGTCAGATCAAGGAGGAGAATACTTGAGTACAGAGTTCACCCATTTCCTCAAAGACAATGAGATTCTATCCTAGTGGATACCTCCTTACACACCTTAGCTCAATAGTGTATTAGAAAGGAGGAATCACACACTATTAGACATGGTGCGGTCTATGATGAGTTTTACTGACCTACCCATCTCATTTTGGGGATACGCCCTAGAGACAGCAACTTACCTTCTAAAAAAAGTTTCGTCAACGTCGATAGTGTCTAAAACATATGAGATATGGAAAGGAAAGAAGCTCGATTTTAAGGTGGTTAAGATTTAGAGTTGTTCTACCCACATTAGAAGACACAACCCCGATAAATTGGAATCAAGGACTGAACGGTGCACGTTCGTGGGATACTCTAAGGAGACTTTGGGGTATTATTTCTATCATCCTGAGGACCGGAAGGTCTTTGTTGTCAAGAGAGCTGTGTTCCTTGAGAAAGAACACATTCTTATTGGAAACAGTGGGAGTGAGATAGAGTTTAGCAAGGTTGGAAAACCTAGCTCAAGCATCATTCCAAAGTCTGAGTCTATTCAGGTACCTAGCACACAAGTGTTAGGACTCTAGCTAGGGGAGTCCTAATTTAGTTTCATTAAAGAGGGCAAATATATAAATCCTAAGGGTATTCATATAAATCCTATCCAGCCAACCCCTAATAAAGAAGTAAGGAGGCAGGCTAGGTTAGGATTAGATGGGAGGAAGATATTTTAAGGAAAGAGTAGGACGCATGTTACCTTAATTAACCACCCCTTATCTTAGTTAAAGAGGGGTTGGCTGAGGAGGGGTTAAGTTATAGTAGAAATATGAAACAATAAGCAACCGGCCACCCCTAGATGGGCCGGCTGGAAGTTAGACTTAGAGATGCATTTGGAGTTACTTTAGGAGTTGATTGAGAGTATGAGTCTTGAAGTAGGATTCCTCTTAGGAATTAGGGTTAGAAGGCCTATAAATAGCCTTATAATTCTCCACTTTTTATCATCAATAGAAGAGTATTTTCTATAGCCTTTGAGTAGCAATTTGGAGGAGGGAACCCCTATAGAGTTCCAAGGAGGGCGATCCCCTATGTGATCACCCCCAAGTTTAGAATCCGCAAGGATTCGAACACTAGGTATTAGAGCAGCATTCTTGGTGTCTCGCTGCTCTTCCATAGCCATCCATCAACCCTCAATAGTCGTCTAAAGTAATTCTCATAATTGCTTAAAGATCGTCATCAAATTTCACCGTCATCTCCACTATCTCCCCATGAATTGCAATAGGTTCTGGTTTCCTATCTTACTGCTACTGCAATTTAGTTATCACTATTTAAAAAATATAAAAAAATCATTCCTATTTGCTACACATACTTTTCGTCGTAAAGTTTCCATCTTTATGACGAAAGTTACACCATAGAATTCCAGCCACACACCCTTGACTATTTGATTTGCTGCTATATTTTTACTGATCAAATCTCTACAAAATTTTTATCACAGCTATAGAACTTCCTATCCTCGGATCTCTCTTTAGTTTCGTCAAAAAATTATCAAGATAACCTACTGAGCTCTTACATCAAAATGACTGCACTTTAGACATAAAAATCTGTTGTCGTACTTCTTTGTGATCTTTGATTTTGCCGAACCTATTGCTGTTATTTCTTTCCACAAAATTTTTGTTGGCATTACCTCTTCCTTACCTATAGTTCCCCCTTGAGTTTCACTTAAATTTTCATTGGGAACTTCTGGAAAAAATTTTGTCTTCACTGTTGGAATTTTTTCGACGAAAAATCTACTACTGCACCTTTGTCTTTCTTCTTCTTCTTAACCCACCGAAACCCAACCATCTTGCCGCCACCACCTAAGATGTCTAGGGCATCCCTCTAGCCTTAAGACTCAGCTGTCATAACCTAATTTCATAACCCTAACACCCCAAAAAATTGCAGCCCAAAATAGAAATCCATTGTAGTCGAACCCTTCTATCACCAACCTATTGTCTGAATCTTCCACCACCCATGCCATTGACCCGTCAACAAAAAAAAAGGAAATATCTGATCTACATGCATATGCTATAGCTTCCAAAGATCCAATTGATGCCAAGTTTGATGCATTGGAATCTCGGCTTGAATTGCGGCTCAAACCGCGCTTGGAGGACAAACTACGCGCTTTGTTCGCAGAGTTCAAAATTGGACAACCACTAAGTCCAACCAAATCTCAGTTAGGAGAGAGTTTAGAAAGGCCTCTAGAGAAGGAGGGACAACCTTCATACATGCTTCAACCATGCATGAGGGTGGACTTCTCACATTGGGAAGAAGGAGACCCGGCGGGGTGGATTTCGCAGACTGAATGTTACTTTCGCTACTACTAAATGTCGGATGATGCTATGGTGGAAATTGCTGTCATCCACCTTAAAGGTGATGCAATCTAATGGTACAATTAGTTGGAATATAATCATGGGGCTCCAACATGGAATCAATTTTAAAACATACGACTGAACCGCTTCGGACCTACGGAGTACAAAAATATCGACGGCCAACTCACAAAAATTCCACAAACCTTTACAATTCAAGAGTACCAAACCAGGTTTGAGAAGCTATCCAACCTTGCTTGTGATTGGACTGACTGACAATTGCTAGGTACCTTCATCGAGGGACTCAAGCCAGAGATAAAAGTGGAAGTGCAATAGCCTCGTACCATAGCTGCTGCAATTTCCTTCACCCGAATACAAGAAGAGCGGCTCAACCAATATGCCCGGAGGACGAGAACCACTCCTAGGCTCATGATAACAAGCCTCCTTCTATTCCTAGCCATCCTTCGCTGCTAAAAAAATTGACAAGAGAAGAACTACGTGACTAATCAGCAAAGGGGCTTTGTTGGCATTACGACGAACCGTGGAGTGGCAATCATCGCTACAAAAAGGGCCGCCTCCTATTGATTGAACCTCTTGAAGATGTGGAGGAGGAGGTCTAGGAGCATGAGGAAGAGGTCACAGATGAAGAAGACAGCCGGTTGATATTACAATGCATGCTCTTGCTGGCTACGCAAACCTTAAAATGATGAAAGTGGGAGGATTTCAAAAGCAACAACCGATTACCATTCTCATTGACACTGAAAGCACTAATAATTTTATGAACAGTAAGGTTGTTGTCTAGATAGCCTTCCCTATTGAAGATTGTAGTAAGTTTGATGTTAAAGTCATCAACGGACGAATTTTGAAGTGTGATCACTGGTGCCCGTAGGTGAAGCTTTTGTTGCAGTATCAAGAAATAATCATAGATATTTTCCTCCTCCCTCTTGATGATTATGAAGCCGTGCTTGGCATTGAATGGTTGATAACATTAGGTGATATTTTCTGAAATTTTTTAAAATTAATCATGAAGTTTTGCAGCCAGGGAAAACAGGTGGTACTGCACGCTAAACAAGGGACGGAACATGGCGAATGTGCATCGACTACATAGCTCTCAACAGTATAACTGTCAAGAACAAGTATCCTATTCTAGTAGTAGATGAGTTGCTTGATGAATTAAAGGGAGCACAAATCTTCACAAAGCTGGACCTTCGATCCGGATATCATCAGATACGAGTGTACAAAGAAGACATACCGAAACCGCCTTTCGGACACATAACAACCACTATGAATTTCTAGTAATGCCCTTCGGTCTCACCAATGCTCCCTCCACCTTCCAGAGCCTTATGAATGATATCTTCCATAATTATCTTCGTAAGTTTGTGCTGGTTTCCTTTGATGACATCCTTATTTACAACCCTTCTACTGAAAGTCATTTTGAGCACTTACGACTTGTTTTGACGATTCTTCGAGAGCATATTCTTTTTGTCAAAAAATCAAAGTGTAGCTTTCTTCAACAGAAGGTGGAGTATCTTGGGCATATCATATTAGAGGAAGGATTGGTGGTGGGCCCTTCCAAAATTGAAGTAATGCAGAATTGGCCGACCCCAAGGAACATAAAATCAATGCGTGGCTTTCTCGGCTTAACAGGCTACTATTGCAAGCTCGCGATTATGCATGCGATGGCTAAATGGAGATCGTACTTAATCAGGTGACATTTCAAAATCAAGACCAACCATAAGAGCCTGAAAATATTTCTTGGAGCAAAATATATCTTCTCCTGAGTAGCAAAAATAGGCAACAAAACTTCCTGGATATGATTATTAAATAATTTATAAAAAGGTGAAAGAAAATATTATTGTAGACACACTTTCATGACTACTCAAGCAACCTAAATTTTCGGTCGTTTCACTTCCGACCAGCAACTTCCTTAAGGACATTAGGAGAGAATGGTAAGATAATCCAGGAACCAGCAAGATCATAAAGAAATTGAAGGAACAAACCAAGTTCCGTGGCTCATTACAATTGGGACTCAAAAGACCCAAGCTATAAGGGACGCATTGTGCTTGTGCCAAATTCTAGTTGCATAAAGACCATCCTTCAAGAGATGCATTCCACACCCACGATCGGACATTCCGGATTCCTTATAACCTATAAGAGAATTAAGCGGAATTTTTATTAGGAAGGTGTTAGGACTCTAGCTAGGAAAGTCCTAATTTAGTTTCATGGAAGAGGGCAATCATGTAAAATCTAAGGAGCATTCATGTAAATCCTATCTAGCCGACCCCTATTAAGGAAAGTAAGGAGGCCGACTAGGTTATGATTAGTTGAGGAAGATATTTAAGGGGAGAGTAAGATGCCTGTTACCTTAATTAACCTCCCCTAATCTTAATTAAAGAGAGGTTGGTTGAGGAGGAGTTAAATTAGAATAGGATAAGGAAACAATAAAGCAATTGGCCACCCCTAGGTGGACCGGTTGGTTGTTGGACTTAGAGTTGCATTAGAAGTTACTTTAAAAGTTGGTTGAGGGTAGGAGTCTTGAAGTAGGAGTCCTATTACGAATTAAGGATTGAAGGACTATAAATAGCCTTGTAATCATCCACTTTTTATCATGAATATATTAATTTTTTTTCAGCCAATGGCTTGAATACCAAGGAGGGAGGAACCCCTATAAAGTTCCAAGGAGGTCGATCCCCTATAAAGATCACCCCAAGCTTAGAATTCGTGAGGGTTCTAACACTTAGTATTAGAGCAACGTTCTTGGTGTCTCGCTGCCCTTCCATAGCCATCCATCATCCCCTGTAGCCATCCAAAGCAATTCCCATAATTGCTTGAAGATCATCACTAAATTTCGTCGTCATCTCCACGACCGCAAATCATATTTTGATCTCCCCGTGAATTGCAACAGGTTCTGATTTCCTACCTTACTATTGCTGTAATTTAGTTATCCCTATTCAAAATAAAAACAAAAAAATTCATTCCAATTTGCTGCATAAACTTTTTGTCGTAAAGTTTCCATCTTTACGACGAAAGTTATGTCATAGAATCCCAACCGCACACCCTTTACTGTTTGATTTGCTGTTGTGTTATTACTGATCAAATTTCTACAAAATTTCTACCATGACTTTATAACTTCCTATCCTCAGATCTCCCTTTGGTTTCGTTGAAAAATCATCAAGATAACCAACTCATCTTTTACGTCTAAACTATTGTAATTTAGACATAAAAATATGCTGCAGTACCTTCTCGTGATCTTCGATTTTGCCAAACCTTTTGCTACCGTTTTCTTCCATGAATTTTTTGTCAGCATTATCTTTTCCTTACCAGCAGATTCTCTTTAAGTTTTACTCGAATCCTTGTTTTGAACCGGTGGAATAAAATCTCATCTATACTACTCAAATCTTTCAATGAAAAAATTCTACTATAGTACTTTCTCGTATTCCTTGATCTTGCCAAAACTTTTGCTGCCGGATTTTTCCACAAATTTTTTGACAGAATTATCTTTCCCTTGACAATAGATTCCCATTGAGTGTTACTCGATTCCTTATTATGCACTACTGTCAATTTTTTTGACTATCCTGCTGAAATCCTTCATTGAAAAAATTATGCAGCAACACCTTCTCGTAATCTTTAATTTTTTTGAACCTTTTGCTATCGTTTCCTTCCATGAAATTTTTGACAATATTACCTCTTCCTTGCCAGTAGGTTCCCTTTAAGTTTTACTTGATTCTTTGTTGTGAATTGCCGGAAAAAATTACATCTTTACTGCTGAAATTTTTTCGACGAAAAATTCTGCTGCTGCACCTTTGTCTTTCTTCTTCTCCTTAACTCACCGAAACCCAACTAACTTGCTGCCACCACCCAAGATATCTTTAGGGCATCCCTTTAGCCTTAAGACACAACCTCATAACCTATTTTCCTTACCCTAACATCACTCGAAACCGTAGCCCAAAATAGTGACCTATCGCAGCCTATCGATGCAAAATTCTACAGCACTACCTTTCAATGTTTTTTGCTGCACCCATATTTGATCCTTACCAAAATTGTTGCTGCCACCCACATTATCTTTAGAGCACCCCTCTAGCCTTAAGACGCAGCCATCATAGCCTTTTTTCCAATTTCCACAGCCAACCCAAACCGCAGCCCAAGCAGCGATCTTCCACAACCACCGAACCTTGTCAAACTGGTTGCTACCCCAATAGCAATCCTAAACCTTCATTCCCAACTTTAACACTACCATAAATATCCTTTGAAGCCTCCGTAGCACCCTCAAACCATAGCACCAACAGTAACCTAAACTGCAAGCTATCAACCCTAAACTGTAACCTTGATCCTTCACCCTTTTGGCCACCAATCCCTGCCAAACTGGTTGCTGCCATCAATAGCAACCCTAAGCCACCCTTCTAACCCTAAACCTCTATCATTAAACCCCCCTTACAACCTCTACAGTAGCCCCAAACAGCAGTATCAATAGCACCCTCTTTGCCAAAAAATTTTGCTGCACTACCTTCTGTACTACTTACTGCATCCACACCCGATCCCTACCAAATCCATTGTTGTCATCAACAGCAACCCTAAACCATTCCTTTAGCCTTAAACCTCAACCATTATACCCCCTATATGACCCCTATAGCATCCCTAAATCACAACCCCAACAGCAACCAAAAATAGCAACCGTTCAGCCCAAAACCGTAGTCATCTATGATAGAACCCCAAAAGGAGCTCTATAGATTTTGATCCTTAAGGGAGATCAACCCTAGGAATGCTGTAGGGGTTCCTCCCTCCTAGACTCGGTACAAGGCTAAAATAAAATTGATAATTGCTTGATTCAAGAGAGGGGGCGGCTACATCCTTATATAGGGATCAAAACCCTAGCCTAAGGGGGTGCTTACCTAAGTAAAATTATCTCTTTGCCCCTCCTATAGCCAACCTACCTTAATAGGAACAGGGAGTGACTATGTTGGCTCTATAGCTGACCTGAGTAGGGGAAAACCCTGGCCAACCAACCCAGTAAGGGGGCGACGACCACTAAGCCCTAAGGGCTAATATAAACCCTAGCCATACTCCTTTATAAGATAGGAGTGCCTTTATTATAATCTAGCAGGGTTTTATTGACTACTTCTAGGGAGATTAGTACTCAACCCTGCTGGAGTCCTATCAAACCCGCCCTCTTAAAATTAGTCTTGTCCTCAAGGCTGAAGTTCCATGAACTCAGGGAACCGGGTGTTTAGCTCCTCATCAGCTTGGGTGTCAGTTGGAAGAACTTGAGCTAAGTCGTCGTCTTTAAATTTCCATTTGAGGTGGGATAATTGGAGGATCAACTATAATTTTGATCTGGTGCACGGATCTGATCTCTAGGTTAGGGCCCCAATGTGATCCCCAATTTTGCAAGGCCCAAAGAAATAGGGAGATCACTTTCTTAAGGCTTCAATTTCATGCTGGTGGAGCTGGAGATGAAGGGGGACTTGATCTTCTGCTCCGACGTTTGTCAGGGGGAAGTTTCTTCCTTGCATGGGCTGCCACGTGGTTGCTCTGTAATAGTAATCATACCTTCTTTTAGAGTGAGGGCTATCCTTTGATAAAATCTCTAGTGGTTTGAGCCCGATCTGCGTCCGAGGTGGGTATGAGTGGTGATTTTTCGGGACCCATTTTCACTTCTTTATGCTGTTGACCATCTTGCATGAGGATGGTGCTGACCCCCACTCTAGATGTGTCTACTCCAATAATAAATATCTGGCCATGATTTGGTGTGGTCGACATTATGACCGTGAGGGCTATAGTTCCACTCAGCCAAGGTGGTGCATATTTCTTTATAATAAGAGGGATGATGTTCATGCTTCGTTGAGTCCTACAAATTATCCTTTCCCTTTTCTGATTTCGCCACTGGAGGGGCTCAATTTTCTCGTGGTCTTGGGTCGTAGATTGGAGGTCATCATCAAGGAAGTCTTTAAGCATCATGGTCCGATCCTGGGGAAAGTCGTGGAAGTCACCTGAGATCTGGAAGTGCTACATCAGCAACCATGGTGAGTTCAACAGGATGTAACACTTTAGAAGTAGCTTATCTCCGGGGAAAAGGATGTAGGGACGTGTCGTAGCGGGAAATAAGCATGGTCGAACAATCTATGTCTCTGTCATCTCTTGGACGACCCTTTTATCTTTGACCTTTTGAGGTTGTATAAAGCAATCTGGTCGAGCAACAACTGGTAGAAGTTTCGACCTGTTCAGTATAGGGGGGTCGGCCAGCTTCAGAGGAGGTAGTCGGCTCGGTTGGGTGGAGACGCCCAAAAATTCAGCAAGCTATGGGAGGGGTTTTTTATCTTCAATCTCATGAAACTCTTGAATTTGAATTGGGAAACCACTGGATTCTTCTTTTGGTACCCCTCCAAGTGTGGTGTTGTGGTTGTAGTCGTTAGGCTCCCTCGTAGAATCACCTGCATTCCTTTTATGAAAAATTTCATGGTTAGCTTCAAAAAATTCCAAAAAATATCTCCAATCGTGAACAACCAATCAATGCCAAGCACTATATCAAAACCATCAAGAGGGAGGAGAAAAAAATCAGCAACTACGTCTTTCTCCTATAGGATCAGTTTTACCCACGGGCACTTCTAGTTGCACTTCAGAATTTGGCCGTTAGCTACCTTGACTTCGAACCAGTTATAATCTTCTTTTTGGAGCATTAAGTGGGCAGCAACCTTACTGCTCATGAAGTTGCCCCGGTGTCGATGAGGATGATGATGGACTGTTGCCCGGGAAACCCTTCGATCTTCAATTTTTGTAGGTTGGTGTAGCCAGCTATGGTAGGGACCGTGCGTGTGGCCGGTTGTGGTCTATCCTTCTCCTTGGGCTCGAGAGTCGTATCTTCAAGTTTGAGTTCTTTAGTGGGCACAATCATCAGCGATGTCTCCTTTTTACATTTGTGTTCTAGGCTCCACAGTTTATTACAACACCCACATAGGCCCTTTGTCGATCCGTCATGAAGGTCTTCTCTTATTAATTTCTATGGCTGAGGGGGTTGGCTGATAAAAGGAGGAGGTGAAAGCTTTTGTACCACTAGTCGAGGAGCAACTCTAGTCTTCCGAGCTTTATAGTTCAATCGCTCCTCTTGATGTCGCACAAAGGAGATGGCTGCCTTAAGTGTGTATGACTGTCGCGCTTTAACTTCTTCCTGAATCTCCGACTTCAAGCCCTTAATAAAAGTCCTCAATATCTATTTTTCAGACCAATCATAAGTTTGATTGGATAACCTTTCAAATCTGGTTTGGTACTCTTGGATGGTGGAGGTTTGACGGATCATCGCTAGTTCTTCCCTAAGGTTCTTTTTATAATCCAAATTTGCACAATGTTATGATCTTATCGGCCCAATTTAAACTCCTTAAAGAGAATGCGTAATTTAACATCCATACGTGTCCCAAGAGCCTCCAATTTGGCTTCGAATAAATCCACCGATGTCATGATGTAAGGATCTCCAACCTGTCAATTCAAACCAACTAAAAAGTGTAGCTGCAATTTTCAGGTTGAAGGCAGTGAATGGTAGCAATGTCGGGATTGCAGGGGTGAAATCTCCAAGTGGAGGATGGCAACCAAGGGTAGTAGTAACGGTGGAGGAAAAGAGGGCAGCAGCAACGTCGGTTGCGACTACGCTGCGACTTCATGGCTGCAAGTGGCGTTAGTTGCAGCAAGGGTGCGGCTGCAATAGGAGGAAGATGAGGCAGTGATGTACACGGCTGTTGCAGCGGAGGGCAGCAATAGTATGGAGTGAGAGATGGCTACTATTGTGTTTAATTTGTTGCTGGCCATGATCAAGATAGTTGGCAGCGAAAGATTGTTGCGAGCTGCGATGTAAACAAATTGCAGCGAAAGATCGCTGCTGGTAGCTTTTTGCCACAAGGATCGCTGCTGGTTGCGTTCAAGGAGGATGACAGCAAGAGGTCATTGTTGGCAGTGTTAGGCAGCAAAAGATATGTGTGACGGTTGAAGGGATAAGAGAGATTAGGCAGCTGAAAGATTGGTGGACCGAAGGCTTCGATTTTTGGGTGTGGTTTGGGCTGTTTTGGGTGCGATTTGGGCCTACAGTTTTATAGAGTTTAGGCTATAAATTGATGTGGTTTTAGGGTTTTAATACCAGTAGATGAAGGTTAGGGAAATAGATTTTAGATCTGGGATAGATGGCAGTAAAGGTAGGTGTATCGGTAAGGAAAGTTGGCTGAAAAGGTAAGTGGATCGATAAGAAAGTAGGCTGCGGTTAGGGCTGATTTGGGTGGCTATTTGGTTTCCGTTTAGGATAGGGTTTTGAAGGGTTTTTGGTATAGATGTAGGGTTTGGTGATGAGGAAAAGAGAGTCCAAAATCCCATAAAAAATAGCACTCAAATCCGATAGAATTCAACGAAAAAAAGTACAGTGATGTGCAGTCATACCGAACAGATTTTACGTTGGAGAAACGATGACTTCTCAACATAATTTTCAGAGGAAAGTTCAAGAAAATTAGGCAGAAACCCTTGGTTTAGATGTTGGGAATACCAGTAAAAAGTTTGAAGAAATTTTGGCAGTGTAACAGTAGGAAAATAGGGCAAAATACAAAAGCTAGATCCTTTATCGTAAAAATTCCAGAACTGCGTGCTAGTGAAAGATTGCACAAGAAAACTGATTCTAGAAGGATTTTTTTCAAGAAATCAATCCCAGATGAAATTCAAGTTGATCATTAGAATTGTATAAGAATTTTGGCCAAAAAGGATGAATAAAAGTTCGGTTTCAAGAGGCTAATAGACAGAAGGCAGATTCTCCATCATAAAATTTCAGCACTGCGCGATGAAGAATCGCAGCACTATAAGTCCGGATCCAGAAGGAGTTTTTTTATGGGATCAGCCTTAGATAAAAGCTAAGATGATCTATGAAATTATATAAAAGTTTCAGCCAAAAAGTATGATTAAAAGTTCAGTTCCAAGATGCAACAATCAGTTGAAAATTTCTTCAGGTTTTCGCCTTCACAATGATGATAACGTTTACGATGGTAAAATTTTACAGCAAGAATATTTTGGAGAAACTTCTCCCACATATAAGATAGAGGAATAGCAGTAGCAAGAGGCATGGGCTTTGGAGTTTTTACCAGACCTTTGATGTTGACGCAGAGGAAGGCAGCAGATTGATGGACCTGCGGCTTGGTGGGCGACGATAGAGGCGACGTCGAAAGCAATTGTGGGAATTGCTTGGGAAGGTGGAGGCATGGATGACGGCTACAGGTGTAGCAAGATTGCTGCTTTGATACCAGATGATAGAACCTCAAAAGGAGCTCTATAGATTTTGATCCTTGAGGGGGATCAACCCTTGGAACGTTGTAGGGGTTCCTACCTCCTAGACTCGGCACAAGGCTGAAATAAATTTAAAATTGCTTGATTCAAGAGAGGAGGTGGCTACATCATTATATAAGGATCAAAACCCTAGCCTAAGGGGGTGCTTGCCTAAGTAAAATTATCCTTTGCCCCTCCTATAGCCAACCAGCCTTAATAGGAACAGGGGGCGACTAGGATGACTCTATAACCAACCTAAGCAAGGGGAAACCCTGGCCAACCAACCCAGTAAGGGGGCGGCGACCACTAAGCCCTAAGGACTAATCTAAACCCTAGCCATACTCCTTTATAAGATAAGAGTGGCTTTATTATAATCTAGCAGAGTTTTATTGACTACTTCTAGGGAGATTGAGACTCAACCCTACTGGAGTCCTATCAATCTACCCTTGATCCACAACCTCTTTCGGCCATCAACCCACTCAACTGTTTCATATCACTGACCCAACAACTGGAGAAGGATATTGACATCTCAAATTTGGAGGCACACGCAATGACATCTCAAGGTTCGATCGATGCCAAGTTGGAGGCGTTTGAATCATGCAAGGAGGACAGATTGCGCGCCTTATTCGTCGAATTCGGATTGGGCCAATCTCTGAACCCAACAAAATTTCATCAAAGTGCAAGTTCAGAGAGGCCTCTTAAAAAAAAAGAATGAGCCACTGATATGAGGTAGCCATGCATGAGGGAGGACTTCCCTCGATGGGAAGAAGGAGACCCGACGGGGTAGATTTCGCACGTCGAACGTTACTTTTGTCATCACCAAACATCGGAGGATTCCATGGTGGACACCTCTGTCATCCACCTTGAAGGAGATGCTATATGATGGTCCAATTGGCTTGAATACAACCATGAGGCTCCAACGTGGATGCAATTCAAGTATGCACTATTGAACCACTTTGGGTCGACCAAGTACGAGAATATCACCGAACAACTTGCCAAGATCCGACAAACCTTCACGATCCAAGAATACCAAACTAGGTTTGAGGAATTATCTTACTTTGCTCATGATTGGTCTGACAGACAATTATTATGGATGTTCATCGAAGGACTGAAGCCAGAAATTAAAGGAGAGGTTAAAGTGCGACAACCCCCCACCGTGAAGGCTGCAATCTCTTTCGCCCAAATCCAAGAGGAACGGCTGAACCAAGATGCTCGAAGGATGATAACTACTCCTAGACTAGCAACTTGTTCAGCACCCCCTGCTCTCAGTCGTGCTTCGCTACCAAAGAAATCAATGAGAGAACTTCGCGATAGATTGGTGAAGGACCTTTGTTGGCATTGCAATGAATTTTGGAGCCATAACCATCACTGCAAGAAAGGGAAGCTTTCCATGATAGAACCTTATAGAAGAATCTGAAGAAGACGACCTTGAACCTAAGGAAGAGAACATGAAGGAGGACCCACAGTTGGCCGATTGCATGACTCACACTCTAGCCAGCCATGTAAACCCGTAAGCAATGAAAGTTGAAGAATCTCTTAAGCAACAGTCTGTCACCATCATCATCAAGACCAGGAGCCCCAGTGACCTTAAGAATGACAAAGTAAAGCAGGTGACCTTACACGGGAAACATGGGAGCGAAGAAAAGACACAACGCTTCGAGAAGTTTGCTACCTCCACCGAACCGAGCCGATTTCATCTTATCAGACTGCACGACCTCCGTATGTTGATCTTACAGGAGGAACCACTAGCATATATTTGGCTCTATTGCTGTCCACATCCTCAGAGGCCCGAAGCTAAAAGGATTATCCAAGAGACACAGATCATTCGGCCATGACCTTCCCTTGCAACGATACATTATCTCCAAAAGCTTTAACTCTTTGTCACAGGGACAAGCTCTTCCTGAAGTGTCACATCTAACTGAACTAGCTATAGCTTTTGATGCAACACTCCCAGATCTTGGGCTACTTCCACTACCTCTCCTAAGAGCGGACTATGTTGTTCGAAGTCTTCCCTATTGACGATCGTAAGAAGATTAGATCCCTCTAGCAATAGTACCAGCATAGAATCTATGATTGGATGGAGATCAAAATTCTAAAGGAATAGGAGGAACACATCTACACATCCACCATTTAAGAGGCCTTGACACCCACGATGCCATCTATATCGGTCTTAGCATTACCAGATCGAAAGGAGGTGTTTGAAATTGGAGCAAACAAAACAAGAGTTAAGATCGGCACCACCCTCATGCAAGATGGTCGACTCATAATATACACCGAGGCTCTCCCTACATTTCACACGATGTTTTTGATCTATAAAGGGATACTAATTGCTACTGAATTTGAAGTTTGGCATGATACAGGTCAACAACACAAAAGAAAGATGAAAATAGGCTGGTAAAATTACAACTCATAACCTCCTTGGACTCAGAATGGGCTCACACCACCAGGGACTTTTTCAAAGGGCAGCAATTATTCCAAAAGAAGGCTCTGTTACTATTAAAGAACAACCAAGTGGTAGCCCATGCAAGAAAGACACAGCCACTCGATAAATACTGGAGTAGAAGAAAGTTTACTATTGAATATCAAGTTTCCCTTCATCTCCAGCCCTACCAGCAGAAAATTTGAGCCTCAAGGAAATGGTCCCCTTGCTACTTTGGCCCTTGCAAAATTGGGGATCATAATGGAGTCATGACTTATGGATCAGATCAGTACATTAATTTAAAAATACAATTGATCCTCCAAGTATCTTGCCATAAATAGAAGTTTAGAAAGGATGACTCAACCCAGATCCATCCACCTGACATCCCAACTGATGAGGAGGTTCAAGTTCAGCTGATGATCGCATGAGATCGTAGGATCGTGATGCACCACCATCCAAATACTACTACCCCTGATGGAGAGATACAAAATAATGCTGGACTGTCAGATCACAGTGCGCCTATCGTAGATACCACAAGGAAGCTTCAAGGAGAATTGCAGATCGAGACCCAAAGTTCACGGAGCCTCAGCCTTGAAGACAAGGCTGATTTGAAGAGAGCGGGCCTGTTAGGACTCTAGCTAGGGGAGTCCTAATTTAGTTTCATGGAAGAGGGCAATCATGTAAAATCTAAGGGGCATTCATGTAAATCCTATCTAGCTGACCCCTATTAAGGAAAGTAAGGAGGTCGGCTAGGTTATGATTAGTTGAGAAAGATATTTGAGGGGAGAGTAAGATGCATGTTACCTTAATTAACAACCCCTTATCCTAGTTAAAGAGGGGTTGGTTGAGGAGGGGTTAAATTAGAATAGGATAAGGAAACAATAAAGCAACCGACCACCCCTAGATGGACCGGTTGGTGGTTGGACTTAGAGTTGCATTAGAAGTTACTTTAGGAGTTGGTTGAGGGTAGGAGTCTTGAAGTGAGAGTCCTATTAGGAAATAGGGATTGAAGGCTTATAAATAGTCTTGTAATCATCCATTCTTTATCGTGGATAGATTAATCTTTCTTCAGCCAATGACTTGAATACCAAGGAGGAAGGAACCCCTATAGAGTTTTAAGGAGGCCGATCCCCTATAGAGGTCACCCCAAGCTTAAAATCCGTAAGGGTTCTAACAGAAGGGATGAAAAATATTATCGCTAAATTTGTGGCACAATGTGATGTGTGCCAACGACATAGAGGCGAAATAGTGGCAAGCCCCAGAAAGCTATAACCTTTACCCATCCCGAACTCAATATGGACCGATATATCAATGGACTTCATCGAAGGGCTACCCTTATCTCAAGAAAAAGGTACAATTCTTGTTGTTGTTGATTGCCTTAAAAAGTATGCTCACTTCTGTGCAGTTCATTATCCCTATACTGCTTCTAGCATTGTCCGAATCTTTATAGAAAATATTATAAAATTGCATGGGATGCCGAGATCTATCGTAAGTGATCGTGATAGGGTCTTCACGAGCAAATTCTAGATAGAATTATTCCAAATATAGGGCACTAAATTGAAGATGAGCACAGCATATCACCCACAATCACGACGGCCAGATTGAAGTAGTGAACATGTGTTTAGAGACATACCTCAGATGCTTCGCTAGTGATCGGCCAAAAGAGTAGACAAAGTAGCTCCCTTGGGCCGAGTGGTGGTATAATACAACTTATCATTCATCCATAAAAATTACACCCTATGAGGCTATGTATGGTCGACCTCCTACTGTAATCCCAAAATATATATTGGGCACCTCTAATGTAGAAAAAGTAGATAGGGAACTACAGGACATAGACAAAATGCTGAAGCTATTAAAAGATAATCTCACTACAGCTCAAGCAAGGATGAAATAACAATTGATCAACACAAAGACGAAAGAGAATTTATAGTGGGAGATTGGGTATTTCTACGACTCCAACCATACAAGCAAACATCAATTCAGACCAGAGCTTCCATGAAGCGTTCACCTCGGTTATATGCACCCTATCATATTATGGAGCGTATCAGGGTAGTAGCATATATATTAGACTTACCCTGTCATGCTTGAAGCTCAAATTAGGATAGAACGAGACAATTCAAAGACATTTACCTAATATGACTATCCAAGGAGAGCTCCAGACTCAGCCGAGTGTCATTATTGACCGAAGGATCGTGACACGATGACGGTGACCCACTGTTGAAGTGCTAATACAGTGGGCGAACCTTCCAAAAAAGAGGCCACTTTGGAGAATATGACGATTTGATGATCAAATTTCTAGAATTCATGGAGCACCAGCCTCGAGGACAAGGCTGATTTAGAGAGGGCGGGTCTATTAGGACTCTAGCTAAGGGAGTCCTAATTTAGTTTCATTAAAGAGGGTAAATATATAAATCCGAAGGGCATTCATGTAAATCCTATCTAGCCGACCTCTAATAAAGAAGTAAGGAGGTCGGCTAAGTTACGATTAGATGAGAAGAAGATATTTTAAGGAAAGAGTAGGATGCATATTACCCTAATTAACCACCCCTTATCCTAGTTAAATAGGGGTTGGTTGAGGAGGGGTTAAGTTAGAGTAGAAATATGAAACAATAAGCAACCGACCACCCCTAGATGGGTCGGTTGGAAGTTAGACTTAGAGATGCATTAGGAGTTATTTAAGAGTTGATTGAGAGTAGGAGTCTTGAAATAGGAGTTCTCTTAGGAATTAGGGTTAGAAGGCCTATAAATAGCCTTATAATCATTCACTTTTTATCATCAATAGAAAAGTATTTTTTCAAGTCTTTGAGCAGTAATTTTAAGGAAAGAACCCGTATAGAGTTCCAAGGAGGGTGATCCCCTATAGTGATCACCCCCAAGCTTAGAATCTGCAAGGATTCTAACAACAAGTTCCAACTTTGTTCAAGTTTAGCAAAGTATCTCACCCTCCTGAAATATATGTGAGACATATCAATAGAGAGAACTCTCAGGATGTTGATCCTAAGACCTACGAGGAGGCTATTATAAGTATCGACTCTAGGAAGTGGCTAGAAGCCATAAATTCTGAGATGTATTTTATATACTCCAACAAGGTTTGGAATTGATAGAACCCCAGAGGAATTCTATGTAGATTGATCTTTAAGAAGGATCAACCCTTGGAATGCTTTAGGGGTTCCTCCCTCCTAGTACTCGGTCACAAGGTTGAATTGAAGATTGATCTTTGCTTATTCAAAATAGGTGGAGGCTACATGCTTATATAGGGCTCTAAAATCCTAACCCTTGGGACGCTGCTCCCTAAAGTAAAATACCACCCTTGCCCTCCACGCTAGCCGACTTGCCCTGTAAGAGGCGACGGCCTAAGGGGTTGCACAAGCTAGGCGCCCCTGCTAGAAACCCTAGACGACCTACCCAGTAAAGGAGGCGGCGACTAGAGAGCCCAAAGGCCCTAAATATAAACTCTAGCCACTCTTCTTTATAGGATAGAGGCGGCTAAGTGGGGTTTATTACAATCTTACATGGTTTTTATTAGCTGCTACTAGGTTGAGTGGGACCCAACTCTGCTATGGTCCTATCAAGCTCGTCCTCTTCAAGTCAACCTTGTCCTCAAGGCTGAGGTTTCATGAACTTAGGAAACCTAGTCATCATCTCTTCATATGATTCTCACGTGGCATCTTCAATAGGTAAATTATTCTAATGCACCAATACTTCAGTAGATGGACGTCGGTGACACATCATAATTCTGCGATCAAGGATGGCTTAGGGTTGGGCTTGAATATCTTTATCATCAATGGTGTTGGGCAGTTAGATATGGGCTGACTCATGCTCTCCCAACTTGGGCTTTAGGCAAGACACGTGGAAGACAAGATGAACTTTGGCATCAACAGGCAAGTTAAGTTTGTACGCTATGGCTCCAATAGGCTCTATGATTTGATAGGATCTATAAAAATGGGGGGATAGCTTCATGGAAGCTCGTGTGTTGATTGATAACTGCTTGTATAGGTATAAGCGAAGATAAACCCAATCTCCTACTAAGAATTCTCTTTCACTCCGATGTGTGTTAGCTTGCTACTTCATTCTGGCTTTAGCAACAAAGAGATTATCCTTTAGTAGTTGTATGAGCTTGTCCCTATCAATCAAATTTTGGTCGACTTTGTCTACTTTGGCCAAGCCGATTACATACTTGAGGATTAGAAGGGCCGGTTGACCATACATTGTTTCATATGGAGTATATTTTGTAGATAAATGATATGTAGTATTAGACCACCATTCGGCCCAAGGGAGCCATTTTGTCCACTCCTTTGGCCAGTCACTAGTGAAACACTGAAGGTATATCTCCAAACACCTATTTACCACCTTAGTTTGGCGATCAGTTTATGGATTATATGTTGTACTCATCTTGAGTTTGGTGTCCTGCAACTGAAATAACTCGGTCACTTACAATGAACCTTGGCATCCCATGTAGTTTAACAATATTTTCTATGAAAATCTGAGCAATACTAGCAGTAGTGTAAGGGTTTCACACAACACAAAAATGAGCATATTTCATAAGTCGATCAACCACCACGAGGATTATACTTTTACCTTGGGATGGTGGCAGCCCTTCGATGAAATCCATAAAGATCTCAGTCCACACCGAGTCTGGTATGGGTAGTGGTTACAACTTCCCTGGACTTGCCATTGTTTCACCCTTTTGCTGTTGACATATATCGTATTGTGTTACAAATTCAAAAATAATTTTTTTCATCCCTCTCTAATAAAATTTTTGTTTTATTCTTTTGTAGGTTCTAAAAAATCTGAAGTGCCCTATTGAAGGTGTGAGTGCATTTCTTATAGGATGGTTTTGATGCAAGGGGAGTCAGGAATAAGCACAATGCAACCTTTATATTATAGATCACTCGAATCCTAAGTGTAGTGGGCCATTGCGCTTGGATCCTCCTCCAATTTTTTATGATGTTACTGGTCTTTAGATCCTTCTTCCATTCCTCCCTAATGTCCTCGAGGAAGCCGCTAGTAGGAAGGGAGATGACTAAAATTTTGGCTTGCTCAGGTAGCCGTGAGAGTGCATCTGCAATAATGTTTTCTTTTTTCTTTTTGTAAATAATTTCATAATCAAATCCAAGAAGTTTGGTTATCCATTTTTGCTATTCGAGGGCTAATATCTTTTGCCCTAAAAAATATTTGAGGCTTCTATGGTCAATTTTAATTTTAAAGCGCTGGCCGATCAGGTAGGGTCTCCATTTGTTACTGTATGCATAATTACGAGTAAATCCTTATCATATATTGACATTTTTTGATGGGAGAGAGACAACACCATACTGGTGTATACGAGTGGTCGCCATCTTACATGAGAATGGCTCCAATTCCGACTCCAGATGCATCAGCCTCAATGATGAAGGGTCGATTGAAATCTGGTAGCGCTAGCACCGACGTCGTCATCATGGCTGCCTTGAGTTTATCGAAGGCAGCGGAGGCTTTGTCCGACCATTGGAATGCATCTTTTTTCAGTAGAGAAGTGAGGGGTGCACTAATCAGCCCATAGTCCTTCACAAATTTTTGATAATAGCACGTTTGTCCAAGGAAACCCCACAGCGATTTCACATTTGTTGGTTTGGCCAGCCCTGCATTGCTTCCATTTTTGATGGGTCTACCGCCACTCCTTCTTCTGATATTATATGCCCAAAGTACTTTACTTTTTGCTAAAGAAAGTAGCACTTTGATTGCTTAACAAAAAGAATATTCTCCTGAAAGATCGTCAAAACAAACTGCAAGTGTTGAAAGTGAGTCTCAAGAGAAGGGCTATAAATGAGTATATCATCAAAAAATACCAGCACAAATTTGCAAAGAAAGCTCGAAAAAATATTGTTCATGAGGCTTTGGAAAGTTGAAGGAGCATTAGTGAGTCCAAAAGGCATTACCAAGAATTCATAATGGTTGTTATGTGTGCGAAATGCAATTTTTGGAATATCATCTTCACATACCTGAATTTGGTGGCAACCGGATCGGAGGCCAATGCACATCCACCAAGTTTCATCCTTTCGTACAAGTAACACCGACGAAGAATAGGGGCTACAGCTTGACCGAATGACCCCTGTCTCAAGCATCTCCTTCACAATCTTCTCTATTTATCCTTTTGGAGATGGGGATAGTGGTACAATTGAGTGCTCGCTGGTGATTTGCCCTAACGAATTGGGATCTGATTGTCATGCTGCCAGGTAGGAGGAAGACCGCATGGTTTGGCGAAAATGTTGGCAAGTTCAACAAGCAAATGAGCAAGGTTTTGATCTTCAATTATTATTTTCTTCTCCTCTGGTTGCTGCTGGAGTTGCATCAAGAAGCCACCATGTGTCTTGTGTAGGACATTCTCCATTCGTTTAGTTGAAATGGTGGTTATATTATTTTTGCGCTTCCTATGTAGGATGACCTGTTTACGTTTGTAGTAAAACTTTATAATTAATTTGGAAAAATTCCAAGAGATGTCATCTAGCGTTGTCAGCCATTCTATGCCAAGCACAGCCTCATAGTCATCAATTGGTAGGAGAAAAAAGTTGGCAATAATTTCTTGGTCTTGCAGTAGCAGTTTCACTTGCGGGTATCTTTGGTCGCACTTTAAGATTCAGACATCCGCAACCATTACGTCAAATTTGCTATAATCTTCGATATGGAGTGTCATCCGAGTAGCAACTTTACTATTTAAGAAGTTATTAGTGCTGCCCATGTGATAAAACCCAGAAGGAGCCCTATAGATTTTGATCCTTGAGGGGGATCAACCCTTGGAACGCTACAGGGGTTCCTCCGTCCTAGACTCGGCACAAAGGCTGAATTGAAGATGATAATTGCTTGCCTTCAAAGAGGGTGGTGGCTACATCTTAAATAGGGATCAAGTCCTAGCCTAAGGGGGCACTTATCTAGGTAAAATTACTCTTTTGCCCCTCTTATAGCCATCCTACCTTAATAGGAACAAGGGGCGGCTAGGTTGGCTCTATAGCCGACCTAAGCAGGGGGAAACCCTAGCCGACTTGCCCAGTAAGGGGGGCGACGACTATTAAGCCCTAAGGGCTAATCTAAACCCTAGTCATACTCCTTTATAAGATAGGAGTGACTTTATTACAATATAACAAGATTTTATTGACTACTTCTAGGGAGATTATGACTCAACCCTGTTGGGGTCCTATCAAACCCGCCCTCTTAAAATCAGCCTTGTCCTTAAGGCTGAAGTTCCATGAACTCAGGGAACCGGGTCTTCAGCTCCTCATCATCTTGGGTGTCAGTTGGAAGAACTTAAGCTGAGTCGTCATCTTTAAATTTTCGTTTGAGGTGGGATACTTGGAGGATCAACTGTAATTTTAATCTGGGGCACGGATCTGATCTCTAGGTTGGGGCCCTAATATAATTCCCAATTTTGCAAGGCCCAAAGAAATAGGGAGACCACTTTCTAGAGGCTTGAATTTCATGTTGGAGTTGGAGATGAGGGGGGACTTGATCTTTCTCAAGAAACTTTCTTCTGCTCCAGCGTTTGTCAGGGGGAAGTTTCTTCCTTGCATGGGCTGCCACATGGTTAGTCTTTAGTGATAGCTAATCTTTCTTCTGGAATGGTGACTGCCCTCTGGTATGGTTCAGGATGATGAGAGCCCAATCTGGCGTGAGCATGGATCATAATTCTTCTAGTTTAACTCCTCTTTCGTGCCATGGACCTGTATCCAACCATATTTTAAATTTGCTAGAAATTAGTATCTCCTGTAAAAACCTCGTATGAAGTGTGGGGGAAGCCTCGGTGTAAATTAGGAGTCGACCATCTTGCATAGGAATAGCACCAATTCCAACTCCTGACACATCGGCCTCAATGACCAAAGTGCGACTGAAATTGAGTAGCGCTAGGACCGACGTCATTGTCATAGTTGCCTTGAGTCGTTCGAAGGCTGCGGAGGCTTTATCCAACCATAAGGAGTCTTTCTTCAGTAAGGACATGAGCAGGGTATAGATCTTGACATAATCTTTCACAAAATTTTCGTAGTAGCCCGTGAGTCCAAGGAAACCGCGTAATAATTGTACATTTGCAGGTCTCGACCATCCTTGCATTGCCTCGATCATCGTCGGGTCTACTGCCATTCCATCCTCTGATATAATATGCCCAAGATACTCCACTTTACGCTGTAAGAAACTGCACTTTGATTGTTTCACATAAGGAGTA
Organism: Ensete ventricosum; assembly: GCA_029747655.1. Taxonomy (NCBI): domain Eukaryota; kingdom Viridiplantae; phylum Streptophyta; class Magnoliopsida; order Zingiberales; family Musaceae; genus Ensete; species Ensete ventricosum. Next base: position 21,850,446 of record JAQQAF010000003.1, on the reverse strand, counting down.
TTCTCCCAGAGAATTGTTAGAACAGTTTGTAAGTGTTGAACATGTATATTAAGCATAGGGCTATAAATGAGTATATCATCAAAGAACACTAATACGAACTTGTGTAGAAAACTCTGAAAGATGTCATTCATCAGGCTTTGGAAAGTAGAAGGAGCATTCGTAAGTTCGAAAGGTATTACTAGAAACTCGTAGTGGCCGTTATGTGTGCGAAATGCAATTTTTGGAATGTCTTCAATGCATACCCGAATCTGGTGATAACCGGAACAGAGATCTAGTTTAGTGAAGACTCGGGCTCCTTTTAATTCATCCAAGAGCTCATCTACGATGGGTATAGGATATTTGTCCTTGACGGTGATAGCGTTCAAGGCCCGATAATCAATGCACACCCACCATATACCGTCCTTCTTGCGCACTACCAACACCGGTGAAGAATAAGGGCTGCAACTCGGTCGAATTACCCCGATGTCCAGCAACTCTTTGACGATGTTCTCGATCTCATCCTTTTGCAAGTGAGGGTAGCAATATGGACGCAAATTTGCTGGAGGTTTGTCCGGCAGAACAGGAATACGGTGGTCATGCTGTCGGTTAGGGGGCAGCCCGCGCGGCTCCGTGAAAACGTCCACGAATTCATCCAGCAAGAGGGCAAGCTTAGGATCTAAAATTTGTATATTCTCCCCTTTAGATGGCTGCTAGATATGCATCAAAAATCCTCTATGCGCTTTGTGCAAAACTTTCTCCATTTGTTGCGATGAAACGATGGAAATTTGGCTCCCACGCTTGCCTCGTAACGTGACCTGTCTCCCTTTGCAATAATATTTCATGATTAATTTAGAAAAATTCCAGGAGATATCACCTAGTGTTGTGAGTCATTTGATCTCGAGTATAGCTTCATAATCATCGATGGGTAGGAGGAAGAAATCAGCTACCACTTCTTGGTCTTGGAGGAGTAGTTTTACCCGTGGGCACCGTTGGTCGCAATTAAAGATTCGACCGTCGGTGACCTTTACGTCAAACTTATTGCAACCTTTGATTTGAAGCACCAAACGTGCAGCAACCTTACTATGGAGGAAATTATTGGTGCTGCCCGTGTCGATGAGAATCGTGATGGGTTGCTATTTTAGAAGTCCTCCAACTTTCATCATCTGTGGGTTGGAATAGCCGCCAATGCGTGTACCGCGTAGTCGGCCGGTTGGGACCTTCCTCCATGGATTCTTCTTTAGGTTAAAGGGCTTCTTCAGATGTTTTATTATCATCATCCTCCACTGGTTCAATCACGAGGAGTCGGCCCTTTTTGCAGTGATGTTCACGGCTCCACGGTTCGTCGTGATGCCAACACAACCCCTTGGCCGATCGTCCGTAAAGCTCGTCTCTTGTCAACTTTTTTGGTGCGGGGCCTTGGATGGCAGTAGAGGGGGTAGTAGGCCTTGGCATGGCTGGTCGGGGAGTGACCCTTGTCCTTCGTACCTCGTGGTTCAATTGTTCTTCCTGGATACGTGCAAAGGAAATCGTCACCCTAAGAGTGTACGGTTGTCGCGCCTTTACTTCTCCTCGGATCTTCGGCTTTAGGCCCTCGATAAAAGTACCTAAAAGTTGTTTCTCAGACCAATTCTTAGTTTGGTTAGATAAATGCTCAAACCTTGTTTAGTATTCTTGTATTGTAGAGGTTTGACGAATCTTTGCCAATTGTTCGTCGATGTTGTTGAAATCGGTTGGTCCGAAATGGTTTAGTAGTTCTTTCTTGAATCGCTGCCAAGAGAGTCCTCCATGGCTGTGCTTAAACTAATTAAATGACTGAATAGCATCCCCTTGAGGTGGATGGAAGCAATCTCCACTCGTGTGGCGTCGACGGTTCGGTAGAACCGAAAATAGCGCTCCGCGCGCGAGATCCACCCGATATGGTCTCCTTCCCATCTAGGGAAGTCAACCTTCATGTGTGGATTATTAAGATCAGAGGTGATGTGGCCATGTTCTTGAGGATCATCTCGCCGGTCTGAAGTTTCTCCGTGTTGTGATTTCCTCGGGCTCGACGGTCGGCCAATGCTGAATTCGGCGAAAAGGGATCGCATTTTCTCTTCCATGCGGTTTCCAAAGGCTTCAAGCTTTGCATCGATAGCCTTCTCTGATGCCATAGTATATGCTTCAAGATCTGTAATATTGAGATCTTTTTTCTATTATCAGGTTAGTGGCATGGGAATTTTGGAGAAGGGGGTGGCCGGTTGGAAGGTGAATCAGTTTGGATTAAAGTAGGCTGCAGTTTAGGGTAGATTTGGGAAGCAATTTTGTGGGGTTGAGGCTGCGAATTGGTATAGTTTTAGGGCTATGATAGCAATAGATGAAAGTTAGGAAAATAGATTTTAGATCTGGGATAGATGGCAGCAAGGGTAGGTGTCTCGGTAAGGAAGGCTTTCTAAAAACGTAGGTGGATCGATAAGGAAGTAGGCTAATTTGGGTGGCCGATTTGGGGGCAGTTTGGATTCGGTTTAGGGTAATATTTGGAAGGGTTTTGGATGAGGATGGTAGGGTTTGGTGATGAGGAAAGGAGAGTCTAAAATCCCATAAAAATTAGCACTTAAATCTGATAGAATTCGATGGAAAGAAGTGTTGCGATGTGCTGTCCTGCTGAACTGATTTTTGGGTCGGAGAAACGCTGATTTCTCAATGTAAATTCCAAGGGAAAGTTTAAAAAAAATTTATGCAGAAACCCTTAGTTCAGATGTTGTTAATACCAGTAAAAAGTTTGACGAGATTTTGGCAGCATAATAGTAGGAAAATAGGGCAAAAGATGAAAGACAGATTCCTTCATCGTAAAATTCCAAAACTGTGTGATGGTCAAAGATTGCATATGAAAGTCATAAGAAAGTCATATAAAATTCCAAACCAGTTCCAGAAGGAGTTTTTTCATGAAATCAAATCCATATGAAAGTCAACTTGATCTTGAGAATTGTGTAAAAATTTCGGCCAAAAAGGATGAACAAAAGTTTGGTTTCAAGAGGTCAATAAACGGAAGGCAGATTCTACATTATAAAATTTTAGTACTGTGCAACAAAGAATTGCAGCACTATAAGTCCATATCCAGAAGGAGATTTTTCACAAGATCAGTCTTAGATGAAAGCTAAGACGATCTATAAAATTGTATAAAAGTTTCAGCCAAAAAGGATGATCAAAAGTTTAGTTTCAATAAGCAACAATCAGTTGAAAATTTCTGCAGCGTTTCATCTTTGCAACGATGATAACGTTTGCGACGAACGAATTTTGCAGCAGATAAAATTTGGAAAAGATCTTGAATGTGTAAAGTAAGGAATCTTGCAGTATTTAAGAGGCATGGATGATAAAAGAAAAATCAGATTTCCATATCAAACACAAGGGGCAGCGACATATTGATTTGATCTGCTGCTGGGGTGGAAGGTGGAGGCGCATGTCGTAGCAATTGTGGAAATTGCTTGGGAAGGTGGAGGCGGCTGAGATGGCTATAGGGCAGCAGGAACATGGCTCTGATACCAGATGATAAGACCCCAGAAGGAGCCCTATAGATTTTGATCCTTGAGGGGGATCAACCCTTGGAACGCTATAGGGGTTCCTCCCTCATAGACTCGACACAAAAGCTGAATTGAAGATGATAATTGCTTATCTTCAAAGAGGGGGGTGGCTATATCTTAAATAGGGATCAAGTCCTAGCCTAAGGGGGGACTTATCTAGGTGAAATTACCCTTTTGCCCCTCCTATAGCCATCCTACTTTAATAGGAACAAGGGGCGGCTAGGTTGGCTCTATAGCCGACCTAAGTAGGGGGAAACCCTGGCCGACTTGCCCAGTAAAGGGGGCGACGACTATTAAGCCCTAAGGGCTAATCTAAACCCTAGCTATACTCCTTTATAAGAGAGGAGTGACTTTATTACAATCTAGCAGGATTTTATTGACTACTTCTAGGAAGATTAGGACTCAACCCTGCTGGAGTCCTATCACCATGTCGATGAGAACAATGATCAGTTGTTGTTTGAATAGGCCTCCAACTTTCATCGTTTACGGATTTACGTAGTCAGCTAGCACGTGCACCATAAGATCGAGCCATTATGGCTCTTCTTCTTCATATTCAAGGCTCCCTTCTAGATATTCAATGACCTATTCTTCCATGCATTCAATCATAAGAAGTCTCCTTTTTTTACAGCGATGCTTGCGGCTCCACGGCTCGTCGCAATGCCAACATAACACTTTGCAGATTGCTCCCGAAGCTCATCTCTTGTCAACTTTTTTGGTGCAGGGGATCAGCTAACAATAGGGGGGCTGAGGGGTTTGGTATTGCTAGTCAGGGAGTGACTCTAGTCCTCCAGGCTTCATTGTTTAATCTCTTCTCTTGAAGTTGCGTGAAGGAGATGGCTGCCAAAAGCGTGTCCAGTTGTCGCGCTTTAACTTCTTCCCGGATCTCCAGCTTCAAGCCTTCAGTAATTCTATTAGTTGCTTTTTAGACCAATCATGAGTTTGATTAGATAACCTTTCAAACCTGGTTTGATACTCCTAGACGGTGGAGGTTTGTTGGATCTTTGCTAGTTGTCCATCAACATTCTCGTAATCGGTTGGTCCGAAGTGGATCAGCAGTCCTTCTTTGAATTGTCTCCATGAGAGGACTCCATGAGTATGTTCAAACCAATCAAACCACTATATGGCATCCCCCTTAAGATGTATAGTCATAATTTCCACCATAGATGCGTCTGTAATTTTGTAGTACCGAAAATATCGCTCCGTGCACGAGATCCAACAAATCGGGTCTCCTTCTTCCCATCTAGGGAAGTCTATCCTCATGTTGGACAGTAGGGATCGATCATAGAGCCTCCTCTCTCCTGAAAATCATCTTTTTGGTCAGAGCTCTCTCCTTGTTGTGATTTCATCGGGCTTGGTGGTCGGCCTAAACTGAGTTCGACAAAGAAAGTTTGAATCTTATCCTCCATTCGCGTCTCGAAGGCTTTGAATTTAGCATTAATTGCCTCCTTAGATGCTATAGTATATGCCTCCGAATCTGTAATATTAAGATCTCTCTTTCGTTGTTGGGTTAAGGGCATGTGTCAGTTGTGGGGAGTTGTGGTCGAAAAGGTTGGTGGATCGGTGGATGTAGGCTGCTATTTAGGCTTGTTTTATGGTTGTTTTGGGTGCACTTTGGGCTGCGGTTTTGTGGAGTTTTAGGGCAGTGGTGGTAGTGGATGAAGGTTAGGAAAAGGGTTTAGATTTGTGGTAGAAGGCAGCAAGGTTTGATATAAATCAGTGGAGGTTTACTGCGGATAGGTGCTGTCCTATAGGAGAAGAATTGTCATCGATGAAACAGTGGTTTCTCGACAAAATTTCAACAAAAAACTGAGAGATTTGAGGAGGAAATTAACAACAAGATCTCGGTTTAGGAGCAGTAAGGATGACAAATTTGATCAAGGAAATTTCAGCAGCATAATAGCAAGGAAATCAGTGTAAGTTGCGGTAGTAAAATCTCATCAAAAACTTTCAACGGTTTGCGACAAAAAATTGCAACAACACAAGAACATTTTAGAGATCAATTCCATAATATATCAATACAAATAAAAGCCAAGACGATCTATGAAGCGTGTAAGAATTTTTTATTCAAAAAAAGATGGCAAATAGATCAGTTTGAAGGCAACAACATACGTCTAAAATTTTCTACAGCAATCCTTTGTCCGCAAAGATGATAACTTTTACGATGAAAGGAATTCACAATAAGGGATAGATTAAAACTTCTTTTTGGTGTTTTATGGATAGAGAATTTCAATAGCAAACGGTATTGGTGGTAGAAAAATACCAGATCTCTGATGTAATTGGTGGTAGTAGTAATTGGTGGCAATGGTAGCAGATTGATTTGATCTGTGACAAAGAGATGATGGTGGAGACTGTTGGGAAACCTCAGTGGGTGCATCACATGCGCAGTGAAAATCAAAACAAAAATTGGTTTCCCACGCAGATCAAATCGTCGTACAAAATATTAGGCTCGTGAGAAAAACGTAAAAACTGATAAAACCGTAATGTGGTATATCCCTGTATTCCAGATCTGGATTGAGAATATGAAGGAGGTCAAGCGTCCTCCTCTCTAGCGGTATCCACACGATGGATCTCTGCAGCGAAACTCCTCTAATCTGATCTTGTAACTCTTGCATAGAGGGAGGGAGGAGAATAGGAGGTGGTGGCTAAAGCTGTAGCCTATCAACCATGAGTCTCCCCTCCTATTTATAGAGAGCCACCAAAACTCTAGGGCTCTTGCCTTAGTGGGTATTAGATCTTCATCCAATAACCCACTAACCTTGCATTATTGGATCTCTAGCCAATAATCTCTTTAGGCCTCTAATTGGGCCTTAATCAAGGGGCTCATCAGCTTAGGGTCTCATCTAATGAGAATAGGGACTAATTGGATCTCCATCCAATCCTCTATTCGTTGAAGCATCCGCCATATGTGTGTGACCCTCTAGGCCCGATACTGAGCTAGCTGTGAGTCACTCACATTAGAACTCCTTCTGATATAGTAAATTATTATCCCCATAATAATTCACTCGACTCATCGACTATGGACGTACTAGGCCACTACGCCATAGTCCCTAGTTGGTATAGGGGGGATCAAATCCATCGGACCTGTCTATCTACAGTTACCGTGTATCTATAATCCCTCATCCAACTAATATCTCAAAGATCGTATATTAGACATGGTACTGTCAGGCCACATACGGAATCCTTCATAGTCTCGCTCTAATCGGATTCTCCCGGAGAACTCTTTCTCTCTTAATCTGAACGACCCTAGCTAGGGATTTGTCTGAGCAAGCACATATGGGATATTCCTCTCGTGATACCGAGAGTGGATTATCCTCTATTGACACTTAATTACCTTTGTAAGATTGGCTACCAATCCCGATAATCAGCTGTACCAGATCTAAAACTTTCTAAACCTGTAAGTTTGGCGTCAAAGAAAGGAGTACTCATACAAGGCATCCTTGGTGTCTCAAGTCTAAGGACTAGATACACAACTGGGACTATAGAATCACTATCTGACATTAGGTATCATTAACCATACAACATTCCATAAGCGGATCAATCAGTGAACTTGTTCTCCAATGAGCACCTGTACTATATCCTTAGTGTCTCCACACAAGTGGCTATGAGACCAGCCGCCTCCCTAATATGGACGGGTATATAGTACATCGATCTATCTAGTTATCTCAATGTCTCTCTTGAGTAACCTATGACTGGGATTATTTAGGATCTATGTTTAAAGGTGAATCGATCTCATTATCATGATCTCATCACGATCTGACTCCTATTGCACAGAACCTAGGACATCACAATATATATGTAACAGATAATGTGAGAATATGCCAATATTAATTATAAGCAAAAAGATCACACAACATGTCACACGTGTCATCACTCACGTGATTGGCTTGCAGGATACCTGTAACCAATAATCTCCCACTTGACCAAAAGCCAATCACCTATGTGTCTGATCCCCATCAGACCCCTGTGACGCTCAAATACAATCTGAACCAGCAGGTTTGTTAGTGGATCTGCAATGTTATCTTCAGATGGAACTATTTCTATTGCTATATCTTTTCGGGTCATGATTGCTCTAATCAGATGGAACCGCCTCATAACAATTCTGATGAGACCTAGGTTCCATTGCTAGAGTTATCGCTCTGTCACTGTCATAATATATGGGAGTCAGCTCCATGTTGCTTGGTATGGCTCCCAAATCTTTGATGAACTTCTTCATCCACACCCCTTCATCTGCTACTTCTGCTGTAGTAATGTATTCCGCCTCTATAGTCGAGTCAGCAGTAGTATCTCAGAGGGAAATCTTCCAACTTATTGCTCCTCCATTCATGGTGAAAATAAACCCTGAATTAAACTTGCTATCATCATTGTTGGACTGAAAACTCGAGCCCGTGTAGCCCTCAACCTGTAGGCTACCTCCTCATATACCAGTAAAAGATCCTTAGTCCTTCTCAAGTACTTAAGGATACACTTTATTGCCTTCCTGTGTTATAAACCTGGATTTGCCTGATACCTACTCGTGACACTCAGAGCATGTGCTATATCAGGCCTGGTACATAGCATCGCATACATGATAGACCCTATCGCTGAGGCATAAGGTATCTTATCCATGTATGCCCTTTCTTAAGGAGTCTTTGGGGACATACTCCTATAAAGTGATATTACATGTCTCATCGGTATGAGACATCTCTTGGAATTCTTCATGTCAAACCTTTTGATAATGGAGTTTATGTACCTAGACTGGGATAAGCCAAGCATCCTCTTGGATCTATCTCTATAGATCCAGATCCCCAAAATATAGGATGCTTCCCCTAAGTCTTTCATGGAGAAATTTCTGGATAGCCAAGCTTTTACTGTGGAGAGCATTCCTACATCATTCCCATTGATTAGGATGTCATCCACATATATCACCAAGAAGGTGATAGCACTCCCACTTACCTTCCTATACACACAAGGCTCATCTTCATTCTTAATGAAGTCATAAGATCTGATCACCTCATTAAATATTATGTTCCAACTTCGGGAAGCTTATTCAATCCATAAATGGATCTAAACAACCTGCACACTTTATCTGGACTCTCTTTGGATATGAATCCCTCTAGCTGTATCATATACATCTCATCCTCGAGGTTGCCATTGAGGAATGTCGCTTTGACATCTATCTACTAGATCTCATAGTTATAGTGTGTTGTAATGGCCAAAATAATTCTAATGGACTTAAGCATGGCTACAGGTGAAAAGGTTTCGTCATAGTCAACTCCTTGTCTTTGACGATATCCTTTAGCTACCAGCCTTGCTTTATAGGTCTCTACCTTTCTATCCACTCTGATCTTCTTCTTGAAGATTCATTTGTAATCGATGGGTACAATACCCTCAAGGGCATCCACAAAGTTACAAACCTTGTCAGAGTACATAGAATCCATCACCGAATTCATGGCTTCTTGCTACTTCCCAGAGTCTATACTCATAATAGCCTCCTCATAGGTCTGAGAATCAACATCCTAAGAGTCATCTCCACTGATATATCGCACATATCGTTCAAGAGGGTGAGATACTCTACTAAACCTATGAAAGTTGGAACTTGTGTGTTAGGTACTTGAACAGACTCAGGCTCTGGAATAGTGCTTGAGCTAGGTTCTCCAACCTCGCTCAATTCTATCTTGCTCCCACTATTTCCACCAAGAATGTGTTCCTTCTCAAGGAACACGGATCTCTTAGCAACAAAGACCTTTCGGTCCTCAGTGTCACGGGCTTAGCTGGTTTTGCCTTAGCCGTGCGGCACCCATGCGTGTCCGTCCGCAAAGGTCAGCCCTCCCCGAGATCTTCTAGAGTCCCTAAGACTTACAAAAGAGAAAACAGGCCAGAAGAAGCAATTCCCACGGGATCTACAAGCAACTGCTCAAGCAAACATTTTATAAAGCCAGATACCAATTACACCCATGGACATTACAAACTCAGAGAGGTTGCACACAAAGGATAATGGTCCATTACAGACCGAAGTCCCCACAAGTGCTTACAAGACACTCATATTTACAAGCCAAGATCGGCCCCAAAGCAAACCAAACTAGGGTTGCTAAGCCTACTGCAAGCCCGCTACTTGTTGTACAAGGTATGTACACAAACTGAAGTACACGGACAAACATGAGCATTTCATCGAACACCTTATTTACATTGTTATCCGTGATATTCTCCCCCACTTATTCCTTCGACGTCCTCGTCGAAGCCACTGTAGACGCTGCATCTCCTCGCATTCTGCTGAATCTTCAATCTTCTGCTTTGGCTGCAACACGCCCCCCTCTGGCTCCCAGCCGCTCTCTGTCGCTGTTGTTGAGTAGTCGAACTCTGATCTGCCATGCTGCTTCAACTCACTAATGACTGAGTCTGGTGTGGGGTTGGCTAAGTTGTGTTGATCTTTGTTAGTTCTCGCGGATCCTTCTTGCAGACATTAAGATTTTTGAGGTCCTTCCTCTATAATGTTTGCCCATTGATCCTTCCTCCACGTTTAATTGTCAATTCCAAGTAGGTTCGCATCACTCCCGGTTTTGCTTGGCATTCAATTGGGAAATGAAGCGAACAATCTACGCTCAGTAGTACTTACTGATCACCAATGGTGAGGATTTGATAACTATTGTCTTTCGTAAGCTTTCTTTGAAGGGTCACTGAACTTGTGCAGAGCTCCCCTGCTAGATAAGTAAGAGAACTAGGATACTTGACTTCACCCATTCTCTTAGTAGTTGAGAAGACAAGGTTACTTGACTTCGCTCACCTCCTTGAGTTAAGAGAATTGGGGTACTCAGTTTCACCCATTCTCTTGAGTTGAGAAGGCAAAGGTTACTCGATTTTGCTTGCCTCCTCGAGTTTGTACTTCATGCATTGAGCTGGTTACTAACATTCGCCTGCTCTTTGCTCACTTCTAAAGCACTTGAAGTGTTTGCACTCCTTGCGTTGAGTTAGCTACTGTGATTCACCTTTCCACTGCTATTAAACTTCTGGAATGCAAGAAGTTTCGCCTGAAAAAGGCAAAAAGTTTACCCCAACTTGGAGTCCCCCAACTTGGAGCAAGCCTTTGATAGATCTGGTCGCATCTGGATTGTACCATCTTCTCCATCACCTTTGCCGCCTACTCCTTTGAGTAGAAAGGTACAATACCGTATACTGCCTACTTCGTTCCTTGGTCGAGCACTCCTGCATCAACCCGAAGTCCCCCGCTTTTGGCTATCTTGATGAGAAGTCTATCGACACGGGTCTTATGAAGTTCCTTGGCCTCTGCCCTTCTGCCCTGTCTTGGTACCTAGAGTTTGCCTTTGCATACTCCACCTCCTCGACCCCTTTTACGACCAATGCTCTCCCTCCATGAGAGCAAGGGATCGATGACTCCACGGAAGTCTCACCTCTGTGGTACCATGGTGCTGCCAAGCCCAAAGCACTACTATCTGTTACCTTGCATCCTTATCCCTTCCTTCGTGATCGATAGATCTACCCCTATGGTACTGTGGTGCTCCTCCGAGTCCACCTCCTTTCTAACTGACACTTTGCTTTTGGGTAGCTGAGCCCCACTAGACTCGTCGTCGCTTCCTCGCCCCTTTCGACCACCTGCTTCGACACCATCGTGTCCTCCTAGCAGTTCTCCTTGGTCGATGGAAAGACAGACTGTAACTCTCATGCATGGCCTCCGCCATCTTGTTGCAGGGCTCACGCCGATTCTGTTCTCCTTAGCTTCCTTGGTAGCAACGTTCACTTACTCGGCTTTGTACTCTGACTTGCCGGGCTCCCTTAAGCAAATGTGAGCACTGAAGCAGTCTAACTCTCCAGTTACTTCAATTATACTTTTTGTATAATCAAGTCCCCTCCATGAAACTCACTGATACTTGCAATCTGACTTCTCCCTCAGTGGTACACAGCCCCCATATGCTGATGACCAAGGCTTTCATCTAATGCAAGCTTCGATGCACACACACGGAATACCCGCCTCTACAGTACCATGACATTCACCCCTTGAATCCACAGCCCTTCTTGTCGTTGCATTATTCATCGAAGTGGAGCTCCCAGCAGCTCTTGTTCATTCACATGATCATGTCCCCCTCCATGGGACTCATTGGTACTTGCACTGGGACTTCTTCCTCGATAGTACACAGCCCCCATATGCTAATGACTAAGGCTTTCATCCAATGCAAGCTTCGATGCACACACGAAGACCCGCCTCTGCGGTACCACGACATTCACTCGAATCCATAGCCCTTCTTCTTATTGTGTAGTACACCAAAGTGGAGCTCCTAGTAACTTCCGATCATACCTCCGCATGATCTTGTCCCTCAAAGGACAGGATTGCCTGTATTGCATTACCACGAACTATTCCACCATGATCCGCTGCACCATATCGCCTCCTGGTGACATCTCCATTGCAAACAGATTCTTGGGTGATGAATTCGGACTACGACTTCTCCATGTGTGGCCTCTGCCAACACCTCGTAGGGCCTCCACCATCTCCAATTTTTAGTTCGCTCCCTTGGCAATTCACCTTCGTCCACTCACTCTTAGGTCACACCAGGATGAAGCATAGCTCTAGGACAGTCCGTCGCCTAGTAGCTCATGAAGTCCCCCTGACTTCACTAGAATTGGTGCACCATTATCTAGATCCTGGGCCTCTATCCCCTACCAGCACAATCTCTGCTATGCACCTCTTGTTCCTGACAACTCGAATGACAACACTGTGGCATATTCTTCAAAAGTACCCGCCTCTACGTCCTCTTGCCCCATGCTAAGATCTCCTGATCCCAACTTTGCCTCCGCAAGTTGAATCACCTTAGTTACTCCGTCAAATGCATCTCTGAGGTAGCTTACATGTGCCTCGAAGCTCCCTTCATCTTTGGCACCATGCAAGATAAGTCTGTCCCATCAGAATGAAGAACCCATGGAATGACATGATCTCACTCTTGCTGAATTTTATGTTAAGGTCTCTGATGAGAGATTGATTTTACCTAGGGAGATCGTATATCCCTGTATTCCAGATCCGGATGGAGAAGATGAAGGAGGTCAAGCGTCCTCCTCTCCAGCGGTATCCACAAGATGGATCTTTGCAGCGAAACTCCTCTCTAATCTTGCAACTCTTGCTTAGAGGGAGGGAGGAGAATAGGAGGTGGTGCCTAAAGCTGCAGCCTATCAACCAAGAGTCTCCCCTCCTATTTATAGAGAGCCACCAAAACCCTATGGCTCCTTCCTTAGTGGGTATTGGATCTTCATCCAATATCTCACTAACCTTGCATTATTGGATCTCTATCCAATAATCTCCTTAGGCCTATAATTGGACCTTAATCAAGGAGCCCATCATCATAGGGTCTCATCTAATGAGAATAGGGGCTAATTGGATCTTCATTCAATCCTCTATTTGCTGAAGCATCCAACATATGTGTGTGACCCTCTAGGCCCGATACCGAGCTGGCCGTGAGTTACTCCCATCAGAACTCCTTTTGATATAGTGAATTATTATCCCCATAATAATTCACTCGACTCATCGACTATCGACGTACTAGGCCACTATGCTATAGTCCCCAAACGGTACATGGGGGATCAAATCCATCGGACTTGTCTGTCCATAGTTACCATGTATCTATAATCCCTCATCCAAATAATATCCCAGAGACCGTATATTGGACATAGTACTGTCAGGTCATATACGGAATCAGTTTGTCTTGCTCTAATCGGATTCTACCGGAGAACTCATTCTCTCTCAATCCAAATGACCCTAACCAGAGATTTGTCTAAGCAAGCACATATGAGATATTCCTCTCGTGATACTGAGAGTGGATGATTCTCTATTGACACTCAATTGCCTTCGTAAGGTTGACTACCAATCTCGATAACCAGTTGTACCAGATCTGGAGCTTTCCAAACTTGTAAGTCTAGCATCAAAGAAAGGAGTACTCATACAAGGCATCCTTGGTGTCTCAAGTCTAAGGACCAAATATACAACTGGGACTATGGAATCGCTATCTAACATTAGATATCATTAACCGTACAACATTTCATAAGAGGATCAATCAGTGAACTCATTCTCCAATGAGCACTTGTATTATATCCTTAGTGTCTCCACACAAGTGGCTATAAGACCAGCCGCCTCCATCATATGGACGGGTATATAGTACACCGGTCTGTCCGGTTATCTCGATGTCCCTCTCGAGAACATATGATCGGGATTATTTAGGATCTGTGTTTAAAAGTGAATCGATCTCATTATCGTGATCTCATCACGATCCGATTCCCATTGCACAGAACCAAGGACATCACAATATATATGCTACATATAATATAATGTGAGAATATACCAATATTAATCATAAGCAAAAAGATTACGTAGTGTGTCACACGTGCCATCACTCGTGTGATTGGCTTGCAGGGCACCTGTAACCAGCAATGGCTAAGTATTTGCTAGTGGTTTGCTCGGAAGAATTAGAATTTGATGATCATGCCGTTGGGTAAGAGGTAGGCTATGCGGTTCGACGAAGACATCTAAAAATTCAACAAGCAATTTGGCAAGGTTTGGGTCTTCAATTTTTGTTGGCTCCCCATAGATTGTTGCTGGAGTTGCATCGGGAAGCCACTGTTCACTATGTGCATGACTTTCTCCATTTGTTGCATTGAGACAATCGTCACGTTGCTTCTGCAGTTCCTGCGTAGGATCACTTATTTTCCATGGCTGAAAAATTTCATAATAAATTTAAAAAAATCCAGGAAACATCACCTAGAGTGGACAACCATTGAAAGCCAAGCATAGCCTCATAATCATTGAGCAGGAGGAGGAAAAAATCAGCCATGATCCTTTGGTCCTGTAGAAATAATTTCACCTGCGAGCACTTCAAAATTCAGCCATCAGAGACCTTAACATCAAACCTGCTTGACAGCCTCTACAAGAGTTCATGCCCTTGACCTCTGTCCAAGGAAAGCTCCGTGTCTCTGCTCCATGTTCCATCTTATTTGTCGACTCCCTTCATGCGGCTTGGTATACTTTACCCAGTTCCACCCAAGTCGCTCCGCTCCTCGATTTCCATTGAGTTGATAGTGGCCCTCGAGTCCACCTTTCCACGGGTCAGCCCTCCATTGAGTTTGATTTCTGCATCGACTTTAAGTGTGCCTTCATATGATGTTGCCTTGGATTGCTCCCCTACTTGATCTCGAAATACATCCACCAATCCATTATCTCATTCGAGATCATGCGATGATTCCACGTCACTCGCTCTGTCCGTTGAGCTTTATGGAGATATTACATTGAGAAACTCTTCCTCAATATGTGTGGTTCGTTGCACATGATTCTCCCTCTAGAGAACTAGGACTTATCCCTCCTAGATATCTGTCCTATGCTGGCTGTCCTCCACACAACTCAGCTAGGTCCCCCCACGTTTGTATGGCGAGTGTTTCTATGTATGCTTGTCCAGCTCTGATACCACATTGTCATGAGCTTAGCTGATTTTGCCTAAGCCGTGCGGCCCCTATGCGTGTTCATCCGTAAAGGTCAGCCCTCCTTGAGATCTTCTAGAGTCCCTGAGACTTACAAAAGAGAAAACGGGCCACAAGAAGCAATTCCCACGGGATCCACAAGTAACTGCTCAAGCAAACACTTTATAAAGTCAGATACCAATTACACCCATGGACATTACAAACTCAGAGAGGTTGCACACAAAGGTTAATGGTCCATTACAGACCGAAGTCTCCATAAGTGCTTACAAGACACACTCATATTTATAAGCCAAGATCGGCCCCAAAGCAAACCAAACTAGGGCAACTAAGCCTATTGCAAGCCCGCTACTTGCTGTACAAGGTGTGTACACAAATCGAAGTACACGAACAAACATGAGCATTTCATCGAACACCTTATTTACATTGTTGTCCGTGACATCAGGGTGATAGAAATAATACCCACAAGGTTTCTTTGGGGATCCCATGAATGTGCATAATTCTGTCCTTGATTCCAACTTATCGGGGTTGTGTCTTCTAACGTGGGCAGGACAGTCCCAAATCTTAACAATCTTAAGATCGGGCTTCTTTCCTTTCCATATCTCATATGGTGTAGACACTATCGACTTTGATAGAACTCTATTCAGAAGGTAAGTTACAGTCTCTAGGGTGTACCCCAGAATGAGACTGGTAGGTCAGTGAAACTCATCATGGACCGCACTATGTCTAACAACATGTGATTCCTCCTTTTTGATACACCATTGAGCTGAGGTGTATAAGGAGGTGTCAACTGGGATAGAATCCCATTGTCCCTAAGAAAATGGGTGAACTCCGTACTCAAGTAGTCTCCTCCTCGATTTGATCAAAGAGTCTTAATACTCTTTCCAATTTAGTTTTCTACTTCATTCTTATATTCCTTGAATTTTTTAAAAACCTCAGATTTGTACTTCATTAAGTACATATGTCCATACCTAGAGAAATCATTAGTGAATGTAATGAAGTATGAGTAACCACCTATAGCCTGAGTCGACATGGGACCACATACATCACTACGTATGAGTTCCAATAACTCGATGGCTCTCTCTCCAGTTCCACTAAAAGGAGAGCTGGTCATATTCCCACGAAGGCAAGGTTCGCAAGTTGCATATGACTCATAGTCAAATGGATCTAAGTATCCATCTTTCTGCAACTTTTGAATCCTTCCCTCATGTATATGGCCTAGCCTACAATGTCATAGATATGCATTATTCACCTAATCTCTTTTCCTTTTAGACATAGTTATATTCATGATATGTATAGATGTGTCTAACACATATAAGCCATTTATAAGGGTCTCTCTAGTGATAATCTCATCATCCATAATTATTGAACAACTATTGTTCTCAAAAACTAATTTATATCCACTAATTATCAAACAAGAGATAAAAATAATATTTTTGATAATAGAGGGAACAAAATAACATGCATCTAATGCAATAATAGCTCCACCAAGCAGATGTAGGGTGACATCTCCTACAGCAACTGTAGCAACTCTTGCTCCATTGTCCATCTTGAGGTCCATCTCACCTTTAGCCAATCTCCTAGGTCTTACCAGAACCTACAACGAATTGCAGATATGATAAATAATCCCGGTATCCAATATCCATGTGTTACCATAAAAATCTGATAAGTGGAGACTCATCATGAATATACCTGAAGCTTCTGTCTCGCCTTCTCTGCAAGGTAGTCCTTATAGTTCCTCTTCTAATGCCCATCTTGACCGCAGCTGAAGCACTGTCCATTGTCCTTTGTCGGGTCTCTCTTGGCAACCTATGTCTTACCTAGTCTTTCTTTGCCCTTGCCCTTCTTAAGGGTCTTTACTAGCCTTCCTTTTCCGATTGGTCTCACCAATATAAAGAACTGACTTCTCTTTCTTGATGGTACTCTCAGCTCCCCTCAACATATTGAGGAGCTCAGGTAGAGTCACCTCAAACTTGTTCATATTAAAGTTAATAATGAACAGTGAAAAGGAATCTGGTAGGGACTGAAGTATAAGATCAACATACAGGTTATCCTTTAAGACTATCTTTATACTTCACAAAGCGAGCAATCTTATCCTCACTTGTCCTTTCCTCCAACGTGGGCACAATCGTGTTAAGGACATATACAATTTTCTCTTTTATGAGAATAATTTCCAAATTACGGAGCCATTGAACTAATGAGGCGGTTGGCATCAAGTATGCCACATAAGGGTTTTGCAAGCGACAAACAGATATAGCATAAATAAATAACATGTAGACTTTACAGAAAATACTAATTAAGATATGGACTTTTATCTTAATGTACTCCCACTATTTTCCTAGTGAATCACGCGACACCCTCGACACGTGAGATGAAAGTCTCCGGCAGACTCCTAGTGGGGATCAGGATCCAATTGGCGTCTTAGTGCAACCTCGAGGGACTCGACCAATTACACTAAGCCCAAAAGGTAGGCAACTCTTGCCAATCACAACTTCTTGTGATTCCCATCACGTTCGGCCTCCGAACCATCATGGTCTCGAGGGACTCGACCAACCATGATATTCAGTTAAGTCATCACCATCGTTACAAGATGAGTCTGATTTGATGATACGCCCTCGAGGGACTCGACCATGCATACCATGTCCTCAGGTCACCGGTGACATCTCTATGTTATAGGCAAGAACTTGATCATGTAGATAGGTGAGCCTCGAGGCACTCGACCAACTCAACCTATGTCGTGATTCAATTTCTTCTTATAATGATGGAAGGCCACGTGGGTCAATCTTATTATCTCACGCTTACCGACATAATATTATCGTAGGAGAGGTTTTTATTTTGTATCGATCTCCTAATATGTCGTGTCACACACATACATATTTAATATATATCTACATCATATGCAAATATATATACACATATATCTAATCGATGTATAACACATCACATATGCAAGCCACACCGGATGACCATGAGACGTCACCTAATATGATTAAGCCTGAGCCAATGAGCCTAATCACTTACAATAGGATCTATGTGTGCATCAGTGCATCTCCATGCCCTGTGATTGTTAATCTCGTCATCATCAGTTCCATCGGATCGTCGCATCACCATGCGTCGGATCGTCGCATCACCATGCGTCATAATCTCCCACCACGGCATCATGGGCATCATTGTTAATCTCCACACTCCCGCTGTGCCTCTCTATGTAATTACAAATAATCACAGGTATGCAGGCCCAACAATAAACAAGAAAAACAGAGGCTCGCAAGCCTCAATAATAATAATAATAATAATAATCACAATAATAATAATCACAATTACACACATCACAACACATGACTCATGATCATCCATCCACATTATACATTACATGTACATCACATCATATATAGGATTACTAGATATATATAATAATTAATTAAACTATTTAATTAATTATTTTTCTGAAAATCAGGACTTGCTCGAAATTTTTAGAATTGTCAAGGGCATTTTCATAATTCTCGATGATAGGACAGTCCTTGGGATTTTCAAAATTATTAAGGGTATTGTGAGAATTATGTACACAAGGATAGTCCTCAAAATTTCTTTAATTTATAGGGGTAGAATTATCCTTTTCTCTAAAGGATGCCCTAACCCCTCTTTCCCCCTTTGCGCCACCGCCACTGCAGAGGGGAGACTCATGGTTGATAGGCTACAGAGTCGACCACTCATGGACAGGCCGCGGCCAAGGCCCCTTGCCAAGGGGCGGCCACCCCTGCGGCTGGCGCTGCCGCCCCTATTGGCGGCAGGGTTGGTCGCGGGCAGCAGCCCCTTGCGGGTGCCCTACAACTGGCCCCCTTTGCGGGCGTCGTGCTACAAGCCCGCCCGCAGGCACAGTCGGTTGCAGCCAGCTCACAGTGGCGGCTGCCACCCCTTGCGGGCACCGCTGGCCTCCCTTTCGGGCTGGCCCTGGTCGCAGCAAGCCGCCCCCTTGTAGGGGGCCTTGGCCGCGGCCTGGCCATGGGTGGCCGACCCTATATGAGGGCTGGCCGCCCCTCCTCCTTGCTGCCTTCGCTGCGAAAACACAACAAGAACACGTAGAACGATTCTACGTGATACAATCTCATCACACGCAATTTAAAACCAATCTTTCGCACCAAAACCTTGGCTCTGATACCACTGTTGGGAAACCTCAGCGGGTGCATCACATGCACAGCGGAAATCAAAACAAAATTGGTTTCCCACGCAGATTAAATTATCATGCAAAATATTGGGGTCGTGAGAAAAAAAATTGATAAAACTGCAATGTGTGAGAGATAGATTTTACCTAGGGAGATCGTATATCCCTGTATTCCAAATCCGGATGGAGAAGATGAAGGAGGTCAAGCGTTCTCCTCTTTAGCGGTATCCACACGATGGATCTCTGCAGCGAAACTCCTCCATCTGATCTCGCAACTCTTGCACAGAGGGAGGTAGGAGAATAAGAGGTGGTGGCTAAAGCTGCAGTCTATCAACCATGAGTCTCCCCTCCTATTTATAGAGAGCCACCAAAACCCTAGGGCTCTTGCCTTAGTGGGTATTGGATCTCCATCTAATAACCCACTAACCTTGCATTATTGGATCTCTATCCAATAATCTCCTTAGGCCTTAATCAAGGAGCTCATCAGCTTAGGGTCTCATCTAATGAGAATAGGGGCTAATTGGATCTCCATCCAATCCTCTATTCGCTGAAGCATCCACCATATGTGTATGACCCTCTAGGCCCGATACCGAGCTGGCTGTGAGTCACTCCCATTAGAACTCCTTCTGATATAGTGAATTATTATCCTCATAATAATTCACTCGACTCATCGACTATGGATATACTAGGCCATTACGCTATAGTACCCAGATGATACAGGGGGGATCAAATCCATCAGACCTGTCTATCCACAGTTACCGTGTATCTATAATCCTTCATCCAACTAATATCCCAGAGACTATATATTGGATATGGTACTATCAGGCCACATATAGAATCCTTCATAGTCTCGCTCTAATCAGATTCTCCCAAAGAACTCTTTCTCTCTTAATCCGAACGACCCTGGCCAGGGATTTGTCTGAGCAAGCACATATGGGATATTTCTCTCGTGATACCGAGAGTGGATGATCCTTTATTGACACTCAATTACCTTCATAAGATTGGCTACCAATCCTGATAACTAGTTGTACCAAATCTGAAACTTTCCAAACTTGTAAGTCTAGCGTCAAAGAAAGGAGTACTCATAGGTGTCTCAAGTCTAAGGACCAGATACATAATTGGGACTATGGAATCATTGTCTAACATTAGGTATCATTAACCATACAGCATTCCATAAGCGGATCAGTTAGTGAACTCATTCTCCAATGAGTACATGTACTATATCCTTAGTGTCTCCACACAAGTGGCTATGAGACCAACCGCCTCCATCATATAGATGGGTATATAGTACTCCGATCTGTCCGGTTATCTCAATGTCCCTCTTGAGTAACCTATGACTGGGATTATTTAGGATATGTGTTTAAAGGTGAATCGATCTCATTATCATGATCTCATCATGATCTAACTCCCATTGCACAGAACCATGGACATCACAATATATATGTAACAGATAATATGAGAATATGCCAATATTAATCATAAACAAAAAGATCACACAACGTATCACATGTGTCATCACTCACGTGATTGGCTTACAGGGCACCTATAACCAGCAGAGACGACATCATCTAAAGCAATTGTCGTAATTGCTTGGCTGATGGTGGGTGGCAGGGATGGCTATAGGGGTTCCTCCCTCCTAGTACTCGGTCACAAGGCTAAATTGAAGATCGATCTTTGCTTATTCAAAATAGGTGGAAACTACATGCTTATATAGGGCTCCAAAATCCTAGCCCTCAAGAGGTTGCTCCATAAAGTAAAATACCTCCCTTGCCCTCCACCCTAGTTGACTTGCCCTTTAAGGGGCGACGGCCTAGGGGGTTGCACATGCTAGGCGCCCTTGCTAGAAACCCTAGTTGACCTGCCCAGTAAAGGGGGCGGCAGCTAGGAAGCCCTAGGGCCCCAAATATAAACCCTAACCGCTCTTTTTTATATGATAGAGGCATGTAGGTGGGGTTTATTACAATCTTACAGGGTTTTTATTTGCTGCTACTTGGTTGAGTAGGACCCAACCCTGCTAAGGTCTTATCAGGAACCTTGTGGATGCACCTGAGGATATCGTGCCCATCGGCTACAAATAGATCTTCAAGAAGAAGATCAGAATGGATGGAAAGGTGGAGACTTATAAGGCAAAGCTGATAGCTAAAGGATATCATCAAAGGCAAGAAATTGACTATGACAAAACCTTTTCACCCGTACCCGTGCTTAAATCCATCAGAATTCTTTTAGTCGTTGCAGCACACTATGACAATGAGATCTGGCAGATGGATATTAAATGATATTTCTCAATGGCAACCTTCAGGAAGAGGTGTATATGAAACAACTAGAGGGATTCGTAACCAGAGAGAGTCCAGATAAAGTGTGCAGGTTGCTCGGGTCAATTTATGGATTGAAGCAAGCTTCCCAAAGTTGGAACATAAGATTTGATAAGGCAATTAGATCTTATGACTTTGTTCAGAACGAAGATGAGCCTTGTGTTTAGAGGAAGGCAAGTGGGTTATAGGACTCCAGCAGGGTTGAGTCCTAATCTCCCTAGAAATAGTCAATAAAACCCTGCTTGATTGTAATAAAGCCACTCCTATCTTATAAAGGAGTATGACTAGGGTTTAGATTAACCCTTAGGGCTTAGTGGTCGTCACCCCCTTACTGGTTTAGTTGGCCAGAGTTTTCCCCTGCTTAGGTCGACTATAGAGCCAACCTAGTCGCCCCCTATTCCTATTAAGGCAAGTTGGCTATAGGAGGGGCAAAGGGGTAATTTTACTTAGGTAAGCACCCCCTTAGTCTAGGGTTTTGATCCCTATATAATGATGTAGCCACCCCCTCTCTTGAAACAAGCAATTATCAATTTTATTTCAGCCTTGTGCTAAATCTAGGAGGGAGGAACCCCTACAACGTTCCAAGGGTTAATCCTCGTCAAGGGTCAAAATCTATAGAGCTCCTTCTGGGGTTCTATCATCTGGTATCAGAGTAGCGATCTTGCTGCCCCTATAGCCATCTCAGCTGCCTCTACCTTCCCAAGCAATTCCCACAATTGCTACGACACGTGGCTCTACCTTCCACCCTGCAGCACATCAAACCAGTCTGTCGTTGCCCCCTGCGTTTGATCTGGAATTCTGGTATATTTTTATCATCCACGCCTCTTCAATACTGCAAGATTCCTTACTTTACACAGTGAAATTTTTTTCCAAATTTTATCCGCTACAAATTTTGTTCGTCGCAAACGTTATCATCGTTGCAAAGGCGAAACGCTGTAGAAATTTTCAGTCAATTGTTGCTTCTTGAAAACTAAACTTTTAGTCATCCTTTTTGGTTGAAACTTTTATACAATATCATAGATCATCTTAGCTTTCATCTAAGACTGATCTCGTGAAAAAACTCCTTATGGATCTGGACTTATAGCACTGTGATTCTTCATTGCACAGTACTGGAATTTTACAATGCAGAATCTGCCTTCCGTCTATTGGCCTCTTGAAATCGAACTTTTGTTCATCCTTTTTGGCTGAAATTTTTACACAATTCTCAAGATCAAGTTTGCTTTCATCTGGATTTAAATTCACAAAAAAACTCCTTCTAGAACTGATTTTTTTTGTAATCTTTGACCATCATGCAATTCTGGAATTTTATGACGATAGAATCTACCTTTCGTCTTTTGCCCTATTTTCCTACTGTTATGCTGCCAAAATTACATCAAACTTTTTACTGGTATTAACAACATCTGAACCAAGGGTTTTTGTATAATTTCCTTGAACTTTCCTCTGGAATTTATGTCGAGAAGTCATCATTTCTCCGACGTAAAACCGGTTCAGCAGGACAGCACATCGCAACACTTCTTTTCACCGAATTCTATCATATTTGAGTGATGTTTTTTGTGGTATTTTGGACTCTCTTTTCCTCATCTCCAAACCTTACCATCCTCACCAAAAACCCTTCTAAATATTACCCTAAATAGAATCCAAACAGCCCGCAAATCAGCCACCCAAATCATCCTACTTCCTTATCGATCCACTTACCTTTTTAACTAACTTTCCTTACCGAGACACCTACCATTGTTGCCATCTATCCCAGATCTAAAATCTATTTTCTAACCTTCATCTACTACTATCACAGCCCTAAAACCACACTAATTCGCAGCCTAAACTCCATAAAACTGCAGCCCCAAATCTTCCCTAAACCGCAGCCTACTTCCATCCAAACCGATTCACCTTCCAACCGGCCACCCCCTTCTCCAAAATTCCCATGCCACTAACCTGACAACAGAAAAAAGATCTCAATATTACAGATCTAGAGGCGCATACTATGGCATCAGAGGAGGTTGTCGATGCAAAGCTTGAAGCCTTTGGAAACCGCATGGAAGAGAAGATGTGATCCCTTTTCATCGAATTTAGCATTGGCCGACTGTCGAACTCGAGGAAATCACAACACGGAGAAACTTTAGATCGGCGAGACGATCCTCAAGAACATGGCCACATCACCACTGATCTCAATAATCCATGCATGAAGGTTGACTTCCCTAGATGGAAAGAAGGAGACCCGATCGGGTGGATCTCACGCGCGGAGCGCTATTTTCGGTTCTACCGAACCGCCGACGCCACACGGGTAGAGATTGCTGCCATCCACCTCGAGGGAGATGCTATTCAGTGGTTTAATTGGTTTAAGCACACCCATGAAGGACTCTCTTGGCAGCGATTCAAGGAAGGACTACTAGACCGCTTCGGACCAACCGATTTCAACAACATCGACGGACAATTGGCAAAGATTCGTCAAACCTCTACAATACAAGAATATCAAACAAGGTTTGAGCATTTATCTAACCAAACTAAGAATTTGTCTGAGAAACAACTTTTAGTTACTTTTATCGAGGGCCTAAAATCGGAGATCCGAGGAGAAGTAAAGGCGCGGCAACTGTACACTCTTATGGCGGCGATTTCCTTCGCGTGTATCCAGGAAGAACAATTGAACCACGAGGTACGAAGGATAAGGGTCGCTCCCCAACCAGCCATGCCGAGGCCTACTGCCATCCAAGCCCCTGCACCAAAAAATTTGACAAGAGACAAGCTTCACAAACGATCGGCCAAGGAGTTGTGTTGGCATTGCGATGAACCGTGAAGCCGCGAACATCATTGCAAAAAGGGTCGGCTCCTCGTGATTGAACCAGCGGAGGATGAGGACAATGAAACATTTGAAGAAGCCCATGAACCTAAAGAAGAAGCCATGGAGGAAGAGTCCCAACCGGCCAACTACACAGTGCACGCATTGGCCGGCTATTCCAACCCACAGATAGTGAAAGTTGGAGGACTTCTAAAATAACAACTCATCACCGTTCTCATCGACATGGGTAGCACCAATAACTTCCTCAGTAGTCAGGTTGCTGCATATTTGCCGCTTCAAATCGAAGGTTGCAACAATTTTGACGTAAAGGTCACCGACGGTCGAGTCTTTAATTGTGACTAACGGTGCTCGCGGGTGAAACTACTCCTCCAAGACCAAGAAGTGGTAGCTGATTTCTTCCTCCTACCCATCGATGATTATGAAGTCGTACTCGGGATCGAATGGCTCACAACCCTAGGTGATATCTCCTAAAATTTTTCTAAATTAATCATGAAATTTTATTGCAAAGGGAGACAGGTCACGTTACGAGGCAAGCGCGGGAGCCAAATTTCCACCGTTTCGTCGCAACAAATGGAGAAAGTTTTGCACAAAGCACATGGTAGATTCTTGATGCATATTCAGCAGCCATATATGGGGGAGAACATACAAAACTTAGATCCTAAGTTTGCCCTTTGCATGAACGAATTTGCGGATGTTTTCTTGGAGCCGCGTGGGCTGCCCCCTAACGGGCCGCATGACCACTGCATTCCTATTTTGCCAGGCAAACCTCTAGCAAATTTATGATCATACCACTATCCTCATATGCAGAAGGATGAGATCGAGAACATTGTTAAAGTGATGCTTGACACCGGGGTGATTCGACCGAGCTGCAACCTTTACTCCTCACCGGTGTTGCTAGTGCGCAAGAAAGATGGTACATGGCGGATGTGCGTTGACTACCAGACTCTAAACACCATCACCATCAAGGATAAATATCTTATCCAATTCATAGATGAATTCTTGGATGAATTAAAAGGAGCCCGAGTCCTCACTAAATTGGATCTCCGATCCGGATACCATCAGATTCGGGTATGCACTGAAGATATTCTGAAAACTGCATTCCGCACGCATAACACCCACTACGAGTTTCTGGTAATGCCTTTCGGACTTACGAATGCTCCTTCTAATTTCCAAAGCCTGATAAATGACATCTTCCGGAGTTTTCTACGCAAGTTCGTATTGGTATTCTTTGATGATATTCTCATTTATAGCCCTACGCTTGATATTCATTTTCAGCACTTACGAACTGTTCTAACGATTCTTCGGGAGAATACTCCTTATGTTAAACAGTCAAAGTGCAGCTTCTTACAATGTAAGTTGGAGTATCTTGGGCACATTATATTAGAGGATGGAGTGGCGGTGGACCCGATAAAGATTGAGGCAATGCAAGGATGGCCGAGACCTACAAACGTATAATCATTACGCAGTTTCCTTCGACTCATGGGCTACTACCAAAATTTGTGAAAGATTATGGCAAGATCAGTGACCCGCTCATGTCCTTACTGAAGAAAGACTCCTTCTTGTGGTCGGATAAAGCCTCCGCAGCCTTCGAACGACTCAAGGCAGCCATGACGATGACGTCGGTCCTAGCACTGCCCGATTTTGGCCGCACTTTAGTCATTGAGGTCAATGCATCAGGAGTTGGAATTTGGGCTATTCTTATGCAAGATGGTCGACTCCTAATTTACACCAAGGCTTCCCCCACACTTCATATGAGGTTTTTACAGGAGATACTAATTACTACCAAATTTAAAATATATTTGGATACAGGTCCATTGCACGAAAGAGGAGTTAAACTAGAAGAATTGCAATCCATGCTCACGCCAGATTGGGTTCTCATCATCCTGAACCATACCAGATGGTAGTTACCATTCCAGAAGAAAGATTGACTATCACTAAAGACTAACCATGTGGCAGCCCATGCAAGGAAGAAACTTCCCCCTGATAAACGTCAGAGCAGAAGAAAGTTTTCTGAGAAAGATCAAGTCCCCCTTCATCTCCAACTCCACCAGCATGAATTCAAGCCTCAAGAAAGTGGTCTCCCTATTTCTTTGGGCCTTGCAAAATTGGGGATCGTATTGGGGCCCCAACTTGGAGATCGGATCCGTGCACCAGATCAAAATTATAGTTGACCTCCAAGTATCCCACCTCAAATAGAAATTTAAAGACGATGACTCAGCTCAAGTTCTTCCAACTAACACTCAAGCTGATGAGGAGCTGAAAACCCGATTCCCTAAGTTCATGGAACTTCAGCCTTGAGGACAAGACTGATTTTAAGAGGACGGGTTTGATAAGACACCAGCAGAGTTGAGTCCTAATCTCCCTAGAAGTAGTCAATAAAACCCTGCTAGATTGTAATAAAGTCACTCCTATCTTATAAAGGAGTATGGCTAGTGTTTAGATTACCTTTATGGCTTAGTGACCGTTACCCCCTTACTGGTTTGGTTGGCCAAAGTTTCCCCCCGCTTAGGTCGGTTATAGAGCCAACCTAGTCACCCCTTGTTCCTATTAAGACAGGTTGGCTATAGGAGGGGCAAAGGAGTAATTTAACTTAGGTATGTACCCCCTTAGGCTAGGGTTTTGATCCCTATATAATGATGTAGCTGCCCCCACTCTTGAAGTAAGCAATTATCAATTTTATTTCAGCCTTGTGTTAAATCTAAGAGGGAGGAACCCCTACAGCGTTCTAAGAGTTGATCCCCCTCAAGGATCAAAATCTATAGAGCTCCTTTTGGGGTTCTATCAGTGGGAGCACTATTATCTTTTTGGTATTATATGTGGATGACATCATAATTATTGAGAATGATATAGGAATGCTATCCATAGTTAAGGCAGGGCTATCTAGAAACTTCTCCATGAAGGACTTAGGGGAAGCATCCTATATTTTGGGAATCCGGATATATAGAGATAGATCTAAGAGGATGCTTGGCTTATCTTAGTCCAGGTATATAGACTCTATTGTCAAAAGGTTTGGCATAAAGAATTTCAACAGAGGTCTCATACCGATGAGACATGAAATATCACTTTCTAGGAGTATGTCCCCAAAGACTCATGAAGAAAGGGCATACATGGATAGGCTACCCTATGACTCAATGATAGGGTCTATCATATATGCTATGCTATGTACTAGGCCTGATATAGCACATGTTCTGAGTGTCACGAGTAGGTATCAAGCAGATCCAGGTTTGTAATACTGTAAGGTAAAAAAGTGTTTCCTTATTTACTAGTATATGGAGGAGGTAGCCTCCACGTTGAAGGCTACAAAGACTTAAGTTTTTAGTCTGACATCGATGATAGCAAGTCGAACTAAGGGTATAGTTTCACCCTGAATGATTGAGTAGTAAGCTAGAAGAGTTTCAACCAAGATACTACTGCTAACTCAACCATAGAGGTAGAGTACATTACTGCATAGAAGCAACAAAGAAAGGGGTGTGGATGAAGTTGTTAATCAGGGATTTGGGAGTCATACCGAGCAGCGTGGAGCCAATTCCCATATACTATGATAATAACGGGGTGATCGCTCAAGCAAAGGAATCTAGGTCTCATCAAAATTCTAAGCACATTCTGAGGAGGTTTCCATCTAATTAGAGAGATCATAGCCCATATGGATATAGCAATAGAAAGAGTTCCATCCGAAGATAACATTGACGATCCACTGACAAATTCGCTAGCTGAGATTGTATTTGAGCATCATAGGGGTCTAATGGGGATCAGACACTTAAGTGATTGGCTTTAGATAAAGTGAGAGATTGCTGGTTACAGGTGCCCTGCAAACCAATCACGTGAGTGATGGTATATGTGACACGTTGCGTGATCTTTTTGCTTATGATTATTATTGTTATATGCTCACATTATGTTATATGTTGCATATATATATTATGATGTCCTTAGTTCTGTATAATGAGAATCAGATCATGATGAGATCACGATAACAATATCAATTCGCCTTTAAATATAAATATAGATCCTAAATAATCTCGGTCAAAGGTTACTCGAGAGGGATATCGAGATAATCGAGCAGACCAGTGTACTGTATACTCGTCCATATGATGGAGGCAGCTGGTCTCATAGTCACTTGTGTGAAGACACCGGTGCTCATTGGAGAATGAGTTCACTGATTGATTCGCTTATAGAATGTTGTATAGTTAATGATACCTAATATCAGACATCGATTCCATAGTACTAGTTATGCATATGGTCTTTACACTTGAGACGTCAAGGATGTCTTGTTTGAGTACTCCTTTCTTTGATGTCGAACTTATAGGTTTAGAAAGTTTCAAATCTCGTACAACCTGGTTATCGAGATTAGTAGCCAACCTTACGAAGACAATTGAGTATCAATAAAAGATCATCCACTCTCGATATCATGAGAGAAATATCTCATGTATACTTGCTCAGACAAATCCCTGGCTAGGGTCATTCAGATTGAGAGTAAAGGAGTTCTCTGGGAGAATCTGATTAGGGCGAGACTCGAATGGATTCCATATGTGGCCTGATAGTACCATGTCCAATATATGGTCTCTAGGATATTAGATGGATGAGAGACTATAGATACACAGTAACTCTGGATAGATAGATTCGATCCCCTTATACCGTTTGGGGACTATGACATAGTGGCCTAGTACATTCATATTGATGAGTCGAGTAAATTATTATGGGAATAATAATTCACTATATCAAAAGGAGTTATGATGGGAGTGACTCACGACCAGTTTGGTATCGGGCCTAGAAGGTCACACACATATGGTGGATGCTTCAGCGAATATATGATTGGATAGAGATCCAATTGGCCCATATTCTCATTAGATGAGACCCTACACTGATGGGCTCCTTGCATGAGGCCCAATTAGAGGCCAAAGGAGATTATTGGATAGAGATCCAATCCCCACTGAGGCAAGATGTAGTAGGGTTTTGGTGGCTCTCTATAAATAGGAGGCAAGGGCGGCGCATATATGATAGACTACACCTTTGGCCACCCCTCCTATTCTCCTCCTCTCCCTCAACTTCTTAACCGACCAGCCCCTCTCAAGCATGAGAATGGCATCGAATAAGATAAAGGATCTTCTTCCAAGATCGTTGCGAGAAGTTGCTCAAGAATTACAAAACTTGGGGCTGCGATTAGAGGAGTATCGCTGCAGCGATCCATCGTGTGGATACCACGAGAGAAGACGACACTAGACCTCCTTTATTCTCTCCATCCAGATCTAGAAAAATATGGATATGCGATCTTCCTAGGTAAACAATCTCATACATGATGCAGGTTTTCAGTTTTACGATTTTTCTCATGATCTAATATTTTGCACGACGATTTGATCTATGTGGGAAACCTATTTTGTTTTGATCTTTCATTGTGCAGGTGATTCTCCCACTTGGTTTTCCAACATATAGGTGATCTTCTTCCATGAGTGCTACAAAAAGGTACACAAGAGTTGTGAGTATTTGGGCTGTGATTGGAGGTGCATCGCTGCAACGATGCATCGTGTGGATATCGCTAGAGAGGAGGATGTTTGACCTGTTAGGACTCTAGCTAATAAGGTCCTAATTTAAATTTATTAAGTGAGCACACATATAAATCCTATCTAGCCGATCTCTATTATTAAGATAAAGAGGCTAGGTTAGGATATTTGGATGAGGCATTGGGCACATGTAACCCTAGTTAGCTACCTCTTATTTTGGTCAAAGGGGGTTGGTTAAGGTATGGTTGAGTTAGAGTTAGATT
Source organism: Ensete ventricosum (assembly GCA_029747655.1). Lineage (NCBI taxonomy): Eukaryota > Viridiplantae > Streptophyta > Magnoliopsida > Zingiberales > Musaceae > Ensete > Ensete ventricosum. Next base: position 21,820,445 of record JAQQAF010000003.1, on the reverse strand, counting down.
CAAAGTCTTAACCGTCGGCACCCCTAGTTGGGCCAACTAACAGTTGCTTCTTAGAGTTGGAGTAGGAGTTGCTTCTTAGAGTTGGAATAGGAGTAGTTAGAAGTAGGAGTCTTGGAGTAGGAGTCCTATTAGAAATTAGGGTTGAGAAGGCCTATAAATAGCCTTTTAATCAGCCACTTTTCTTCATGATAGATGAATCCTTTCAGTAGCCTTTGAGCAACAACTTGGAGGGTGGAACACCTATAAAGTTCCAAGGGGGCCGATCCCCTATAGTGATCACCCCAAGCTTAGAATTTACAAGGGTTCTAATATGACCTTCTTCATCTTCTCTATTTGGATCTGAAATTTAGGGATATACGATCTCCCTAGGTAATCAATCTCTCATGCATCACAGTTTTCGGTTTTATGAATTTTTCATGCATCAGTATTTGCATGATGAGTTGATATACGTGAAAAATATATTTTATTTTTTTTCTTCCACTACACGTGATGCTCCCACTGGATTTCCCAACACTTTATCATTGGAGGGTTTTGAATCACTATAGTAGGGTCTGATAGTATTTTCTTCTCCTATTCATTTTTTACTTAGAGGTGTCTATTTTTCTATTTGGGTGAAGAGGCTCCCACCAAGGAAGAATTTGGTCTTTTTTTTTGTTGAACCAATATGGTTCAAATCGTGTCAAAATTTCTAATTATAACCAATATAAACTTAGTTTATTTTCGAGTGTAACTTAGTCAACATTCACTAAATCAATCATAACTTTCATAGAACCAATATGACATGATTCTAAGATGACTAATACTATTCTTTAATTTTTGTGACCTAATTGAGTTTTGTAGTAGTGGTGGCAATGGGTCAGTATTCAACGTTAGTTATTGACATTGTGATTGTCTTCTACTTCTTTAAACTCCAATTCATTAGATTTGCTCTAAGAAAGATAATATATCCCAGTATAGAATTTATATTATCAATGATTCCTATCTAATCAGCATTGACAAAGGCATGGAGATGAAGTGGTGTTTATTTCCAAAGAAAGAGTCCGAGAGTCCCTTTGAGATATCGTTGGGCTCATTTTACAACATAACCAATGGATAATAGATGGTCGATGCATGAACTGAAATAATTTATTGATTATAAACTAGATGTCTGGATTAGTGAGAGACAGGTACTGTAAGGAGCCAACTTTGTTGAATCTCATATTTTGATATTGAAGTTAATCGATGAATTTATGATCTAATTCATGTGTTGAAAAAAGTAATGCAAGACCAACTACGATCATGAAAAGGCAAAAATAATTAAAGAAGAATCAGACATTGGACCAGCGTCAAAGATCGGGTATCGGGCCGGAAGAATTGGGGGATACGCAGAAGGTTCGGACAATGCGACGAAAGTTCACTGAGAGTTCACCAGTAGATCGTTGGGAGTTTGTCGAAAGTTTATCGGGAGTTTGTCGAAAGTTCACTAAAAGTTTGAATGAATAATTGACGTGCCGAACAACTGGGATTACTTGCATTATAATTGTTTTAACCTTAATTATCATAATTAGGGTTTTAAGTTGAGTTAATTTTAGAAGAAATCTTACTAACTCAATTAAGGGCCCATTAGGCCTTAATTGAGTTTGATTTGAGCCCATTAGGATGCTCATTTCGTTGACCTAGAAGAAGGTAAAACTAGGTTAAGAGATGGTATGACTTAGGGTATGAAAGTACCTGAAAAATATTTTCTTGGGATTCCTAGGTGGTGGTACCATCGACTACTAATGGTAGTACAGCTAGTTGGCAATAGTACCATCTTTTGTGAGTGGTGGTACCGCCAAAGCCTAGAATCCTGGGCTTTTCGATGGTGATACCTCCTAAAAGATAATCTATGACTTTTATTGCTAAAACAAACATCACAATGAGTTATAATATTACTTGGAAGAAAATAATGAAAAAATAATTTTTGTTGGATAAGGGATGAGGGATGACCAAGACGACGATGCCACACATTAATTGAAGGTGCAACTGAAGAGTGAAATGTGGGCTAGGTGATTTGGGTAGCTGATGGTCACTCATAAATGTTATCTTTATTCAGGCCTCGGACCAAGAATGCCCTCTTGCTCAAATCCTTTATAAGAAAAGAGTTAGGAAAGAATTTAATTAAGGTGTTATTTTGTTTACAAAATTAGAAAACATAAATAAGGTTCCTTTTAATTTGATGAGCATATATATCGAGTGTAAAAGTGGCATTGTGTGAATTAAGTGTTGTGAAACTAGTATGAACGATGGAGATTCCGTTACTAGAACCGTCGATGACATCGTTATTACTTCCATAGTCGTTATCAATGGATAAGTTCTAGAGATCATAGGTGATATGATGAGAAGCACCAGAGTCCACAATCCAGTTAGTTGAATGAGCAGTTAAAGTAGTCATATGATAGGACCCTAACAGGGTTGGGTCCCAATCTATTGAGTCATGTTCTTGATTGAGTCATGCTAGACAATTCAATCAAGTCAATTAGGAGTCCTAATAGGAGTTGGAGTATATTTTATTATGAGTCCTAGTAGGAGTTAGAGTCTATTTTATTAGGAGTCCTATTATAAGTCTATTTTAGGAGTCCAAGTTCAATTAAGAGTTGGTTAAGAGCCTCCATAAATAAGGGTGTAACTATTTTATTTTAGACAATCAATGAAGAAAGTATTGTTTGAGCCTATTATCCAAAACCCTAGGAGGGTCGATCCCCTATAGAGATTAAGGAGGCTCTATCCTCTCAAAATGATCGTTTATCCCCATTTTCCCTCTTCCTCTTTGATAGAAACCTAAGGGTTCCTATCATGGTACTAGAGCAGTGATAGAAACCTAAGGGTTCCTACGAATTAATATTAGAGCAGTAATCCTCGGTGCTCCTACTATAATTCCACAATTGATCTCCACTACAACTTCTCCTCCAAGATCTTGTAATCTTACTACTATCTACACCGTCATCATCGCCCTTGCCATTGTTGGCATCGCTATTGCATCTGCCACCTTGCTATAGTTTCTCACCATCTTCACTATAGCTATCACCAGCTAAAAAAAAAAAAAAGAAAGAGATTGAAGTCGATAGCCACACCCCATCCTGCTCGAGCAAGGAAGGACTGTTGTCGGCCATACCTGCCAGCATCGCTATTGCTTCCCGCTGCCCAACCATGTCGCTAGCCCTGCTCCTCAACAGCATCAATCGCTGCCTACCTTGTCGAGTGATCGCTTCCCTTGTGTTGCAGCAGTCGCAGTCGTAGCCACCGTTGGTCGCTTCCACACCGATGTCGCTGCCTCCTCTGCCTCTCCTTCAGCCCTCCTCAACCATTACTACTGCCCTTTGCTTTTAGAGCTCAGCACCTTCGTTGTCGCCCGATCCATCACCGGTAGCACCATCCCATAGTCGTTGACCACCTTTGTCAGTAATACAATGACTATAGTGAAGGAATCTCTCGTTGTTCGACCCTAAACGCTAGCATCGTAGTAGAACCCTAGTGGATTCTAAGCTCGGGGGTGATCACTATAGGGGATCAGCCTCCTTGGAACACTATAGGGGTTCCCTCCTCCATCTTCCTGCTCAAAGGCTGCAGAAAATACTCTTCTATTGATGATAAAAATAAAGGATTACAAGGCTATTTATAGGCCTTCTAACCCTAATTCCTAACATGACTCCTACTTCAAGACTTCTACTCCTAACCCACTCCTAATGTAATTTTAAGTCCAACCTCCAATCGGCCCATCTAGGGGTGGTCAATTGCTTTATTATTTCCTAATCCTATTCTAACTTAATCGCCTCCTCAATCAACCCCCTCTTTAACTAGGATAAGGGGTGGTTAATTAGAGTAACATGCATCTTACTCTCTCTTCAAATATCCTCCTCAACTAATCCTAACCTAGCCGGCCTCCTAACTTTCCTTAATATTGGTCGGCTAGATAGGATTTACATGAATGCCCATAGATTTTATCTGATTACCCTTTTTAATGAAACTAAATTAGGACTCCCCTAACTAAAGTCCTAACAAACCCGCCCTCTTTAAATCAGCCTTGTCCTCAAGGCTGGTGCTCCATAAATTTTGGAAATTTGATTTTTAAATCATCACAGTTCTCCCAAGTGGCCTCTTCTTCTATAAGGTTCGCCTACTGTATTAGTACTTCAGTAGTGGGTCACTATCATCGTGTCACGATCCCGTGGTCAATAATGGCACTCGGCTGAGTCTGGAGCTCTCCTTGGATAATCATATTAGGTAAGTGTCTTTGAACAGTCTCATCCTGTCTAATTTGAGCTTCAAGCACAACACATGAAAGACTAGATGGATTCGGGAGTTGGCAACGGGTAAGCCAATCTATATGCTACTGCCCCGATGCGCTCCACAATCTGGTAGGGTCCATAGAACCAAGGTGAAAGCTTCATGGATGCTCTAGTCTAGATCGATGTTTGCTTGTATGGCTGGAGTAGTAAAACTACCCAATCTCCCACTACAAATTCTCTTTCACCTTTGTGTTGATCATATTACTATTTTATCCTTATTTGAGTTGCAGAAAGGTTATCTTTTAATAGCTTCAATATTTTATCTTTGTCCTGTAGTTCCTTGTCTACTTGTTCTACTTTAGAGTTGCCTAATACATATTTTAGGATTACAGGAGGAGGTTAGCCATATATAGCCTCATAGGGTGTAGTTTTCATGGATAAATGATAAGTTGTGTTATACCACCACTCGGCCCAAGGAAGCCACTTTGTCCACTCATTTGGTCGGTCACTGGCAAAGCATCTGAGGTATGTCTCTAAACACCTGTTCACCACTTTAGTCTAACCATCGATTTGTGGGTGATATGTTGTGCTCATCATCAATTTGGTGCCCAACATTTAGAATAATTCTATCCAAAGTTTGCTCATGAAGACCCTATCACGATCACTTATAGTAGACCTCGACATCCCATACAATTTTATAATATTTTCAATAAAGATTCGGGCAATGCTGGAAGCAGTGTAGGGATTGCAAACTGTATAGAAGTGAGCATACTTTGTAAGGCGATCAATAACAACAAGAATCATACTTTTTCTTGTGATGAGAGTAGCCCTTCGATGAAGTCCATTAATATATCGATCCATATTGAGTCCGGGATAGGTAGAGATTGTAGCTTTCCGGGGCTTGCCACTGTTTCGCTTTTATGTCGTTGGCACACATCACATTGTGCTACAAATTTAGTAATAATATTTTTTATCCCTTCCCAATAAAAATTCTGCTTAATTATCTTATAGGTTCTAAGGAACCCGAAATGCCCAACCGTGGGTGTGGAATGTATCTCTTGAAGGATGGTCTTTATACAACTAGAATTTGGTGCAAGCACAATGCGTCCCTTATAGTATATAGGTCTTTTGAGTTCCAACTGTAATGAGTCACGGTAATCTGGTTCTTCCTCCAATTTGTTTATTATCTTGTTGGTTCTTGGATCATCTTGCCATTCTTTCCTAATGTCCTCAAGGAAGTTGCTGGTTGGAAGTGAAACAGTCAAAAATTCAGCTTACTCGGGTAGTCATGAAAGCGCATATGCAACAACATTCTCTTTCCCCTTTTTATAAATTATTTCATAATCATATCCAAGAAGCTTTGTTACCCATTTTTGCTGCTCGGGGGAAGATATCTTCTGCTCCAAGAAATATTTCAGGCTCTTATGGTCGGTCTTGATTTGGAAGTGTTGCCCGATTAAGTACGGTCACTACTTAGGCACCACGTGCACAATCGCGAGCATCTCCTTATCGTAAATAGTCATCTTGAGGTGGGAAGGAGATAAATCCTTGCTTGTATATGCTAGGGACAGCCATCTTGCATTAACATAGCACCTATTCCCACTCTAGAGGCATCGACTTCAATAACAAAAGTCTTGTCGAAGTCGAGTAGTGGTAGCACGGGCGTTGTCATCAGTGCGGTCTTAAGTTCGTCGAAGGCGGTGGAGGCTCTATCTGACCATTGGAAAGTATCTTTTTTCAGCAAGGAAGTGAGAGGTGCACTGATCTTCCCATAGTCTTTCACGAACTTGCGGTAGTAGCCTATTAAGCCGAGAAAGTCACGCAGCGATTTTACGTTTCTTGTGGTCGGGTAGTTCTGCATTGCTTCAATTTTGGAAGGGTCCACCACCACTCCTTCCTTTGATTTGATATGCCCAAGATACTCCACCTTCTGTTGCAGAAAGCTGCACTTCAATTTTTTGATAAAAAGGACAAAGCTCTCGAAGAATCGTCAAAACAAGTCATAAGTGCTAAAAATGACTTTCAGTAGAAGGGTTGTAGATAAGTATGTCATCGAAGAAAACCAACACAAACTTACGAAGATAATTTTGGAAGATATCATTCATAAGACTCTGGAAGGTGGAGGGAGCATTGGTGAGACCGAAGGGCATTACCAATAATTCGTAGTGGCTGTTATGCGTTCGAAAGGCGATTTTTGGTATATCTTCTTCGCATACTCGTATATGATGATATTTGGATCGAAGGTCCAACTTTATGAAGATTTGTGCTCCCTTTAATTCATCAAGGAATTCATCTACTACTAGAATAGGGTACTTATCCTTGACAGTTATACTATTGAGAGCTTTGTAGTCGATGCACATTCGCCATATTCCGTCCTTCTTTCGTACAAGTACAGATGAAGAGTAAGGGTTGTAACTCGGCCGAATGACTCATGTTTTGAGCATCTTCTTCACAAACCTTTCTATTTCATCCGTCTGTAAATGAGGGTATCAATATGGTTGAGTGTTTGCTGGCGGTCTGCTCGGAAGAATCAGTATTTAATGAGCATGCTGGCAACTAGGATGTAGGCTGTGCGGTTCATCAAATACATCTGAAAATTCAGCAAGTAAGAGAAGTATATTTAGGTCTTCAACTTTGGTTGCCTCCCCCTTGGATTGCTGCTCAAGTTGTACTAGGAAGCAACTACATGTTTTGTGCAAGACTTTCTCCATTCGTCGTGTGCAAATCGTTGATATGTTGCTCCCCCGTTTGCCGTGCAGTACCACCTATTTTCACTGGCTGTAAAACTTCATGATTAATTTCAAAAAATTTCAGGAAACATCACCTAATGTCGTTAGTCATTCTATGCCAAGTATGGGTTCATAATCATCAAGAGGAGGAGGAGGAAAAAATATGTGATTATTTCTTGATCCTACAGCAAAAGCTTCACCCACAGGCATCGGCGATCACACTTCTGAATTCGTCCGTTGGCGACTTTAACATCAAACATGCTACAATCTTCAATAGGTAAGGCCATCCGGATAGCAACCTTGTTGTTCATAAAATTATTAGTACTCCCGGTGTCAATGAGAATGGCAGTCGGTCGCTTGTTGCTTCAGAAAGCCTCCCACTTTCATTGTTTGCGGGTTCGTGTAGCCGGCAAGAGCATGCATTGTAATATCAACCGGTTGTGCTTCTTCATTTGTGACCTCTTCCTCATGCTCCTGGACCTCCTCCGCCACATCTTCAAGAGGTTCAATCAATAGGTGGTGACCATTTCTGCAGCGATGATCACGACTCCACGGTTCGTCACAATGCCAATAAAGCCCCTTTGCTGATCGGTCATGTAGTTCTTCTCTTGTCAAATTTTTTGGTAGCGAAGGATGGTTGGGAATAGAAGGAAGCTTGTATGCCATGGGCCTCGGAGTGGTTCTCAACCTCCAGGTATATTGGTTAAGCCGCTCTTCTTGTATTCGGGCGAAGGAAATCGCAGCAGCTACGGTACTGGGCTGTCGTGCCTTAACCTCCCTTTTTATCTCCGGCTTGAGTCCCTCGATGAAGGTAGCTAGCAATTATTGGTCAGTCCAATCACAAGCAAGGTAGGATAGATTCTCAAACTTGGTTTGGTACTTTTGAATTGTAGAGGTTTGTCAGATTTTTGCGAGTTGGTCATCGATATTTTCGTACTTCGTAGGTCCGAAGCGATTTAGTAGTGTATTTTTAAATTAATTCCATGTCAGAGCCCCATGATTATATTCTAGCCAATTATACCATTGAATAGCATCTCCTTCAAAGTAGATGACTATGATTTCCACCATAGCATCGTCTGACATTCGATAGTAGCAGACGTAACATTCGGCGCGTAAAATCCAGCTCATCGGGTCTCCTTCTTCCCATCATAGGAAGTCCACCCTCATGCGTGGCTGAAACATGTCCATAAGTTATCCCTCCTTCTCTAGGGGCCTCTCTGAACTCTCTCCTCACTGAGATTTTTGTTGGACTCGGTGGTTGTCCAATTTTGAACTCTACAAACAAAGCGCGCAATTTGTCCTCCAAGCACGATACGAGCTACGATTTAAGCTGAGATTCCAATACTTCAAACTTGGCATCATTTGGATCTTGGGAAGCCATGGCATATGCCTGTAGATCATATATGTCCTTGTCTTTTTTTTTTTGATGGGTCAATGGCATGGGTGGTGGAAGATTCAGACAATCGATTGGTGATAGAAGGGTTCGGCTGCAATGGTTTTTTGTTTTGGGCTGCAATTTTTGGGGGTGTTAGGGTTATGAAAATAGGTTATGATGGCTATGCCTTAAGGCTAGAGGGATGTCCTAAAGACATCTTGGGTGGTGGCAATGAGATGGTACATTTCGATGGGTTAAGAAGAAGGATAAAGGTGCTGCAGCAGATTTTTTGTCGAAAAAATTCCAACAGTGAAGACATAATTTTTTTCCAGAAATTTTTAACAAAAATTCAATTGAAGCATAAGGGGGATCTTCTGGTAAGGAAGAGGTAGTTCTGACAAAACTTTTGTGGAAAGAAATAACAACAATTGGTTCAGCAAAATCAAAGATCATGAAGAAGTATGATAATAGATTTTTACGTCTAAACTACAGTAATTTGGACGTAAAAGATGAGCAGGTTATCTTGATGATTTTTCAATGAAACCAAAGGGAGATCCGAGGATAAGAAAGCTATGGTAGAAATTTTATAGAAATTTGATCAGTAAAAATGCAGCAGCAAATCAAATAGTAAAGAGTGTGCAGTTGGAATTCTACGACGTAACTTTCATCGAAAAGATAGAAACTTTACGATGAAATGTTGGTACAACAAATAGGAACGAACTTTTTTGTATTCTTTTTTTGAATAGGGATAACTAAATTACAGCAGCAGTAAGGTAGGAAACTAGAACCTGTTGCAATTCACGGGGAGATCAAAGGATGATCTACGGTAGTGAAGATGACAACAGAATTTGGTGACGATCTTCAAGCAATTTTGGGAATTGCTTTGGACGACTATAGAGGGCTGATGGATGACTATAGAAGAGCAGTGAGACACCAAGAATGTTGCTCCGATACCAAGTGTTAGAACCCTAGCGGATTCTAAGCTCGAGGGTGATCACTATAGGGGATCGGCCTCCTTAGAACTCTATAAGGGTTCCCTCCTCCAACTTGCTGCTCAATGGCTGCAGAAAATACTCTTTTATTGATGATAAAAAGTGAAAGATTACAAGGCTATTTATAGGTCTTCTAACCCTAATTCCTAAGAGGACTCCTACTTCATGACTTCTACTCCTAACCAACTCCTAATGCAACTCTAAGGCCAACCTCCAACCGGCCCATCTAGAGGTGGTTGGTTGCTTTATTATTTCCTAATCTTATTCTAACTTAATCCCCTCCTCAACCAACCACCTCTTTAACTAGGATAAGGGGTGGTTAATTAGGGTAACATACATCGTACTCTCCCTTCAAATATCTTCTTTAACTAATCCTAACCTAGTCGGCCTCCTTACTTTCCTTAATAGGGGTCGACTAGATTGGATTTACATAAATACCCTTAGATTTTACATGAATTCTCTCTTTAATGAAACTAAATTAGGACTCCCCTAGCTAGAGTCCTAACATGTCGCTGCTTCTGCCACTACCACCATCTCCCTTTTCCCTTTCAGTCGTAGTGAGCATTATTTCCTACACAATGCTTTATGCCTCTATCATAATGATCTCTTGCTACCATCTTTATCCCAACACTGCTCCTTCCCTGTCGTTGCCAACCTCTTCCTCAACTGCAAGTATAAGCCCAATCCTTGCCTTCCAGCCTCGCTTCCACTGCCAATGCCTATTTTTCCTTGTTGAGTGATCGCTCCTTAGTGACTGCAGCAGTCGCCTTCTTCCTCTCCTGCTTCTCGACCCCAACTATCAACTATCGCTCCCAGCCATGCACTCCCTTACCGCAACCCCTGCTGTCATCACCCACTCCAACCCCCCTTCTTCGTTTCCTGACATTACCATCTCCAGCCCTCTGTCGTAGCCGCACGACCTACTATCGATGTTCTTCCCCTAGGCCTCCACCGGAGACGATGTCGCTGGCATCTCCCCCTAAACCCACCTCTGCTAGAGCCGATGCTGCTGGCATCTCCTCCCAACAGTGCACGTAGCAACATCAATTGCTACCCTCATCTTCATCCCTTCTTCCTTGCCCTTACCGCCATCATTGTTCCCCTCCAACCGCACCCTGCGCCTCCTCTTCATCTCTAGTGCCTCGCTGCCACTACTGTAGCCCCCGCTACTGTCGTCCACTCTCCACGTCATTGTCATCCCCCTTTAGTCATAGTAGCCTCAGCCCTTTATCGTGCCATCGCCCGCGTCTCCTTCCCAGTGACCATAGTAGCCACGCATCCTTGTCCTTAATCGCACAATAACAGAAATAGGGCAGCAATCGTTCCTTCTTGGAATGATTGAAACAGGGCAACTTCCAGCTCTTAGCCACAGCCATCTTCATCCTTCGTCGGTCATACCAATGCTGCCCTTTGCACCGCTACCACCTTCATCGGTCGCACCAATGCTGCCCCATTGCCTCTGTCTACCACTGTCATCTTCCTCCTCCATCGACTGCACCAGCGCTGCCCCCTTCTTTTGTCCATCACACTACACCAGCGTTGCCCCCTTCTTTTGTTCATCACACTACACCAGTGTTGCCCCCTAATCTACTGCAGCGATTAACGTTGTCTCCCCATGAATCACAGTAATAATTTCTTCTCGCAGATTGCAATGTTGCATCCCAATGAATCACAACAACGATTCCTTCCCACAAATCACAGCCCTCCAATAGTCATCATCGCAACTTCGCCGATCTCATCCTTATAGAATCATTGCACCGCCGCCCTTCTTAGCCACCGGCACAGTAGCAATCGATCCTAACCAAGATCAACAACTAGCAGATTTCATCTGACCTAGTGATCGCAGTCCTTAGTGACTACATCTTTCATCTCATCAGCATCCATGCAATGATTCTTCACATCCATAGAGGTAACACCAACTGACATCATAGCAGCAACACCGAGTAGTCTTACATGATGACTACTGATAATTCAATGAAAGCAAGATTTGAAGCATTCGAAGCCCGAACGGAAGAAAGATTATAAGAACTCTTTAGCAAATTCAAAAGAAGTTTATTGGATAGCCCCAACAAATCTCAACATGGTAAAAGTTCCAACCTCAAAAGGAGCCAATCTGAAAAATATGATCAAGGGCAAGACACAAGATACCCACGCATGAGGGTGGATTTCCCCAGGTGGGAAGATGGAGATCCGACCAATTGGACCTCACGGGCTGAGAAGTTCTTTCACTTCCATAGAACTAGAAGAATCAAAGGTGGAAGTAGCTTCAAATCAACTAGATGGTGATGCGATCCGATGGTACGATTTGTATGAAACCTATCACAGAGTCCCTTTATGGGGACAATTTAAGAGTGAGCTCCTAATTCGCTTTGGAACATTAGAGTACGAGAATGTTAATAGACAGCTCGCCAAAATCTGCTAGACTTCCACAGTATAGGAGTACTAGAGCATATTTGAGCACTTATCGAACCAACCTGAGATTGGTCTGAGAAACAATTGGTGAGAACACTTATTGAGAGACTTAATCCTGAGATTTAGCGCGAAGTTAAATCTCGCCACCCCTGCACCATGATGGCTGTCATATCATTCGCTCGCATGCATGGAAAAAAAATCAATATGAACACTCGTCGAAATAGAAGCTTTAATAGACAGGTAATCAGCAAGTTATCTACCCTATCTATTCTCAACCAAAACTAAGACATCATAAAGCTGACTCGAGAAGAACCCAAGGAAAGATTAACAAATGATTTGTGATTGCATTATGATGAGAATCGATGCACACAAGGGCAACTTCTGATGATTGAGCCAATTAAGGAGGAATCAAAAACTTACAATGTGGAGTCAGATCATGAAGGCTGTGACAAACTTCTGACGATTGAGCCAATTAAAGAGGAATCGAAGACTGACGATATTGGATCCGATCATGAAGGTATGGATTCTGATGAAGATATTGAACCTATCACACATATAGTGCATGCATTAGTCGGCTACTCTAACCTACAACCCATGAAAATTGAAACAATTTTGAAACATCAGCTTGTTACTATTTTAATTGATATGGGTAGCGCTAATAATTTTATAGATAGAAAGCTTGTTGATCGATTGGTCGATCACATTGAAGGCTGTGACAAATTCAAAGTCAAGATTGATGATAAACGAGCCCTAACTTGTGATAAATAAGTGTTCAAAGATAAAGCTGATCATATAGGGCAATGAACTAATTATAAATTTCTTTTTGATACTTCTAGAAGACTTCGAAGTGCTGATCCTTCAAAGATGACATTGAACAACCACTAGCCATCAGATTGAGAAGATTCTTTAGAAAACTACAATGATTACTACCCCAAAAGACTAGCTCATTGCTTATAACAAGTGGATATCCTATTTAATTGATCAAAGGGTCTTGATGCACAGCAAATATTGAAGTGCTTTCGAAATTTGATGCTGCTCAACCTTGAGGGCAAGGCTGATTTGAAGAGGGTGAGTTTGCTAGGTCCCTAATAGGGTTGAGTCTTTATCTATTGAGTCATGTTAGATAATTCAGTCAAGTCAATTAGGAGTCATAGTAGGAGTTGGAGTCTATTTGATTAGGAGTCATAGTAGATTTAAAGTAGTTCAAAATTGGTTCAATTTCAAATTGTTCATAATCCACTGATTTAATTGGGTTGGTTCATGAACTTTTTTATTATTTATAAAAGAGGGGTGCCTCTAAGTAAAAACTATTGAATCCCATATATTGATCATGAAATTAATTAATGAATTTGATAAACAAATATGTGATATAAAAAAATTTAGCCATAGACTCGAAACACTATGTGCCAAAGAGTCGAATATTATGCAGAAAGATTAGTGGATGCACTAAAGATCCATAAGGATCAAATATCACATCAAAAAATTAGATATTATGGTGAAGCCAATATGACGAAGGATTAACTGATGTGCCAAAGGTTTGGACAAAGTATTGAAAGAGTAGATAGAATGTAAAAAGCTTAAGAAATATGTCAAATGAGTCAAGGTTCTGATTGAGGCTAATTTTCACTAATTTAAGTCGATGTCAACCTAAAATAGAACCTATTTATCATGAAAGTTTATTGTAGTCATTAGGCTTAAGGTTAGGCCAAATTTGGGTCATTAGAAAGCCAAACACGTGGCCTAAACTTTCTTGGATAGTGGTGGTATTGTCTATGATGGTGGTAGTACTAACAAAGTCAAGTTTTATAGCACAATATAAAAAATTATGATGACAATCTAGTAGAGGTAGAGTATTAGGACACCATGAGTCTACTATTGCAACTTCACAACAAAATATGTTGATGATAAAATTGAAAGTTAGTGATAGTACCGCTCGTACCCCAAATTCATGAAAATTTAAATTTTTAGTTCCTTTTTAAAGAATTTTAGGAGCTATAAATATCTCAATCAAATTTAGTTATTGGAGCATCCAATCTTGAGTTTATCAAGTATTATAGATCTCTCTTTGAGTATTGTTAAGGTATTTTCCTCCCTCTTGGGTTTTATTATGATATTAAGTGATAGGAGGTGAGAGGCCTCTGGTAATAATTTGAATGTGAAGGTTTTCTTATAAGTTTGGAAAACAAGAAAGTTGTAACAATAATAATTTATCTTCAACAATTGAAAGGAATATCGTTAGAGAAAGCCTGATAGGACTCTAACAGGGTTGAGTCCTAATCATCTAGAAGTAATCAATAAGAATCCTGTGAGATTGTAATAAAACTCCACCTAGTCACTTCTATCCTATAAAGAAGTGTGGCTAGGATTTATTTTGGGGCCTTAGGGCTTAGTGGCCGCCGCCCCCTTTACTGGGCTAGTCGACTAGTGTTTCCCCCTGCTTAGGTCGGCTACAGAGCCAACCTAGCCACCACATATTCCCTTTAAGGCAGATAGGCTATAAAAGGGGCAAAAAGGTAATTTTAGTTAGAAAGCATCACATGGTCTAGGGTTTGCAACCCTATATAATGATGTAGCCGCCCCCTCTCTTTTATGAAGTAATTATTAATTTTATTTTAGCCTTGTGCCGAGTCTAAGAGGGAGGAACCCCTATATCGTTCCAAGAGTTGATCCCCCTCAAGGATCAAAATCTATAGAGCTACTTTTGGGGTTTTATCATCTAGTATCAGAGCAGTGATCTTGCTACCCTGTAGCCGTCATCCACACCTCCACCTTCCCAAGCAATTCCCACAATTGCTTTTGATGTCGCCTCCATTGTCGCCCACCAAGCCGCAGATCCATCAATCTGCTGCCTTTCTCTTCGTAAACATCAAAGATCTGGTTGGAGATCCTTACGTCATGACATCACTGGGCTTATTCAAAGCCAAAATGGAGGCTTTCGAGACGCGTATGGATGCTAAATTACATGCTCTCTTTGAGGAATTTAGATTGGGCCAATCACCAAGCCCAAGAAGATCACAACATGGAGCAAATTCTGATTGCAAAAAGAACCCATCGGAGATAAGAAGCGAGAATAAGACATGGCAGCCCTACACCTCAACGACATCGATCTCCTTTGTACAACTTCAAGAAGGGCACCTCAATCAAGATGCTCAAAGCATGAGAGCCACATCCCAACTAAAAGCATATAAACCTTCAGCACTAATCAATTGCAAAAACCTTGACAAAGAACTAACGAAGATCCGACAAACCTTTACCATCCAAGAGTACCAAATCAGGTTTGAAATGTTAACTAATCAAACTCGTGATTGGTCTGAAAAATAGATATTGAGGACTTTCATTGAGAGCTTGAAGCCGAAGATTCAAGAAGAAGTTAAAGCACGACAATCGTACACACTTAAGGCAGTCATCTCCTTCGCACGACTACACGAAGACAGGCTAAACCAAGATGCTCAGAGGACCAAAGCCACCGCACAACCAACAGCACAGAGACTCTGCCCCATCTACCACCAGCTTGTCACCTCAGCCAAAAAAGTTAACAAGAGAAGAGCTTCGTGACAGATCAGCAAATGGCCTATGTTGGCATTATAATAAACTGTGGAGCCGAGACCACCATTGTAAAAAAGAGAGACCTCTCTTGATTGAGCCCACTGAAGAACCCAAACTCAAATATATGGCGCTCGAGTCCGAGGAGAAGGATATGAAGGAAAAACCACAATCGATCGCTCGCACGTTTCATGCTCCACCATAGATATTAGACATTGATGGCTTCATCAAGCATCAGCCCATCACCATCCTCACCAACACCAGGAGCTCCAATGACCTTATGAATGACAAAAGAAAATAAGTGACCTTATGTGGGAAAGGTGAGAATGAAGAAAAAATGATCACGACATAGTGCTTGGAGAAGCTCGCTGAAATCTCAAGCACGTCCGTTGAACCGAGCCGGCTCCTTCCTACCAGACTACACGACCCCCGTATGTTGGTCTTACAAGGGGAACCACCAGCACATATTCGGCCATATTGTTGTCCACATTTTCAGAGGACCGAAGCTAAAAAGATCGTCTAGGAGATGCGAGAGATACGGATCATTCAACCACAACCTTCCCTTGCAATGGTACTTTATCTCCAAAAACTTTGCTTCTTTGTCTGCAGGGATAAGCTCTTCCTGAAGTATCATATTTAGTTGAACCAGCTATGAGTTCTGATGCAGTGCTCCCTCATCTCAGGCTACCTCCACGACTTCACCGAGGAGCGGACCATGATGCTAAAATCTTCCCTAATGATGACCTCGGATCCACTGCCCATGATCGCAAGAAGGAACATGAGAAAGGCATCCACATGACCCCCATAGTCATGATGCCATCTATATCGATGCTGGCATTACCTGAACGTGACAATGTGTTCGTACTTGGAGTAGACACATCCATAGTTGGGATCGCCATCACACTTATGCAAGATGGTTCATGGCATGAAAGAGGAGTAAGCCCAAAAGAATTACAATCCATGCTCACACCAGCATATGCAAAGAAGAAATGGCATCCCGACAAACTTCAAAATGGATGAAAAATTGAAGATCAAGTTTTCTTACACCTCCAACCCGATCAGCAGGAAACTCGAGCCTTAAGGAAGTGGTCTCCCTATTTCTTTGGGCCTTGTAAAATTGGGGACCACATTGGGGCCCTAACCTAGAGATCAGATTCGCGCACCAGATCAAGATTACAGTTGATCTGCCAGGTATCCCACCTCAAATGGAAATTTAAAGAAGATGACTCAGCCCAAATCCTTCCAACTAACACCCCAGCTAATGAGGAGGCCAAAGTTCAGTTGATGATAGCATGAGAATCATATGATGAGCTCATGGAACCCTAGCCTTGAGGGCAAGGCTGATTTGAAGAGGCCAGGTTTGATAGAACTCCAACAGGGTTTAGTCCTAATCACTTAGAAGTAATCAATAAGATCCCTATGAGATTGTAATAAAACCTCACCTAGTCACTTCTATCCTATAAAGAAGTGTGGCTAGGGTTTATTTTGGGCCTTAGGGCTTAGTGGTCGCTGCCCCCTTTACTGGGCTAGTCGCCTAGGTTTTCCCCCTGCTTAGGTCGGCTACAGAGCCAACCTAGCCGCCACTTGTTCCCTCTAAGGTAAATAGGCTATAGAAGAGATAAAAAGATAATTTTAGTTAGATAAGCACCCCATGGGCTAGGGTTTGCAACCCTATATAATGATGTAGCCGTCCCCTCTCTTTTATCAAGTAATTATCAATTTTATTTCAGCCTTATGCCGAGTCTAGGAGAGAGGAACCCCTACAACATTCCAATGGTTGATCCCCCTCAATTATCAAAATCTATAGAGCTCCTTTTGAAGTTTTATCAAAGCCGATAGAATTAGAAGTAAATATATACCGGGAAGGCTAAATCATTTTAAATCAATTTACTCTTTTTTTCTCTTTATGAATTTCACATTGCTTGCTTACCTATTATCATGACCTTTACTTCTAATTCTTACTTACACTCAATTTTTTATTAATCATGTTTTTGATATATGATTTTTTATATCAGCATTTGAAGTTAATTAAATTTAATATATTATTAATTCATCCCCTTCCTCTTAGTGCCATTAAATCATTAACAATATATATAAGAGTCTGATTCATTTAATTAGATCAACACACAAGAGAGAAATAAGAGGGAGGGGTAAATTAGTGCAATAAGAGAGTTTAGTGACATTAAAAGATATTTTTGAACAATCAAGAGCGATAATCTATCAAATGTCTTCCCATATTTAATAAAAAGGATTATAGTTTTTGAAAAACTAAACTATGAGTTTTCTTACATTTACTCGATTATGATTTATGTATTATTAATGATAATTTTCAAAAACCTTCTAAAATCATAAATAATTTTGAAATGACAACTTTTTGAAGAATATATGGTTTCTGAAGGACAATTATTACATTTCAATGCTAAAGTGATAAATACTCTATTGTGATTTAGAACACAATGAGTTTAATTGGATTTCTATATGTGAAACCGCTTTTGATGCAACTTAGGCATAATTTTGAGCATTTTATGATGATACCAAAAGAATTTATTGATGATATATTTACCACATTATTGTATATTGTTAGTGGATTAAAAGTTCTTGACAAATAAGTTTCTAATCAAGATCTATCAAGTAAACTTATTAGATCACTTTCAAAAAACTAGGATGCAAAGATAATCACAATTAAAGAAGAAACAAACCTTGGTGATCTTCCCTTTGTAGAACCCATAAGGTTACTGAAGATCTATGAGAAGATGTTCAAAGTAGATGAAGAAATAACAAATTGTTATTTCATTCTCCTACAGCATCTTTATCAAATAAGAATTACTTCAAATATTCTTTGAATTATATAAATAAATTTAAAAATTAATAAAAATATAATTAGTTCAAAAATAACGTTACTAATGAGTTTGACTTAATCAAAAAAAGATGTATAATAAATATATCAATATTTTATACTCCTTGCACTAGATATAAAAATTTAGAATAATCTCATCTTAAACCTAAAAAGGGCTATTTCAAAAGTCATTAAAGTTTATGATGTAGGATATATAGAAAAGGACTTAACATTATTTTATCAGGGATTATCTTAACACTCATGATATACCATTGAACGTCACTTATACAAATATTAATTGATATTAGATATTGTTGAATCTCAAATTTTGATGATATATTCAATTGATTAATTTATGAACTAATATGCTTTCAAGACTTGAACCATCGGAGCGCAATCTTTCGAAGCAGACATTGGGTGGAAAAGTGTTATATCAAAGACTAGACGTTGGGTCAAAGGATTGGTCGACGTGCAGTATGATGGACTTCATGCCATGAGTTCGGGCATTAGGTCGGAAGATGCGTCGGAGGTTCGGACGAAATTCTGGATGACTAGATGATATGCAAGAATGCTGAACAATATGCTTCATTTGTAATTAAAGTGGTTAGGTCTTAATCGTGGTCGTTTAGAGTCAAATTAAGCTTGTATTAAAATGAAACCATGCCAACTTGATTTGGCACCCATTGGGCCTGAACTAGGACTGAATTGGGCTTGATGAAAGGTCAATTCGATGACCTAGAGTTGACCCGAGCGATGCTACTGCCAAGTCCAAGTGGTGGTATTGCCACCAGCTAGTGGTGATCCTGCCAAGTCCAAGTGGTGGTATTGTGGTATTGCTTAGACCAGTGGTAGTACCGCTAGAGCCCAGATTTGTGGGCTCTATTCGGCGATAGTACTGCCTAGTGCCAACAGTGGTACCACTAGTACCCCGAGAAATTAGGGATTTTAAATTTTGGCTCCAATTTTGAAGCCATTAGGGATCTATAAATACCCCACCAATTTTTACTTGATGGAGCACGAATGAGTGTAAAAAAAAGAAGATGAAAAGAGAAAAGCTTCTCGAGGCTAAAATATTGTGAACTCTTGAAAGTGTTCGAGTCTTTTCCTCCTTTAGTTTAGCAGTTATTCTAAGGAGGTGTGAGGTCATGTGTGAAAGAGTTTGTGAAGGTTCTCTCCTAAGCCTAGTAAAAGGAGAAGGGTAGTAACAAGGATGGTTAATCTTTGCCCGTTGGAAAGAAGATCGATAGTGAAAGCTGGTGGCCTCAAGAGAAAAGGAACCAAGAGTGGACATAGGTCTGGACGATCGAATCACTATAAATTGATTTACATTTTCTTTATTATTTTTTCTTGTTATTACTAACTGATTTACTTTACTTACTATTTCTATTCACACTTTCAAGTTAAACATATTTTTAATTTATTTTTTCATTCAAACTTTTTCAAATCAGATCTTTTTGTGATAGCACTAATTCACCCCCTCCCCTCTTAGTGATATTACGATCATAACAATTGGTATCAAAGCCAAGTTCTCTTAGTTGGATTAACACCCAAGTGAGTTTTAATAGCTTTTTCTGGTATTCACGAGGGTTACTCTTATCACTCATCCTCCTATGTTCAATGAGACGGACTATACGTATTCAAAAACATGAATAAAAATTTTCTTAATTTCTATAGATTTTGATTTATAGAACGTCATTGAAAGTGATTTTCAAAAAGCCTCTAATCCAATGAATGAATGGAATGATTTTGAAAAGAAAATATTTTCTTTAAATGCTAAAGCTATGAATGCTTTATTTTATGCTTTAGATAAAAATTAGTTTAATCATATTTCTACTTATGACATTACATATGATATTTGGCACATGTTTGAAGTTACTCATGAAGGTATAAGTAGAGTAAAAGAATCAAAAATTAATCTTTTGGTACATTATCATAAATTATTTAAAATGAAGCCAAGCGAAACCATTGATGACATGTATACCTGTTTTATGAATGTTGTCAATGGTTTAAAAGCTCTTGGTAAATGCTATACTAACAATGAATTGGTAAACAAAATTTTAAAATCTCTTCTAAAATGTTGAGATCCAAAAATAATAGTTATCCAAGAAGCAAAGGACTTAAAAAAATTTATTCTTGAAGAACTCAAAGGGTCTTTAATGACCTATGAAATGACTTATAAAGCAAATAATGAATAAGAGGAAAACCTTCCAAATGAATGATATGACACTGATAACCAAAGAAGATTCCTCGAGCAAAAGCTTAAGTGATGATGATGATGACATTGCATTTCTTACAAGAAGACTTAAAAAATTCATGAAAATGAACAAAGCTCATAAAAATAAAAATGAACCTAAAAGAGATATTAAAATATGTTATGAATGCAAGAAGCTATGTCACTTCAAAAATGAGTGTCCATAACTGAACAAGAAGTTATCAACCCAAAAGAAGAAGAAAGCATTCAATGCAACCTAGGATGAATCAAGTGCATTAGAGGATGAAGAGCAAATCAACAAAAATAAAGTAACAAACTACACATTGATGGCCTTTAACGATGAAGTATTTGACTCACTCGAAACATCATTCTCTTATGATGAATCACTTAATGTATTTCATGATTTATTTAATGAACTTAAAAAGATTAGTAAGAAATATAAATTACTAAAAAAGATCATGTATATCTCTCTAATGAATTTGATAAATTAAAAATAAGCATGACAATTGTATGTTAACATCTTGCACTATATGTATAGAGTTAGATTCACTTAAAAAAATATATGTTATTACAACAAACTTTAGAAAATTTTAAAATTGAAAACAAATCATTAAACATGATTCTTGCTAACCAAAGTTGTGTATATAGAAAGGAAAGAATCAGCTTCGTAAGTAATAACACTCATCAAAAACTAACAAAATTTGTAAAATGATTCACACTACATATTCCACCTAAAGAATAGTGTAATTTTGTGCAAGATTTGATCATTGTACTTATACTTGCTCTTTCAAAAAATATAACTTTCATAAATTAGTTTGGGTTCCAAAAAGAACAATCAATAATTTAATGCTTAAAGTCAAGAGAGATAGATATAACCATGAAGGACCAAAAGTTAAATAGGTACCTAAAGTAAAACCCTATTTCTTGTAAGTGTCTCCAAACAAGAGCTAGGAGCAAAAGATGGTATCTTGATAGTGAATGCTCAAGGCACATGACCGGAGATCCAACATTTTTTTTTTGTAAGTAAAATTATTATAACAATCCAACACAATTCTTAAAGCTGAGACAAAGGATATGTCACCTTCGGAGACAATAACAAAGAAAAGATTATCAACATTGGAAATATTAGTAACAAATCAAATCTATTGATTGAATATGTTTTGTTAGTAAATGGTTTAAAATGTAACTTACTAAGCACTAGCCAATTGTGTGATAAGGGATATAATATCATATTTGAATCTAATGCTTGTATTATAAACATACCACATATATGATTGCCTTAAGGAATAATAACATTTCTACTATTGATCTTGATGATTTTCATGACGAAACATTTTTTATTTTAAATGATGATGCATGGCTTGGCGTAGGAGATCAGGTAATGCAAGTATGAAATTAATCTTACAAATTTGAACTAAAGAATTTGTAAGAGGAATGCCTAGAATTAAATTTATCAAATATAAGATTTGTGATGCATGACACCTAGGAAATAAATAAAGAGTAGCTTTAAACCTAAAAATCAAGTAAGCACATCTAGACTATTACAATTGATTCATATGGATTTATTTAGACCAATTAATATCACAAGTCTATGAAGTAGTAAATATACTTTTGTGATTGTTGATGATTATAGTAGATTTACTTAGACATACTTCTTGGCACATAAAGTGATTGTTTCAAATGTTTTATGAAGTTTTACAAATAGAGTCAAAATGAAAAGGGTTTTATGATTTCTTCTATTCGTAGTGATTATAATGATGAATTTAAAAATCATAATTTTTAATAATTTTATGATTCCAATGGGTATCACCATAATTTCACTACTCTAAGAAATCCTCAACAAAATGAAGTTGTTGAGAGAAAGAATAGTAGTTTACAAGAGATGGCAAGAATCATGCTTAATGAACATAGTCTACCCAAATACTTTTGGGCCGAAGCCATTAACATGGTATGCTATGTCATGAACAGAGTTCTCATAAAACCTCTACTATCTAAAACTCCTTATGAATTATGGACTAATTAAAGATCCAACATTTCATATTTTAAAGTTTTGGTTGCAAATATTTTATTCTAGATGAAAACGATTCCTAATTTAATGAAAAATCTGATGAAGATATCCTCTTTTTCTAAAGGTTTTTGAGTTTTTAATAAAAGAACTTTAGTTATTAAGGAATCTATCTATGTTATTTTTAATGAGTTTCCCGATAATAATTTTGAGTTTGATATTTTAAATTTGAATAAGAATTTTTCTCTTCAAAGCAACCTGTATACATCTACTTCTAAGGATACCTTACCTAAGGAATGAAACCATTTAGATGCTCATCCTAAGGAGCTAATCATTGAAGATATATCAATAGGTATTTAAACTCATTTGTAACTTAAAAATATATATCCAAATGTTGTCTTTTAATCTCAAATGGCAAAGCATGAAGAACTAAATCAATTTGAAAGAAATAAGGTTTAGATATTTGTTCCTAGACCTAGTGATCATATTTTCAATGGCACTAAATGAGTTTTTAGGAATAAGCAAGATGAACAAGGTATCGTGGTTCCGAACAATGCTAGATCAGTGGCGGCAGTTTTCAACCAAGAAGAAGGTATAAACTTCGAAGAAACATTCGCTCCTATGGCAAGACTTGAAGCCATCAGGATACTCTTTGCCTATGTTTATTTTAAAAAATTTAAATTATTTCAAATGGATGTCAAAAGTGCCCCCTTGATGGTCCTATTT
The DNA here is from genome assembly GCA_029747655.1 of Ensete ventricosum. NCBI lineage: Eukaryota > Viridiplantae > Streptophyta > Magnoliopsida > Zingiberales > Musaceae > Ensete > Ensete ventricosum. The sequence goes on along the minus strand of JAQQAF010000003.1, from coordinate 21,797,368 downwards.
CCATGAAGTTTATGTTAAGCAACCACCTGCATTTAAAAATGATCTTTTTCTAATTCATGTTTACAAATTATCTAAGACTCTCTATAGATCGAAGCATGCTCCTAGGGGTTTGTTTGAGAGACTTAGCTCTTTTCTTATTTAAAATAATTTTTTGAAAGGGAAGATCGATACCATATTATTTATTCAATATTTTAAAAATAATTTTTTTATTATTCAAATTTAAGTTGATGATTTTTATTTTGATTCTACTAATGAATCTTTATGTGAATCATTTGCCAAAAGTATAAGCCAAGAATTCAAAATAAATTTGATGATAGACTCTGATTTCCACTATCAACTCCAGCTCAAGCAGGCAGGAAAGTAAGACAACTAAAGCAATTAGTAAAGTCATAATTTAAGTTATGCGGGTCGGAATAAGTCTAATATATATGGGGGTTGATGCTGAACCAATTCTTCTATTCCAAAGATCGGGTACTAGTTTAAAAGCAAGTAAAGAAAGATGGGTGCTACTCAAACTGAAGCTATCAAGTACAGATGTTGTACTAAGTTACTATATAGCAATATCTAATCAAACTAAGTTGTATTAGATTCAATCCAAGAAGGAAGACAACGGGAATAAGAACTCATATTAAAATCGATATTTGTTATTTCCTATTCAAGTTTTCAGAATGGAATCTAGATAAAGAGCTTAGTGTATATAACTCCGTAAGAGAAGAGCACTCCAAAGCTTTCAAGTAAGTAGCGCTCGTCAGCTGCAAGAAGATTGGATGTGGATGCCTCTAACCCTGCTTGAACTTCATCTTCTTTAGAATACTTATCGGTTACAGCATAGTTAAGATCCTACTGCCCCAATTCCGTTTAGGTACTTAGAGATGCATTCATACATTTCTTTCTCGATGTAGATCACAGCTTCGTAGCCAAGCCAAGGTTAGAAGGGCATAGAAGAGAGTTCCGTGACCCGAGCCGAGGTTGCAAAAGACAAAAAGAATAGAAATCCCAGTGAAGGGAGAAGAGATGAACTTAAATAGAGGCAAGAACTCGTTGTTCCAATTATTTGGTTCGCTTGCCCTTGTTCCAATAGTTTCCCTTATACTTTTTGCGTCGGGCGGAAACTACTCTCATGTGGGAATCCACCTATCAAACCCACTTATCGGCTCAACAAATGTATTTCCAACTTCTTTTCGGGTCTTCATGAAGGATGGAGATGGTGTTACCACATAGACCCTTTCAAAGCGTACTCACTTTTATGGGAAGGTGTTCTGACGCCTATTTCTATGTAAGAATAAGTTATTCCGCCCTCTTTCTTATCAAGCAGGGGATATTAGTATAATAATAAATAAAAGCAAGTATTAGTAGCTTGCTAGTTGGTCAATTCATATAGACTATTTATCAGTAGTTGCATCCTTAATGTCATAATTGGATTATGCTATTGCTAGTTGGATTATCCTTTTTGTGTTTTATTCTTAAAATAGCTATTATTAATCTTGGGTCGAGAGCTAAGGAGGAAGTCGGATTAGGTTCGTCTAGTAGTCATTCTTTCTTGAATTTTGACATTAGTAAAGCGAGTTTAGTCGTTGCGTGGTGATTGATATATATATATGTAAAGAGATAGAGAGAGATTTTTTTTAAAAATATCGCTTTAAGAAGAACTTAATGTTATTTAAACTATTATAAGTGTCTATTTAAATCATAATATATCAAATGATTTCTAATATTTTTTATTTCATTTAATATTTTTTATTTTTTAATTATTTATAATATTATTTATTTTAATTTTTTAATTAAAGAAGACTTCTAATTTAAAAAATATCCAAACCAACCCTTTAAAATTTTTTCACTTTGATAATGTTTTTGGCCTATTATAACGCTTTGACCATCACAAAAAAAATAAAAATATTATAAATAATTAAATGAAATAAAAATATTAAAAATCATTTGATATATTATGATTTAAATAGACACTTATAATAGTTTAAGAATAACATCAAGCTCTTCTTAAACGACGTTTTTTTAAAATCTCTCTCTCTCTCTCTATAAATATCCATTCCGAAATTTTTTTAATGGCGATGTGGTCTCCGTTTAGAAATCACCAGATACACACCCATCACACGAAGGCAATCCTCGTTCTATCGACTGAGAGATATTTCTGCCCGGTTGCTTTCCACACCCTTATGCGTCTCGCATACCTCTACTCCATTGTTGCTAAATCCCAAAACCCAATCAAAACCCCCTTCCCCCGTCACGTCTCCCTCGCGGTCTCCGCCTTGCCCATCATGGCCGACTCCGAGGAATCGCTCCGCCGAACCCTTGCCGAGAAACAGGCCGCCCTCGACGCCCAGGCGGAGGCCGTGCGGGCACTCAAGGCCCGGCCCGCATCCGCCTCGGCCGAGATCGACGCCGCCGTTGAGTCCCTCAAGGCCTTCAAAGTGGAGGCGGCCGCCGCCGCCAGGCGCCTCCAGGCCGCAGTCAGCAGAAATGGCGATGGATCCACTGCCGGCAGTAGGGAGGCCTTCCGCCAGGCCGTCGTTAACACGCTCGAGAGGCGGCTCTTTTACATCCCATCTTTCAAGATCTACCGCGGAGTCGCCGGGCTCTATGACTACGGTCCTCCTGGCTGTGCAGTCAAGTCTAACGTCCTCGCTTTCTGGCGTCAGGTAAACGCTTGCTCGTTTCTTCAATTGCGTAGGATTCTTTTTTCGATATCTGTGAATTGAGCATTTTAAGGTCGTGTTTTAGCATTCTAACCAAAATGCTAGAAGAAAGTAACAATATAGATTAGTTCATCTTTTCTTCTTGTGATACTTGATGCAGTCACTTAACCCCCTTCTTAAAGTTAATAGATTTTGTATCTCTCGATTGCATAACTTTTATATTGACTCATTAATTTAAAATTATTTGTTTCTTGTTTCTCCTCCCCCCCCTTTTTTATTCACTCAAGGCACTTGATGTGCTGAGTTTTCTTTTGCTTCTGTTGTTACAGCATTTTGTCCTAGAGGAGAACATGCTGGAGGTTGATTGTCCCTGTGTCACTCCTGAAATTGTTCTCAAGGCATCTGGTCATGTTGATAAGTTCACTGATCTAATGGTGAAGGATGAGAAGACAGGTACTTGTTATCGAGCTGACCACCTACTGAAAGACTATTGCAAAGCGAAGCTCGAGAAAGATCTTACATTGTCAGCTGAGAAGGCTGCAGAGCTTAAGCATATACTAGCAGTGTTGGACGACCTTTCTGCTGATGAAGTGGGTGCCAAGATTAAGGAATATGGTATAGCTGCTCCGGACACCGAGAACCCACTGTCTGATCCTTACCCCTTTAATCTCATGTTTCAGACTTCCATTGGCCCATCTGGCTTAAGCCCTGGGTGGGATATTTCGCACAGCCCTACCAGATATGTGACTAGTTTTAGTTATCAGCAACTGGTGTTTCAGATGTTGTAAAATTCTTATTGTGTGTTTATAGGTATATGAGGCCAGAGACGGCACAAGGTATCTTCGTGAATTTTAAAGACTTGTATTATTACAATGGCAACAGGCTTCCGTTTGCAGCAGCTCAGATAGGCCAAGCTTTTAGAAATGAGGTATGGTTCCATTGATCAGTGTCTGACATATTAATTTGATGCTAGGCACAGTCTTTAGCTGCATTCAATTTTTTATGACATATACTGATCGTGTTAGTTTGTGGTGTAACCATGGCTCCAAAATTGAACCTATTTCAGTTAGATTTAGTTGAGGGGTCTAGTTTGTTTCTAGTTGTGTTTATGTTCTCTAGTCAAAGTTAAGAACCAAGAGTCCAAGAGTATAATTTTTATTTTGAATATTTCGATTTATATTTTTGAGCATTTAGGAAGAATGTTTTGATGAGATTTGAGTCTTCTTATAACAGTTTAGATTGACAAGATTACATAAGTCTAAACTGACATTTAGGTGCATTATTTCTGAAGCTTGATATATTTAAGATGTATCTGCAATGTGATTATTTTTGTTAGAATTTTATTAGATAAAGATTTCTTATCATTTTAGTTAGCATAGGGCTTATGTGAACTACAAGTTCAATCATGGGTCTTGTGACTTTAAATGTTAATTTCTGGATTAAAACAATGAGTCATAATTCTTGGTTGTCACTCTTCTTCTTGATTATTTCAACCTTCATATGTGTCTTTTCTTAAATTCTCCTACCTCCCTCTCTCTTCACTTTCTTTATGATGATTTCCTTAATTATCCTAACCTACTCAACTTAAGGGATCCATCCATCCTTCTACCGTTGTCTTCTACCTCCTTTTTGTTTTTTTCACTCTTCCTATCTATATTTGTGCTAACACCAAATGATAGTAGAGCAGGTTTCCATAATGTATATGACATGTACATGATGATGCATAGTGGGAGTGATTAATGCAGCCATGGGTTCAGTATCAGATTTAGTTTTGTTAGGTTTAGTCTAGTGATACAAAATTAAGGCTCCAATTTTTTTTTTTAATTTTGGGTATTTTGTCTGAATTTTTAGGCATATTTCCATAAGGATGTATTGATGATATTTAAGTCTGTTTTTTGTTAGTTTAGATTAAATAGATTTTAAAAATCCAAGATGATGTTTAAATGCATTGTATCTAGATGTTATTAGGTGTAGGAAGAATTCTCAATGTGACAAAATTTATTAGATAAAATTGTTTGTTTTCTTATATTTTTTTTGTTATTCTAGGTTTTAAGTAAACTACAAATATATGAGGATCAATCATGAGTCTCATAGCAAGAATTTTAAATTATAATTTTTTTATTAATAAAAACATTGGCTTTTGTGAAAACCCTGTGGGTTGGTCATCTTTCTTTCCTATCATAATTATTTCATTCTTCCAGCCTTTGTTTTCTTTACCAAAGACTTCCACGCCTCACCCTTCACTCGCTTTATGGCTTTATAGCAATTCTCACTAACTTATTTAAGAGATTTGTTCGACATCTAACCTCTCGTTTTCCTGCCAGGTCTCTTTATCTCCACCTTTTTACCCTTTCTATTCTATTTGTATGTGTCTTTTCTGGACTTTCTACCTTCTTTCTTTCTCTGTGATAGTATTTTGTTTCCAACTTTTTAGTTTTCTTCTTACATCTTAAGTATCCTAACCCTCTCACCTTTTTCACTCTATATTTTTGCAGCCATAGTCATATATATTTGTTGCTATAGTCTGTTATTTTAGGCTGGTGATGGATGCCATATCAAAAGTGAAGTCAGGTTTCAATCTTTGCATCATGTCTAATAAAAACAAGTTTGAAAATCATTGGAAAAATGAATATTGTCCTATACCTATATCTGTCTATTTTAAAATTTATTCGTAGTCTTTTATATTTTCATTCTACTTCTAGCCTTATTTTAAAAAAAATTTCTTTACACCAACTAATAATGGTCTCAAGTGATTGTAACCTTGAGTATACTACATTCTACCATGATATCTAAAATGAACACGAAGCTCAGAAAATTTAAAATTCGCAAGGAAGAGCTTTGCACAGAAGAAGCAAATTGATGCATCCCAGAGTATGCAGTCATATTTTTTATATTTTTTGGGTTCAGATTAGTGTTTTGATGGATTATGAAATATTTTCATTAATTCTGAAATGTTGAATTTGTTATAATAACCTTTTACTCATCATAGGTTTTACTTTGATGATTATATCTTATTTATAGCAACTTAGATGTGTTTTTTTCAATTGGGAGAAGATAAGGTAGAGTTCTTATTTTAGTCAGACATAGTAGTTGTTTACTAGTTAGCTTATAGAGTGTTAAACATACATGACAATGAGATAATATTTTTCAATTATTAGGTTTTTCTCATCTTTCCTGTCTTCTTTCTATCTGTGATGGATATTTCCTCTTGTTTTTCCAACAAACAGATTTCTGTTACCTTGCCTTTTGACTTTCTTTGTGGTTATCCAGCCTTAATTATCCTATTAATTTAGTTATTTGTTTCTTTTGTTTGTTATTTTAGATTGGTGATGGTTGTTATATAAACTAGAGTGTTTTTCTTTTGCAAATGTTTTAAATCCTCAATGTAATATGATCTAGTACATTTTTATTAGATAGATAGTTATCTTAGGGCTTAAGTCACATCTTTGTTTCTCGATCCTGTCCATTTATTTCATCCCATGTTTAGCCTCCGACATCCCTACTAAAGACTTCTACTTCATCCTTGCTTTCCTACCTTTGTTTTCTGCCCCTTTTTTCACTCCCTTTATCCTTTTTGTGCTGCTTACATCAATTTCGCATGTATCATGGATGTGCCAATTTTGTACCTAACGAGTCATTCTTTAGTAATTTCCTTCTTTTCGTGCTTGAGTTTTCCAAGTTTGACTAATTCTAGAGTTCAAGGTTCTAGGTTTTATGCATGAGAGTGATGAGTTTGATCTTGAAAACATTTAGTTCACTTGCCTGTATGCTAGATAGTCCACTATATAACCTGATTGATGTTATGGTTAAAAATTTCTCAGTATTTGGGATTGGGCAATACTAGTTATTATGTGTTTTCTTGTGAATTGAATGTTACAAGCATCTTTGGAAAAATAAATTGTGTCGATCACATTAGTATCTTGTGGAAAAAATATAAGTCTGCTAATGAGATATCATGGCTCTTTAAGGTTTTCTGGCATAGGCATATTGAGCATAGCACACATCTCAGATAGATCAGCTTTAAAATTTTACTTGGATCAGAAGTTGTATAGATTGGGGAAACAAAAATATATTTTCTTTCTCTTGTTTGCTTTTATACTTTCTTGCAAAACAATGCTACCACTCACACATACATCACCTTGTTCTTGACATTTAAGGTCCACACTATCTTTTAGCAGGAGGATAATGACTCTGGCTAAAAGAAGGGAGATTGATCCGATCACTGGTACATATATAGGTAAGGTTGAGTTGCAAGTGCTAGTTATTTTAAGGAACAAAGAGACTGATAGCATCTATACTGATTAGTTTGTTATTTTACTTGCAAGTGCTAGTTACCAACATATATAGGTAAGGTTGAGTTGAAACCATCAATGAGAAAATTTAGGTTGAACATATTGGTGTATTGCATGCATAGTATAGTTGACAAGGAATTGCTTCTATTGGGTTCCACTCTCTTAAATGAACTGTGCTGCTGTAAATGATCTTTGTCCAAGCCCTATATGATGGCTATTGGTATCATTAAGCTTGCTAATATTATTCTCTCTTGATTCCTGCTGTTTCTTTGGCGTGCAGATTTCACCACGCCAAGGTCTTCTGCGAGTTCGTGAATTTACATTAGCAGAGATTGAACACTTTGTGGATCCGGAGGACAAGACCCACCCAAAATTTGTTGATGTTTCTAACTTGGAGTTCTTGATGTTTCCTAGGAAGGAGCAAATGGCAGGTGAATCAGCAAAACCAATGATCCTTGGTGAGGCAGTTACAAAGGTATGTTTACTTGGTCACCTCTGCTTCACTTCTTTCCTACATATACTTCTATCGTCCTTTCTACAATGAGGCCTTTTGTCTTTAAAAAAATAAGCAATTTTTTCTCCACTGATTTGTAGAACTTGTACGTCAGGGAATTGTCAACAATGAAACACTTGGCTACTTTATAGGGAGGGTGTATCTCTTTCTGGCATGCCTTGGGATCGATAAAGGTCGATTACGCTTCAGACAGCATTTGCCAAATGAGATGGCTCACTATGCTGCTGACTGTTGGGATGCAGAGATAGAATGCTCTTATGGCTGGATCGAGTGTGTTGGAATTGCTGATAGATCTGCTTATGATTTACGGGCTCATTCAGTGAGTAGCACGAACTTTATCACTATTATTAAGTTCACAGTGTGAGAGTGTGATAGCCGGTTGTCTACTCTTAAAGTACTTCAGAAGTAGAAAACACTGAGAATCAACTCTTACAAGATAGTGTCTTTTCCACTCCAACATATGGAATCATATTTTTTATTTCATTTTACACATTGTACATGCTGATCACTTCTCACATAAGTGGCCTTTCTATTTGCCTTTTTCGCAAAAGCAAATTCTAATTCTCCCATTTTCTTATGTTGTTAATCATCTGATGTCTACCTTGTTAGTGTTGATTAATTTTCTACGTGCATTCTGTATCAAAGGTGCTTGCTCTTTGTATTATACAAGTAATTGAATGGAGTGAGTGATTAGCCCATTGTATACTCTTAAAGCAATTTATAACTAGAAAACACTGAGAATCAACTCTTACACGATAATGTCTTATCCAATCCAACTTATGGAATCATCTTTTTAATTTCATTTCACACATTGCACATGCTGATTACTTCTCACATAAATGGTCTTTGTATTTGCCTTTTTTGGAAACCAAATTCTAATTCCCCCATTTTCTTATGTTGTTAATCATCTGCTATCTACCTTCCTTATTAGTGTTGATTAATTTTTTTGGTGCATTCTGTATCTGATGTCCTTGCTCTTTGTATCGTACAAGTGATCAAACGGAAAACATCTTGAGTGACATTGAACAAAACCTCTGTGGTTAACAGGAGAAAAGTGGTGTTGCTCTGGTTGCTCATGAAAAGTTTTCAGAATCCAGAGAGGTGGAGGTAGGCTGTTCTTCTTCACAGTCCTTATTCTTTTCTATCTATTCTTTGTTGTCAAAATGTGACTCCTGGGTAGTCGGACAGCTTCTACAGAAGTTCTGCTTTCAGAAGTTGTATATGATTATTATTCCTGCTTTTAAATAATGTTTCTGGTGCTTTTTGAATCTAGAAATTAGTTATTGTGCCATCAAAGAAAGAACTTGGTCTTGCATTTAAGGGCAACCAAAAGTTGGTAGTTGAAGCATTAGAGGTAAGATCGAAAATTTAACATGCTGCCAGAAGTTCTTTTAATGATGACCATTATTCATGTTATTATTCTTGTTTAAACATCTATGGATAGGCCATGAGTGAAAAAGAGGCACTGAAAATGAGAGCATCTTTGGAATCTAAAGGGGAGGTGGATTTCCATGTGTGCACTCTTGGAAAAGCTGTTGTCATAACCAAAAATATGGTGTCAATTAGCATCGAGAAGAAGAAAGAACATCAACGGGTTTTCACACCCTCGGTTATTGAGCCATCTTTTGGAATCGGAAGAATAATTTATTGCCTTTTTGAGCATTCATTCTATATCCGACCGAGCAAGTCAGAGGATGAACAACTGAATGTGTTCCGTTTTCCTCCTCTTGTGGCTCCCATTAAGTGCACTGTTTTCCCACTGATCAAGACACAGAAATTTGATGATGTGGCAAAAATCATAGCAAGGTCACTCACAGCAGCTGGGATTTCTCATATTATAGATATCACAGGTATGATTGTAGAAATGAGAGTTAGTTATTATGTTTAGTCTACATAGACAAAGATTTTATTAATTCTCTTCTGAAAATTGATCAGGTGGTTCATTTTCTCTATTCACTTGATTAAAAATGCCGCTTTATATATCAATTATATTGTAAAATGTTTCTAACAGCTTTTCCATTTTTTAGATAGTGATTACAATGTAAGACAATTAGTAATCTATTTGTGCTCTTTTGTATGTGAGCTTTCTCAGCTAGCTGTGTGATTGCACTGACATATGCATAGAACAAACTTATCTGCATCTGATTTTTCACAATGATATATCTTCTGATGTGTGGACCTGGACCTGAAAGAATCTGATGATTAGATTTTTCATGATTTTGCTGGGATATCTGCAGGGACATCAATAGGAAAGCGGTATGCCAGGACAGATGAGATTGGTGTACCCTTTGCCATAACTGTTGATTCAACCAGTAGCGTGACCATCCGGGAAAGGGACAGCAAGGAGCAGATCCGTGTAAGCATCGATGAGGTGGCTAAAGTTGTGAAAGAGGTGACAGATGGGCAAAGTACATGGGCTGATATTTTGTGGAGGTATCCAGCACATGCTGCCTCACTTGCGGATGAAGAATAAAACTTTTGACGAAGGAATACCCATCAGCCTCGTTGAAATTTGAAGTATTCGGATTTTATACATAGACGTTTTGTTCCCCCAAGGGATATGAAACTTCATTCAGAAGTTAAATGCTATAATATGCATGATACACATTTGATACTATAATGACAGATTTTGTTCTCATCATATGCATTCTTGCAAAGTTTTCCCGGGTGAGAATTTGAATTTACGGGCAATGTTGCTTTGTCAATTTGTCATCAACTTAGTTTTATTTATGTAGTATGATATCTTTCTGTGTCTCTCTGCAAAAGGGTTCTATTAAATCTGTCTTTAAGGATCTATAAAGAGAAATGAATTATAGAAAATATTTAACTTGAGATTCACAAGTAATTATTTTAGCAAACACATCATAGTAATACAAAATACAAACTTGAATATGGTAAGTTCTGAACGATTGCACGACAAAAGGAAATGGTTCGTCACATATCAAAGTTTTTGTAAGTACCTACATCACATTACTATGCAACGTAGCAAATCAGTCTTAGACAATACCTCAATGGCTCATCCAACCATGTGCCAGTCGGGTAACTCTAGGGTGTCGTACTGGTTGATACTCCGTACCACTCTATGAAGCTAGAAAACCCCCAAATGACTACCTAGATAGCCTGTTTCTGGGTAATTTTGCCTTTGTGCGATAATTGCACATAACCTACGTTTACAAGTTGAAACGACTACAAAAGCCAACCAAACTGGGACTGCCAAGCCTAATGCTACCCCTTTATATGTTGTACAAAGCATGAATAAAACTGAAAGATATAGACATATACGAGCATTACATCGAAATTTATAGCTTTGTTCATGACATTCTCCTCCACTTATTTCTTCAACGTCCTCGTTGAAGCCTTTGCAAACATTGTATCTCGCCTTTACAGAGTCTTCAATCTTTTGCTCCAACTACAATGCGCTTCTTGGCTCACAACTGCTCTCCGCTGTTGTTGTTGAGTAGTCAAACTTTGATCCACTATACTGCTTCAACTTGCCAACGACTCTGACTCCAATGCGGGGTCGATCGAATTGTGTTGATTCTTATTGGTTCCTGAATGAAAAGACTATCCTTGTTATGTGCTAGTCTCTTAACGTCTCATGCCACTTGAATTGGGTGGATGTCAGTTAGAGCTTTAACGAACATTGCCACTTTGAAGTTTTTGGGTCTTTCCTTGTCAAAATTTGCCTATCGATTTTTCTTCCACTTAGTTGTCACTTCAAAGTAGGTTCGCATCACTTCCACTTTCGATTGACATTTTGTTGAAAAATAAAGTGGATAATCTACTCTCAGTAGCACCGATCACAATTAGTGAGGATTTGACAACTATTGCATCCCACTAAGTTTCCTTGAAGGGTCTTTGAACTTGTGCAAAGCTCTTTTGCTAGATAAATAAGAGAAATATGGTACTCGGTTCTACCCAATTTTTTAAGAGTTGAGAAGGCAAAGGTTATTCGACGTCGCCCGCTTCCTCGAGGATTGTATTCCATGCATCGAGCTGGTTACTAGCCTTTGCCTACTCATTGTTTACACTTTCAAAGCACTTGAAGTGTTTGCACTTCTTGCGTTGAGTTAGCTACTATGATTCGCCTTCTCACTACCATCGAATTTTTGGAATGTAAGAAGTTTTATCCGAAAAGAGAAAAATTTTGTCTCAACTTGGAGCAAGTCTCCAATAGTTTTGGTCACATATGAGATTGTACCATCTTCTCTATCAACTCTATCGCTTACTTTTCTAAGTAGAAAAGGTATATTACCACGTATTGCTTACTTTATTCCTTAGTCAAGCACTCATTGTATCGACCCGAAGTCCCTCACTTTTAGCTATTTTGATAAGAAGTCTATTGACACAAATCTTACGAAGTTCCCTGCCTCCGCCCTTCAGTCTTATCTTGGTACTTGCAGTTTGTGCTAGTTACAAGTGCTCTGTAAGCTAATCATGTGAGTGATGATATATGTGACATGCTACAAAGTCTTTTTTCTGAATTAGTGCATTTGATAAAAACTTGGTTCAAATTTTTTTACTTGAAGTAAGAGCAAATAAGTTAGAGAGCGATGTTGTTGGAACTCGTTAAGAGAAAATAAGTTAGAGAGTGATTTTAAAGATGAAACCGAAAGGAGAAGCTCGAGCTTTTCTTAGAACTAGTTAATAACAACTAAGTTCAAGAGCAAAATTAAAGTGAGACAAGATAAATATGCTCACAGTGTTTTTATAGTGGTTTGGTCAAACTTACCTACGTCCACTCCCGAGTCCTCCTTCGTCAAGGTTCACTGATGTCCACTAACGATCTTCTTTCAAGAGCAAAGATCAATTATCCCTTACACACCTTTCTCCTTTTCATAGGCTTAGGAGAACAATCTTTACACTCTTCTTTTCTCAGGCTCAGGAGATCAACCTTTACACTCTCCTTTTCTCAGGCTTAAAAGATTAACTTTTATACTCTCCTTTTCTCAGGCTCAAGAGATCAACCTTTACAACTCAATTTCAGCCCGTTCCTTAACCAACAATTCACTCTTACATAATAGGGAGGGAACTCTCACAAATTCACCATAATTTTCCCTTTCTTTCTTTCTTTTTTCTTTTCTTTTTCTAGAGCTTTCTTGCTTTCTTAATTAAGAAAACTTAGGATATTTATAGACCCCAATTTGACTTCAAAAAATTGAAGTCAAAATTTAAACCTTTCTAGAAAATTCGGATACGGGCTGTACTACCACCGGCACCGATGGTACTATCACCGAAAGTGCCTCGGATTTATGGGTGATGGCGGTACTACCATCATTTGGGCAATCCTATCACTGCCTACTGGCGATACCACCGCCCACCTATGGTACCATCGCCTAAATCCTAAAAATAGTACTAAAACATATTTTTTCATACATGACTTGTACCTTTTGTTGACCTCCTTCTAGGTCAACGAGATGAGCTCTATCATGAGCTCAAAGTAAACCAAAAGTGGACCCGGTTGGCCCCTAATTGAGTTAGTAAAACTAACTCTAATAAAGATACTAACTGTGACACTTTAAAGACAAACACAATTACACTAATCTTCATTGTTCGGCACATCAATTGATCTTTCAACGAACTCTTGGCGAAATGAGCTCCTGATTCCTTTCGACGAACTCACGGTGAATTCTCGATGAGCTCCCGCCACATTGTTCGAAGCCTCGGCGTACCCCCGATTCTTCCGGCCCGATTCCCGATCTTAACACCGGCCCAACGATAGATTCTTCCTTAATTGTTTTGCCTTTTCCCAATCATAGCATCACTTATCTCCACCACAAAGGTTAAATCATAAATCCATAATTTATTTCACCATCAACATTCGAGATTCAACAACTCACAACCAGCTTGGAATTGTGCCTAAAGGGTCACATACATATGGTAGATATTGCAATAAGTAGAGGTTCAAATATGAGATATCCGCGGAGCCCCTATTTTATTGGATATCCAATAAGACCCTATATTATTGAATCTTATGGAATGAGATCCAATAAGAGGTAATAAGAGATTATTGGATAGAGATCCATTAATCTAAGAGGCTTGGGTAATTGGACAAAGATTCAATATCCAATATGGTAGGATCCATTAGGGTTCAGTTGATAGGAACATCTATAAATAGAAGGGGACTAAAGGGGTCATAGGCTAGATCTAATTTGATTATCACCTCCTATTCTCTTCCCTCCCTCTCCTCCTTAGCCGACAGCCCTCTTGGTGGTACAAGAGGACAACAAGAAGATGTCGACCCTTCTTGATCATTGCTGTGAAGTGGTGTGTGAAGATTGCGAGGATTCACGCTACAAAGGGAGGAGCATCATTGCATTGATTTACCGTGTGGATCACCGCTAGAGAAGAAGACACCTGACCTCCATCCTCTCACACAAATCTGGTTTTTCAGCATGTACGATCTCCCTAGGTGAAACATCTAACACATGATACACAATTTTTTATTTTTATTATTTCTTACGCACCAATCATCGAACGACGAACAAATAAACTTGTTATGGGAAACCAGTTTTATTTTTTATTTTTAGCTACATATGTGATGCTCTATTGAGGTTTCCAACAATGGTATCAGAGCCAAGTTCATTGTGCGATGATTGACTATAAACTGTGTATGTGGTGATGAATCACGTAGATTATTTTCTACGTAACTTGCTATGTTTTGTCGCCAAAATTATTGATGCAAAAATTAGGAAAAAGGACAGCAAATGCTGCCCTACGATTTGGCTAGAAGGCTGCTTGCAGCCTTAATCAAGAGCATAACTTGTTGCCCTCGGCCTGGCCAAGGTCTGCCTAGTCGAGAGAAGCAAGCTCTCAGCCATGGCTTTGATCCACCATGCGGCTAAGAGTCTTGGCCGCATGGGGAACCCCTAGTGGCTAGGGGTTTCTAGCCACAAGTGGTAACCCTATGATGAGGGATTCCTGGCCGCAGGGGGCAGCTTGGTAGCCAGGGTTTACTGGCCACCCATGGTAGGTTGCGGCCAGGACTCTTAGCTACAAGAGACACCTTGGGGGCTAGGGTTTCCTAGCCACATAAGGGACATCCTATCATGAGGGGCACCCTAAGGTAGGGTTCCCAAAAATCATTGTATATAATTAATTAAATAGTTTAATTAATTATAATTATCTTGTAGCCCTACATGATGATGTATACATGTGATGTATGATTTGAACGGAAGATCGTGGATCATGTGATGTGATGTGTAACCAAGGATGATTGTGGTGCATGGAGATTCGTCGAGGTGCCGACAGAACCGATGAGAACGAGATGGACAATCACAGGGCATGGAGATGCGTTGATACACACATAGATTGTGATGTAAGTGATTGAGCCAATTAGCTCGAGCCTGATCACATTACGCTATGGCCCATCGACTCATAGGCGATATGTGAAAGTTTGTGCACCTACTTGATACTTATATATATTTGTATGTGATGTAGATATGGATTTGATTTCATAAAAAAATTCCTTCTGGAACCGGTTTTCTTGTACGATCTTTCACCATCACGAAGTTCTAGAATTTTATGACAAATGAATCTACCTTGCATCTTTTGCCCTATTTTCCTACTGTTATGCTGTAAAAATTTCGTCAAAGTTTCTACTGGTATTGACAACATCTAAACCAAGGGTTTTTGCATAATTTTCTTAAACTTTCCTTCGTAATTTATGTTGAGAAGTCATCATTTCTCTGACGTAAAAACTAGTTCAGCAGGACAGCACATCGCAACACTTCTTTTCACCGAATTCTATCAGATTTGAGTGCTATTTTCTGTGGGATTTTGACTCTCTTTTCCTCATCTCCAATCCCTACCATCCTCACCAAAAACCCTTCCAAATATTACCCTAAACCGAATCCAAACAGCCTCTCAAATCAGCCACCAAAATCAGCCTACTTCCTTATCGATCCACTTACCTTTTTAGCCAACTTTCCTTACTGAGACACATACCTTTGTTGCCATCTATCCCAGATCTAAAATCTATTTTCTTAACCTTCATCTACCACTATCACAACCCTAAAACCACACCAATTCGTAGCCTAAACTCCACAAAACCGTAGCCCCAAATCAGCCTATTCCTATCCAAACTAATTCACCTTCCAACCGGGCACCCCCTTCTCCAAAATTCCCATGCCACTAATCCGACAACAGAAAAAAGATCTCAATATTATAAATTTAGAGGCGTATATTATGACATCAGAGGAGGCTATCAATGCAAAGCTTGAAGCCTTTGAAAACCGCATGGAAGAGAAGATGCGATCCCTTTATGTCGAATTCAACATTGGCCGATCGTCGAACCTGAGGAAATTACAACACGGAGAAACTTCAGATCGGCAAGACGATCCTCAAGATGGCCACATTACCTCTATCTCAATAATTGATGCATGAAGTTTAACTTCCCTAGATGGGAAGAAGGAGACCCGATCGGGTGGATCTCGCGCGCGGAGTGCTATTTTCAGTTCTACCGAGCCGCCGACGCCACACGGGTGGAGATTGCTGCCATCCACCTCGAGGGAGATGCTTTTTAGTAGTTTAATTGGTTTAAACACACCCATGGAGGACTCTCTTGGCAGCCATTCAAGGAAGGACTACTAAACCGCTTCAGACCAACCGATTTCAACAACATCGACAGACAATTGACAAAGATTCGTCAAACCTCTACAATACAAGAATACCAAACAAGGTTTGAGTGTTTATCTAACCAAACTGAGAATTGGTCTGAGAAACAACTTTTAGGTACTTTTATCAAGGGTCAAAAGCTGGAGATCCGAGGAGAAGCAAAGGCGCGGGAACCGTACACTGTTATGGTGGCGGTTTCCTTCGCGCGTATCCAGGAAGAACAATTGAACCACGAGGTACGAAGGACAAGGGTCGCTCCCCGACCAGCCATGCCGAGTCCTACTGCCCCCTCTACTGCTATCCAAGCCCCGGTACCAAAAAAGTTGACAAGAGATGAGCTTCGCAAACGATCGGCCAAGGGGTTGTGTTGGCATTGCGATAAACCGTGGAGCCGCGAACATCACTGCAAAAAGGGTCGACTCCTCGTGATTGAACCAGCGGAGGATGAGGACAATGAAACATCTGAAGAAGCCCTTGAACTTAAAGAAGAAGTCATGGAGGAAGAGTCCTAACTGGCCGACTACGTAGTGCACGCATTGGCCGGCTATTCCAACCCACAGATGATGAAAGTTGGAGGACTTCTAAAACAGCAACCCATCACCATTCTCATCGACATAGGCAACACCAATAACTTCCTCAATAGTAAGGTTGTTGTATGTTTGGTGCTTCAAATCGAAGGTTGTAATAAGTTTGACGTAAAGGTCGCTGATGGCCGAATCTTTAATTGCGACCAACGGTGCCCGCGGGTGAAACTACTCCTCTACGACCAAGAAGTGGTAGCTGATTTCTTCCTCCTACTCATTGATGATTATGAAGCTATACTCGGGATCGAATGGCTCACAACACTAGGTGATATCTCCTGAAATTTTTCTAAATTAATCATAAAATTTTATTATAAAGGGAGACATGTTACGTTACGAGGCAAGCGCGGGAGCCAAATTTCCACTGTTTCGTCGCAACAAATGGAGAAAGTTTTGCACAAAGCACATGATGGATTCTTGATGCATATTCAGTAGCCATCTACGGGGGAGAACATACAAAACTCAGATCCTAAACTTGCCCTTTGCCTGAATGAATTCACAGATGTTTTCTTAGAGCCGCACAGGCTGCCCCCTAACCGACCGCATGACCACCACATTCCTATTTTGCCAGGCAAACCTCTAGCAAATTTGTGACTGTACCACTATCCTCACTTATAGAAGGACGAGATTGAGAATATTGTTAAAGAGATGCTTAACACCGGGGTGATTCGACCGAGCTGCAGCCCTTACTCCTCATCGGTGTTGCTAGTGCGCAAGAAAGATGGTACGTGACGGATGTGCGTTGACTATCGGGCTCTAAACGCCATCATCGTCAAGGATAAATATCCTATCCCATTCGTAGATGAACTCTTGGATGAATTAAAAGGAGCCCGAGTCTTCACTAAATTAGATCTCCGATCTGGATACAATCAGATTCGGGTATGCACTGAAGATATTCTGAAAACTGCATTCCGCACGCATAACAGCCACTATGAGTTTCTGGTAATACCTTCCGGACTTACTAATGCTCCTTCTACTTTCCAAAGCCTGATGAATGACATCTTCCAGAGTTTTCTACATAAGTTCGTATTGGTATTCTTTGATGATATTCTCATTTATAGCCCTACGCTTGATATACATTTTCAACACTTGTGAACTGTTCTAACGATTCTTCGAGAGAATACTCCTTATGTTAAACAGTCAAAGTGCGGCTTCTTACAGCGTAAAAGTGGAATATCTTGGGCACATTATATTAGAGGATGGAGTGGCGGAGGACCCGACAAAGATCGAGGCACTGCAAGGATGACTGAGACCTACAAACGTACAATCATTATGCGGTTTCCTTGGACTCACGGGCTACTACCAAAATTTTGTGAAAGATTATGACAAGATCAGTGCCCCGCTCACATCTTTACTGAAGAAAGACTCCTTCTTGTGATCGGATAAACCTCCGCAGCCTTCGAACGACTCAAGGCAACCATGACGATGACGTCGGTCCTGCCCAATTTCGGCCGCACTTTGGTCATTAAGGCTGATGCGTCAGGAGTTGGTATTAGGGCTATTCTTATGCAAGATGGTTGACTCCTAATTTACACTGAGGCTTCCCCCACACTTCATACGAGGTTTTTATAGGGGATACTAATTACTATCAAATTTAAAATATGGTTGGATATAGGTCCATGACACGAAAGAGGAGTTAAAGTAGAAGAATTACAATCCATGCTCACGCCAGATTGAGCTCTCATCATCTTGAACCATACTAGAGAGCAGTCACCATTCCAGAAGAAAGATTGGCTATCACTAAAGACTAACCATATGGCAGCACATGCAAGAAGAAACAGCCTCCCGACAAACTTCAGAAGGACAAAAAATTGAAGATTGAGTTTTTCTACACCTCCAGCCCGATCAGTAGGAAACTCGAGCTTTAATGAAGTGGTCTCCCTATTTCGTTAGGCCTTGTAAAATTGAGGATCACATTGGGGCCCTAACCTGGAGATCAAATTCGCGCACCAGATCAAGATTACAGTTGATCCGCCAGGTATCCCACCTCAAATGAAAATTTAAAGAAGATAACTCAGCCCAAATCCTTCCAACTAACACCCCAGCTGATGAGGAGGCCAAAGTTCAGTTAATGATAGCATGAGAGTCACATGAGGAGTTGAAGATCCAGTTTCCAAAGTTTATGGACCCTCAGCCTTGAGGACAAGACAGATCTGAAAAGGACGAACTTGATAGGACTCTAATAGGGTTGAGTTCTAATAATCTTAGTACTAGTCAATAAAGATCCTGTTAGATTGTAATAAAGCCACTCCTATCTTATAAAGGAGTATGGCTAGGGTTTAGATTAGCCCTTAGGGCTTAGTAGCCGCCACATCCCTTACTGGGTTGGTCGGCTAGAGTTTTCCCCTGCTTAGATCGGTTATAGAGCCACTTAGCCGCCTTTTGTTCCTATTAAAGCAGGTTGGCTATAGGAGGGGCAAAGGGGAAATTCTACTTAGGCAAGCACCCCCTTAGGCTTGGTTTTGATCCCTATTTAATGATGTAGCCACCCCCCCTCTTGAATCAAGCAATTATCAATTTTATTTCAGCCTTGTGCCGAATCTAGGAGGGAGAAACCCCTATAGCATTCCAAGGGTTGATCCCCCTCAAGGGCCAAAATCTATAGAGCTCCTTCTGGGGTTCTATCAAGATGTTGGTCAAATTGATTGTATTTGTATGCCTTAGTATGTCTTAGTTAGCATCGGTTTTGGTTTAGAGTCCAAATTGAGTTAGATTTAGAAGAAATCTAAATTAATTCTATATGAGGCAATCAGGCCCACTTTGGATTGGATTTGAGCTCAGGCCGAGCTTATTTCATTGACTTGGGAAGGGCTTAATAGGAGGTACAAGTTTGGTACGCAAAAGTATTGAAAAAGTGACTTTTGTGGGATTTTCGACGGTAGTACCACAAGTGGGCGACGATGGTACCGCCCCTGTTTTCAGTGCACTTTCGGTGGTAGTATTGCCGACACCGATGGTAGTATTGCTCGTATGTAGGATTTACGGAAAGGTTTAAATTTTGGCTCCATTATTGAAGCCAATTGGGGTCTGTAAATACCTCAAGTTTTCTTGGTTAGAGTAGCAAGGGTGGTGAACGAAAAAGTGGGATAAAATTCTGTTAAAAGTTGTAAAATTTGAGAGCTTCCCTTGAGTGCTTCAAAGTGTAAAGTGAGTCTAAAGAAAGTGAAAACTCTGCAAAAGGTTCCTCTCTTGAACCTGTGAAAAGGATAGAAATGTAAGGGTTTGGTCTTCACTTGTGGAAGATGATCGTTTAATGGACTCCGGTGGGCCTTGACTAAGGAGGACTCCGAAAAGTGGACGTAGGTCAAGTTTTAGCCGAACCACTATAAATTATAAGTTTTCTCTCCTTGTTTAATTTAAGCATTCATTGGCTAAATCAAAATTGGTCTAAATTTTGAATTGCTCACGTATTCGAATTCCAAAAGAAACATTTTTTATTTTTGATTTTATTTCGAGCAAGTATTTCTAAAACTAAGGTTTTCAACCCTTGCACTCGGTTTCTACATGTGATTCGACTTTTGAGATTTGGCATAAATTAGAAATGACACATAAAAATATGATTAAACTAAATAAATCATTAAATGAAAAGACTTATAAAAATGAATTTAAAGAACACCTTCCAAAGAACAGGAAGAAAATTAATATGAGAACACAAGAACAAGACCTTCCAAAGAACATGAACGATATCGAACTAAGAACAGAAGAACATCATACTCTAAAGGATAGGAAGGAACTAGAATTGAGAACTTTGAACTTTTGACAAATGAATCAAAAAAATTAATAAATAAAAATCATAAAAATAAACTTAAATTAGATAAAATCTCTTGCTATGAACATAAGAAACTAAGTCACTTCAAAGATGAGGAGCACAACCAAGAAGTAAAAAATCTCACGCTCGTGGCCACCCACGATGATGTAAGTAACCCACATGAAAGTTCTTTTACTTTTAATAAGTTATTAAGTTCTTTTCATGAGCTTTTTGATAATTTTAGAAAGTGTAGTAAATCCTATAAACTACTTAAAGAGGAGCTTCAACACCACCGCTTGGTTTTTTTTATTTTTTATAATTTTTTTAAGTTTTTTAATGACAATGTAATATCATGGTCCTCATCACTCAAGGAGTCATTTATTGTCCGAAGTGCTACATCCTTCCTGTTCGTTGGAAGGGGTTCATCAAACTCATCATGAGCTTTACAATTTAATTCATATGTCATAAGAGAGTCAACCAGTTCTTCAAGAGGCAAGTTGTTTAAGGCTTTGGCCTCTTTAATAGCGATTACTTTAGGATCTCAATCAGTTCTTCAAGAGGCAAGTTATTCAAAATTTTTTAAGTGCTTTAAGGCCATTGACAACATCCGTAAAACGGGTATACATGTCTCCAATGGACCCACTTGGTTTCATTCGAAACAACTCATAATTATGAACTAAAATATTTATCTTAGATTCATTTCTATACTAGTCCCCTCATGTATGATTTCTAATGTATTCCAAATATCAAAAGCCGATTCTCAAATGGAAACATGATTAAAGTCATTCTTATCAAAAGCACAAAACACGGCATTCATAACCTTTGTATTTAAAGAAAAAAATTTCCTCTCCAAATCATTTAGCTCATTTATTGGCTTATAAGATTTTACAAATCCATTTTCAACAATATTCCATAAATCAAGGTCCAAAGAGATAAGAAAAATACAAATCAATGTCTTCCAGTATATGTAATTCATCCCATTAAATATGGGAGGACATAAAATGGAATGTCCCTCATTCATGCCAAAACAAACCATTTACTCAAGTGGGTATTAATATAATGAGTAACTATCTTATTTTGATACCAATTGTTAGGATCAATTAGCACTAAGAGGAGAGGGTGAATTAGTGCAAGTGTAAATTTTAGTTTTAACAAAAAGATTTTCGCTTTAAGCAAGATAAACAAATCGAAGCTTTTCATACCAAGTGAATGATTTGAAGAAAATTTCTAAGTTACTTGCTTAAAAATGACTTAAGAGAAAATAAGCAAATCCCAAAAAATAATCAATGTCGAAGGGAAGTGCTTGACTTGAAACTTTTCTTTCAAGAAGTAAAAATCGGAAGTGTCTATTCAGTTCAAAACGATTAAGAACTCGACAATTGCAAGTGAGTAAAAAATGTAAGAATTAAGAAACACTCACAATTATAGTGATTCAGCACCAATGGGCTAACGTCCACTCCCGAGTCCTCCTTCTTGTGGCACACCGGCATCCATTACCGATCCTCTTTGGGTGAAGACCAAACCCTTACACTTTGCTTACAAGGGAGACTTCAAGAATTTTCTAACTCTAAGCTCTCTACCTTTCCCTTTTCTTTTTCTTATAATTCATACATAATTTTCTTTCACAGAATGTAATCCACAAAAATGTTGTATGAAATTCAAGAAAACTTGGGGTATTTATAGGCCCCAAATGACTTCAAAAATTAGAGCAAAAAATTCAAACATACCCATAAAGTCAGGGTACGGGAGGTTCAGCCGCAGGCTTGGGCGGGTCAACCATTGAAAGCACCCAAAATCCTAGGTACGGGTGGTTCAATTGCCCAACCTGGGTAGTTTACCTACCGTCAACCGCCTGAAAACTAGGTACGAGCGATTTACCCGCCGGTCCTAGGCAGTTCAACCATTGACAGTCATTAGCAGCTGCCCTGTTTCCAGGGTACGAGCGGTCCAACTGTCGCTTACCGACGGTTTACCTACCGGAATCTTCGAAAAGGTGGTTCCCTCTACTTTCCAAATTTCGGATTGAACCTGATGTTGACCAATTCTTTAGTCAACTAATTGAGCTCAACCTGAGCTCAACCAGACCCCATAGTGGACCCGATTGTCTTATTGAGTTATTTGGATTTCATCCAAATCCAACTCAATTAGGACTCCATCTCTAATTATGACTCAATGATTACAACTATTAATGACCAACAAGCTAAACCAAGACCTAACTCCCGCCAATCTAGAAGCCTCTGGAATCTTCTGGTGATCTCCCAATATGTTCCCAGCGAGCTTCCGGATCCCTTCGACGAATCTCCTAACGAACTCCCGGCGAGGTCCCACTACATCGTCCGAACCCGGCCCGATGCCCAAACTTGATCTTGGCCCATCATCTGGTTGTAACTCCATTGCTCCTGTCATAGTTAGACATGTAATTCTTCTTCTAACACATATGTTAGATTAAACACTCATCCATCGATTTTCATCATCAAAATCTGAGATTTAATATAAGCGACATGTTTCTAACAAACAAAGATATAGCACAAACAAATAACATTCAGATTTTACAAAAAATAAACAATCAAGATATAGACTTCTATTTTAATCTACTCCCACTATTTTTCTGACGAATCATATGACACCCTCTGGCGCATGAAACGAAAATCTCCAATAGATTTCTAGTTGGATCGGGATCCAGTCGGTGGCTTAATGTAACCTTGAGAGACTCGACTAATTATACTAAACCCAAAAAGGTAGGCGACTCTTGTCGATCACAACTCCTTAAGATTCCCATCTTGTTTGGCCTCTGAACCATCATGGCCTCATGGGACTAGACCAACCATGATATTCGGTTATGTCATCACCATCGTTATAAGATAAGTCTAATTCGATGATATACCCTCAAGGGACTCGACCAAGCATATCATGTCCTCATGTCACTACTGACATCTCTATGTCATAGGCAAGATCTCGAATCACAATATAGGTGAGTCTCGAGGGACTCGACTTGTTAAGATCAAGTTGGCACTAAGAGTGGAGGTGAATTAGTGCAAGGGTTAAAAACCTTAGTTTTAGAAATACTTGCTCAAAATAAAACCAAAAATCGAAAGCATTTTTTTGGAGTTCGAATATGTGAACAATTCAAAATTTAGATCGAAAGATTTTGATTTAGCCAATGAATGCTAAAATTAAACAATGAGAAAAAATTTACAATTTATAGTGGTTCAGCCAAAACTTGGCCTACATCCACTTTTGAGAGTCCTCTTTCGTCGAGGCCCATCGGAGTCCACTAAACAATCTTCTTTCATAGGTGAAGACCAAACCCTTACACTTTTCTCTTTTTCATACGTTCAGGAGAGGAACCTTTTACAAGAGTTTCCACTTCCCTTAGATTTACTTTACACTTTGAAGCACTCAAGGGAAGCCCTCAAATTTTATAACTCTTTAATAGAATTTTATCCCACTTTTTCGTTCACCACCCTTGCTACTC
This sequence comes from Ensete ventricosum, assembly GCA_029747655.1. Classification (NCBI taxonomy): domain Eukaryota; kingdom Viridiplantae; phylum Streptophyta; class Magnoliopsida; order Zingiberales; family Musaceae; genus Ensete; species Ensete ventricosum. The sequence goes on along the minus strand of JAQQAF010000003.1, from coordinate 21,773,491 downwards.
CAAGCAAAAAAACTTAGGGTATTTATTGACCCCAATTGGCTTCAAAAATAGAGACAATTTAAATCTTTCCATCAATTCTGTGTACGGTCGGTACTACCGCCAGCACCGGCGATACTACTACTGAAAGTGCCCTGGAAACAAGGCTACGGTAGTCCTACCACCACTTGGGCGGTACCACCGTCGGCCTGGGTGGTACCATTGTCGCCCACTGATGGTACCACCATTGGAAATCTGGCAAAAGTCACTTTTTCCATACTTTTGCATATCTGACTCGTATCTCCTATTGACCCCTTCCGAAGTCAATGAAATGAGCTCAACCTGAGCTCAAATCCAACCTAAAGTGGATCCGATTACCTCATATTGAGTTAATTTGGATTCCTTTCAAATCTAACTTAATTTGGACTCTAAACCAAATCGATACTAACTACGATATACTAAGGCATACAAATACAATCAATTTGACCAACATGTCAAATGACCTTCCTAACTCCCAGTGATCTTTTCGACAACCTCCGGTGAACTTCCGATATGTCTCAGTCATCTTCTGGCGAACTCGTATGCATTCCCGGCAAGCTCTCGATCATCTTCGGTGAGCTCCCGACAAACTCCCGATCACCTTCGGTAAGCTCCCGACGAGTTTCCACTGCATTGTCCAAACCCTGGCCCGATACCTGAACTTGATTCTGACCCAACATCTGATTGTATTGCCTTGTCATAGTTAATCCTGCATCATTCATCTCTAACACACATGTTAGATAATAAAACCCATTAATTGATTTCATTATCAAAATTTGAGATTCAACAATCTCTCTCTTTTTGATGATGACAGCCAATTGATGATTGAGTTAACCCTAACTCCCCCTATGTAAATGCTATAGGATAAAACAAACTTGAATTCAAAAGAACCTAATGCTATAGGATAAAGAGCCCTACAACAAGATGGCAGAGGCCATGCATGAGAGTTGCAGTCTGTCTTTCCATCGACTAAGGAGAATAGCTAGGAGGATGTAGTGGTGTTGAAGCAGGGGGTCGAATGGGGCAAGGAAGCGACAACGAGTCCAGTGGGGCTTAGCTACCCAAAAGCAAAGCGTTGATTAGAAAGGAGGTGGACTCGGAGGAGCACTACAGTGCCGCAAAGGCGGATCTACCGATCGTGAAGGAAGGGATGCAGATGCAAGGCAATGGATAGTAGGGCTATGGGCTTGGTAGCACCATGGTACTGCAGAGGTGGGACTTCCGTGGAGTCATCGATCCCTTACTCTTATGGACGGAGAACATTGGTCGTAAAAGGGGCCGAGGAGGTGGAGAATGCAAAGGCAAACTCCAAGTATCAAGACAGAGTGGAAGGGCAGAGGCCAAGGAACTTCATAAGACCTGTGTCGATGGACTTCTCATCAAGAGAGTTGAAAGCGATGGACTTCGTGTTGATGCAAGAGTGCTCGACCAAGGAACGAAGTAGGCAGTACGTGGTAGGTACTATACCTTTTCTACTCAGAGGAGTAGGTGACAAAGGTGATAAAGAAGATGGTACAATCCCAGAGACGACCAGAACTATCAAAGACTTACTCCAAGTTGGGGGACTCCAAGTTGGGGTAAACTTTTTGCTCTTTTCGGGTAAAATTTCTTGCATTCCAGAAGTTCAATGGCAGTGGGAAGGTGAATCACAGTGGCTAACTCAACGCAAGGAGTGCAAACACTTCTAGTGCTTCAGAAGTGTGAGCAAAGAGCGGGTGAATGTTAGTAACCAGCTCAATGCATGAAGTACAAACTCGAGGAGGCAGGCGAAATCGAGTAACCTTTGCCTTCTCAACTTAAGAGAATGGGCGAAACTGAGTACCCCAATTCTCTTAACTTGAGGAGGTGAGCGAAGCCAAGTAACCTTGCCTTCTTAACTACTAAGAGAATGGGTGAAGTCGAGTATCCCAGTTCTCTTACTTATCCAACAGAGGAGCTCTACATAAGTTCAGTGACCCTTCAAAGAAAGCTTATGGAAGATAATAGTTGTCAAATCCTCATTATTGGTGATCAGTACTACTGAGAGTAGATTGTCGGATTCATTTCTCAATTGACCAATCGAAAGCGGGAGTGATGCAAACATACTTGGAAGTGACAACTAAACGTGGAAGAATGTTCAATGGGCAAATATTATGGAGGAAGGACCTCAAAAACCTTAAAGTATGCGAGGTGATGCTCGTCAAAGTTCCAACAAGCACCCATCCAGTTCAAGTAATATAAGTATACTGTGATACTAGCGCATAATAAGGCAGGTCTTTTCCTTCATCAGAAGGATTCACGAGAACCAACATGGATCAGCACAACTTAGCCAACCCCACACTAGATTCAGTCATTGGTGAGTTGAAGCAGTATGACGGATCAAAGTTCGACTACTTAACAATAGCGGCGGAGAGCGGCTGGGAGCCAAAGGGGCATGTTACAGCCAAAGCAGAAGATTGAAGATTCAATAAAATACGAGGAGATGCAGCGTCAGTGGCTTTGACGAGGACGTTGAAGGAATAAGTGGGGGAGAATGTCACGGACAATAATGTAAACAATGTGTTCGATAAAATGCTCATGTTTGTCCGTGTCCTTCGATTTGTGTACATAATACAGCAAGTAGCGAGCTTGCAGTAGGCTTAGCAGCCCTAGTTTGGTTTGCTTCATGACCTCGGTCTGTAATGGACCATTATCCTTTGTGTGCAACCTTTCTGATTTTGTATTGTCCATGGGTGTAATTTGTATCTGGCTTTATAAAGTGTTTGCTTGAGGAGTTGCTTATGGATCCCGTTGGAATTGCTTCTTCTGGCCCGTTTTCTCTTTTGTAAGTCTAAGGGACCTTAGGAGATCTCGGGGAAGACTGACCTTTGCGGACGGACACGCATAGGTGTCGCACGGCTTAGGCAAAATCAGCTAAGCCTGTGACAACAAGACTGAAATAAAATTGATAATTGCTTGATTCAAGAGAGGGGGCAGCTACATTATTATATAGGGATCAAAACCCTAGCTTAAGGGGGTACTTGCCTAAGTAAAATTATCCCTTTACCCCTCCTATAGCCAACCTACCTTAATAGGAACAGGGAGAGACTATGTTAGCTCTATAACCGACCTAAGCAGGGGGAAACCCTGGCCAACCAACCCAGTAAGGGGGCGGTGGCCACTAAGCCCTAAGGGCTAATCTAAACCCTGGCCATACTCCTTTATAAGATATGAGTGTCTTTATTACAATATAGAAGGGTTTTATTGACTACTTCTAGGGAGATTAGGACTCAACACTGCTGGAGTCCTATCACTCTTTTTAAGGTTCTATAATCTGGTATCAGAGCCGCATTCCTACTGCCCTGTATCCATCTCAGCCGCCTCCACCTTCCCAAGCAATTCCCACAATTGCTGCGACACGCGCCTCCACCTTCCCCACTAAGCCACAGATCCATCTATCTGCTGTCGCCCCCTGTGAGATCTGGAAATCTGATATTTTTTTATCATCCAAGTCTCTTCAATACTACAAGATTCCTTACTTGACACGTTGAAGATTTTTCTCAAATTTTATCCGCTGCAAATTTTATTTGTCACAAATGTTATTGTTGTTGCGAAGGTAGAACACTGCAGAAATTTTTAGCCGCATTTTTGCCTCTTGAAACTAGTTTATTTCTTCTCCTTTCTGGCCGAAATTTTTACACAATTCTAAAGATCAAGCTATCTTTCATCTGGGATTGATTTCTAGAAAAAAAAAACTCTTTCTAGAACCAGTTTTCTTGTGCAATCTTTCACCATCACACAGTTCTGGAATTTTTACGATGAAGAATCTGCCTCCGCCTATTGGCATCTTGAAACCAAACTTTTGTTCATCTTTTTTGATCAAAATTTTTACACAAATTTATAGATCATCTTCGCTTTCATCTAAGACTGATCTCTAGAAAAAACTCCTTCTGGATCTGGACTTATAGTGCTGCAATCCTTCATCACGCAGTGCTGAAATTTTACGATGAGAATTCTGTGATCTTGTTTGCAATAATTTTTCTACCATTATGCTGCCAAAATTTTCTTGATCCACATTACTACTACTGTCACCATCTGAACCAAGATTCTGATACGGAAATCATCCATAAATTTCTCAGATTTTTGCTGGAATTAACAGTGAGAAACTGCTGCTTCTTCGATGGGAATTCTATTCGGTAGTACAGCGTATACCACAGCGATCTTTCATCAAAATTTTATCAGATCTCGCTGCCATCTTTTCTAGATTTGAGACTCCCCCTCTCATCTTCAATTCCTACTATTACTCCCCAAAAAACCCTAACAAAACTGCAGCCAAATAGCCATCCCAATCAGCCCTAATCGCAACCTACTTCCTTATCGATCCACTTACCTTTTCAGCCAACTTTCCTTATTGATACACCTACTTTTGCTACCATCTATCCTAGATCTAAAATCTATTTCCCTAACCTTCATCTACTGCTATCACATCCCTAAAACCACACCAATTCGTAGTCTAAACTCCACAAAACTGCTGCCCCAAATCACACCCAAAATAGCCATAAACTGCAGCCTTTGGTTCACCAACCTTTCAGCCGCCCAATCTCCCTTATCCCTTCAACCGCAGCACACATCTTTCGCTACCCAACGTTGCCATCAGTGACCTCTTGCTGCCATCCTCCTTGATTGCAGCCAGCAGCGATCCGTAGGCAAAAAGCTACCGACAACGATCTTTCACTTGGAGGCTTCACCCTCGTAGTCCCGACATTGCTGCCATTCACTACCTTCAACCTAAAAATTGTAGCTACACTCTTTAATTAGTTTGTTTGATAGGTTGGAGATCCTTACGTCATGACATCGCTGGGCTTATTTGAAGCCAAATTGGAGGCTTTCGAGACGCGTATGGATGCTAAATTATGCACTCTCTTCGAGGAGTTTAGATTGGGCTGATCACCAAGCCCAAGAAGATCACAACATGGAGCAAATTCTGATTGCAAAAAGAACCCATCAGAGATAAAAAGCAAGGATAAGAAACGGCAGCCCTTCACCTCGACGACGTCGATCTCTTTTGTACAACTTCAAGAAGGGCACCTCAATCAAGATGCTCAGCGCATGAGAGCCACATCCCAACCAAAAGCATATAAACCTTCAACACCAATCAATTACAAGAACCTTGACGAAGAACTAACGAAGATCTGTCAAACCTCTACCATCCAAGAGTACTAGATCAGGTTTGAAAGGTTAACTAATCAAACTCGTGATTGATCTGAAAAATAGATATTGAGGACTTTCATTGAGGGCTTGAAGCCGGAGATTCAAGAAGAAGTTAAAGCGCGACAACCTAAGGCAGCCATCTCCTTCGCACGACTACACAAAGATAGGTTGAATCAAGATGCTCGGAGGACCAAAGCCACCGCATGACCCGCAACATAGAGACTCTCGGTCCCATCTACCACCAGCCGGTCACCTCAGCCGAAAAAGTTAACAAGAGAAGAGCTTCATGACAGATCGGTAAAGGGCCTATGTTAGCATTGTAATAAACTATGGAGCCGAGACCACCATTGTACAAAAGAGAGACCTCTATTGATTGAGCCCACTGATGAACCCAAACTCAAAGATATGGCTCTCGAGTCCGAGGAGAAGTTTATGAAGGAAAAACCACAATCGGTCGCCCGCACCTTTCATGCTCCACCACAGATATTGGACATTGATGACTTCATCAAGCATCAGCTCATCACCATCCTCGCCAACACCAGGAGTCTAACGACCTTATGAATGACAAAAGAAAACAGGTGACCTTATGTGGGAAAGGAGAGAACGAAGAAAAGATGATCTCGACACAGTGCTTGGAGAAGCTCACTGAAATCTCAGGCACGTCCGCTGAACTGAGCCGACTCCTTCCTACCAGACTGCATGATCCCCGTATGTTGGTGTCCACATCTTCAAAGGACCGAAGCTAAAAAGATCGTCCAGAAGACGCAGGAGATACGGGTCATTCGACCATAACCTTCCTTTGCAATTACACTTTATCTCCAAAAATTTTGCCTCTTTGTCTGCAGGGATAAGCTCTTCCTGAAGTGCCATATTCAGCTGAACCAGCTATGGTTTTTGATGTAGTGCTCCCTTATCTCGGGCTACTTCCATGACTTCACCTAGGAGCGAATGATGCTAAAAATCTTCCCTGATGATGACCTCGAATCCACGGCCCACGATCGTAAAGAATAGGAGAAAGGCATCCACATGACCCCCATAGCCATGATGCCATCTATATCGATGCTAGCATTACCTGAACGTGGCAATGTGTTCGTACTTAGAGCAAACACATCTAGAGTTGAGATCGACGTCACCCTTATGCAAGATGATCCATGGCATGAAAGAGGAGTAAGCCCAAAAGAATTATAATCCATGCTCACGCCAGCACATGCAATGAAGAAATGGCCTCCCGACAAACTTCAGAATGGACGAAAAATTGAAGATCGAGTTTTCTTACACCTCCAACCCGATCAGTAGGAAACTCAAGCCTTAAGGAAGTGGTCTCCCTATTTCTTTGGGTCTTGCAAAATTGGGGACCACATTGGGGCCCTAACTTGGAGATCAGATCCGCGCACCAGATCAAGAATATAGTTGATCCACCAGGTATCCCACCTCAAATGGAGATTTAAAGAAGATGACTCAGCCCAAATCCTTCCAACTAACACCCTAGCTGATGAGGAGGCCAAAGTTCAATTGATGATAACATGAGAATCATATGAGGAGCTGAAGACCTGGTTCCCTGAGTTCATAGAACCTTAACCTTGAGGACAAGGCTGATTTTAAGAGCGAGTTTGATAGGACTCCAGCAGGGTTGAGTCTTAATCACCCTAGAAGTAGTCAAATAAAACCCTATGAGATTGTAATAAAACCTCACCTAGCCACTTCTATCATATAAAGAAGTGTGGTTAGGGTTGAGATTGGGGCCTTAGGGTTTAGCAACCGTCGTCCCCTTTACTGGGCTAATCGGCCAGGGTTTCCCCCTGCTTAGGTCGGCTATAGAGCCAACCTAGCTGTCACCTGTTCCCTCTAAGTCAGGTAGGCTATAAAAGGGGTAAAAGGGTAATTTTAGTTCGACAAGCAGCCCATAGGGCTAGGGTTTGGAGCCCTATATAAGCATGTAGCCTCCACCTCTTTTTATCAAGTAATTATCAATTTTATTCAGCCTTGTGCCCAGTCGAGGAGGGAGGAACCTCTATAACGTTCCAAGGGTTGATCCCCCTCAAGGATCAAAATCTATAGAGCTCCTTATGGGGATCTATCATAGCCACCCATGGACAAGGCGGCCGCCAGTGGTGCGCAGCACCGCCACTTACCGAGGGGTAGCGACAATGACCGTTGGATGAGGGCAAGTGGGGTTAGGGTTTCCTTTTGGCAAAAGGACTATTTTGCCCCACTGAACTTGGGAAATACCGAGGATTGTCCTCATGTATAGAATTTCTGAAATACCCTCAATAATTTTAGAAATTCTGAGGATTTTTCTCTTATCCAAAATTATAAAAACACCCTTGATAATTCTGTAAATTCCAAGCATATCATGATTTTAAAAAAATAATTAATTAAATAGTTTATTTAATTATTATATATCTAGTAATCCTACATGTGATGTGATGTATATATGATGTATGATGTGGATAGATGATCATGAGCCATGTGTTGTGATGTGTGTAATTGTGATTATTATTGTTATTATTATTATTGGGGCTTGTGAGACTTTATTTTTCTCGTTTATTGTTCGGCATGTGTGCCTGTGATTATTTGTAATTACATGGAGAAGCACAACGGGAGCGTGGAGGTGACAGTGGGACCTACGATACCGTGACGGGAGATCACGACACATGGTAATGCGATGAGCGTCCGACGGAACCGATGATGATGAGATTAACAATCACAGGGTATGGAGATGTGCCGATGCACACACAGATACTATTGTGAGTGATTAGACCCATTTGCTTGGGCTTAATCATATTAGGTGATGACTCATAATCATCCGGTGTGGCTTACATTTGTGATGTGTTATATACCTACTAGATATATGTATATATATATATATATATATTTGCATGCGATGTAGATATATATTAAATATGTATATGTGTGACACAACATATTAGGAGACCGATATAAAATGAAAACCCCTCCTACGATAATATTAAGTCGGTAAGCGTGAGGCAATAAGATTGACCCACGTGGCCTTCCATCGTTATATGAAGAAATTGAATCACGACATAGGTTGAGTTGGTCGAGTCACTCGAGACTCACCTATCTATGTGATCGAGTTCTTGCCTATGACATATAGATGTCACCGATGACCTAAAGACATGGTATGACTTGGTCGAGCAGTCGAGAACATATCCATCGAATCAGACTCATGTTGTAATGATGGTGATGACTTAACTGAACTTCATGGTTGGTTGAGCAGTCGAGACCATAATGATTCAGAAGCCGAACATGACGGGAGTCACAAGGAGTTGTGATTGACAAGAGTTGTCTACCTTTCAGGCTTAGTGTAATTGGTCGAGTCCCTCAAAGTTGCACTAAGATATCGATTGGATCCCGATCCCCACTAGGAGTCTGCCAGAGACTTTCATCTCACGTATCGAGGGTGTCGCGTGATTCGCTAGGAAAATAGTTGGAGTACATTAAGATAGAAATCTATATCTTAGTTAGTATTTTTTATAAAATTTACATGTTATTTATTTTTGTTATATCTTGTTTTGACAGACACTTGTCGCTCGTAAACCCCCTGCATGGCATACTTGATGGCAACTACCTCACTGGTCTAAACTACATGGATTGGCTCTATAATTTGAGAATTGTTCTCACTATGGAGAAAATTGTAACGTTCATGATACAATTATGCCCACGCCGGAAGAAGGGGCAAGCAAGGATGAGATCGCTCCTATTTGAAATATATAGATGATTCCACATTAGCAAAATGTTATATGTTGGCCTCCATAACTCTTGAGTTACAGAGGCAACATGAGAGCATGGATGCAGATTTTATCCTTCTTCATCTTCGTTAGCTGTTTGAGAAACAAGGAAGAACACAAAGATATGGGATATCCAAGAGACTCTTTTAAGTTAGGATGATAGAAGGGACATCGGTTAAGAACCATGTCCTAAGAACCATGATAGAGTAGATCAATAAACTCACAGGTCTAGGAATAGTCCTAAGGGATAACCTATGTGTTGATCTTATATTTAAGTCCCTACCAGATTCCTTTTCATAGTTCATTATTAATTTTAATATGAACAAGTTTGATGTGACTCCACCTAAGCTCCTCAATATGTTGAGGGAAGCTAAGAGTGCCATCAAGAAGGAGAAGCTAGTTATCTATATTGGTGAGACCAATAGGAAAAGGAAGGCTAGCAAGACCCTTAAGAAGGGTAAGGGCAAAGAAAGACTGGGTAAGACAAAAATTGCCAAGAAATACCTGGCAAAAGACAAAGGATAGTGCTTCCATTGCAGCCAAGATGAGCATTGGAAGTGGAACTATAAGGACTACCTTGCAAATAAGGCAAAATAAAAGCTTAGAGAAGCTTCAAATATATTCATAATCAATCTCCACTTGTCAGATTTTCATGATAATACATGGGTATTGTATACCGAAAGTGCTTCTCAAATCTGTAATTCATTATAGGTTCTGACAAAACCTAGGAGATTGGCTAGAGGCGAGATGGACCTTAAGATGGGTAATGGAGCAAGAGTTCCTGTAGTTGCTATTAGGGAGGTCACCCTACATCTGCCTGGTAGAGTTATTATTACATTGGATGCATGCTATTTTGTTCCCTCTATTATCAAAAATATTATTTTCATCTCTTGTTTGATAATTAGTGAAAATAAATTAATTTTAAGAACAATAGTTGTTCAATAATTATGGATGATGAGATCATCACTAAAGGAACATTGATTAATGACTTATATGTGTTAGACACTTCTCCACACATCATGAATATAAATATGTCTAAAAGGAAAATAGATGAGGTGAATAATGCATACCTATGGCATTGTAGGCTATGTCATATACATGAGGGAAGGATTTAAAAGTTACTGAAAGATGGATACTTAGATCCATTTGACTATGAGTAATATACAACTTGCGAACCTTGCCTTCGTGGGAAGATAACCACCTCTCTTTTTAGTGGAACTAGAGAAAGAGCCATTGAGTTATTGGAACTCATACATAGTGATGTATATGGTCCCATGTCAACTCAGGCTATAGGTGGTTACTCATACTTCATTACATTCACTGATGATTTCTCTAGGTATGAACACGTGTACTTGATGAAGTACAAATCTAAGACCTTTGAAGAATTTAGGAAATATAAGAATGAGGTGGAGAACCAAATTGGAAAGAGTATTAAGACTCTTCGATCAGATCGAGGAGGAGAGTACTTGAGTATGAAGTTCACTCATTTCCTCAGGGATAACAGGATTCTATCCTAGTGGACACCTTCTTATACACCTAAGCTCAATGGTGTATCAGAAAGGAGAAATTACACACTGTTAGACATGGTACGATCCATGATGAGTTTCGCTGACCTACCCATCTCATTCTGGGGATACGCCTTAGAGACCATAACTTACCTTTTGAACAGAGTTTCATCAAAGTCGGTAGTGTCTATACCATATGAGATATGGAAAGGAAAGAATCTCAATCTTAAGATGGTTAAGATTTGGAGCTGTCCTGCCCACGTTAGAAGGCATAACATTGACAAGTTGGAATCAAGGATGGAATGATGCATGTTCGTGGGATATCATAAGGAGATTTTGGGGTATTACTTATATCATCCCGATGATCGAAAGGTCTTTGTTGCCAAGAGAGCTGTGTTCCTTGAGAAGGAACATATTCTTGGTGGAAACAGTTGGAGTGAGATAGAATTGAGCAAGGTTGGAGAATCTAGCTCAAGCACCATTCCAGAGTCTAAGTCTGTTCAGGTACCTAATACACAAGTTCCAACTTTGTGTAGGTCTAGCAGAGTATCTCACCCTCCCGAAAGATATGCAAGACATATCAGTAGAGAGGACTCTTATGATATTGATCCTTAGACCTACGAGGAAGCTATTATGAGTAAAGACTCCGGGAAATGGCAGGAAGCCATGAATTCTGAGATGAATTTCATATACTCTAACAAGGTTTGGAACCTTGTGGATGCCCCTGAGGGTATCGTACCCATCGGCTACAAATGGATCTTCAAAAAGAATATCAGAGTAGATGGAAAGGTGAAGACCTATAAGGCAAGGCTAATAGCTAAAGGATATCGTCAAAGATAAGGAGTTGACTATAACAAAATATTTTCACCTATAGCCATGCTTAAATCCATTAGAATTCTTTTGGCCATTACAACACACTATACTATGTACCTATGCCTCAACGATATGGTCTATCATGTATACTATACTACATACTAGGCCTGATATAGCACATGCACTAAGTGTCACGAGCAGGTATCAAACAGATCCAGGTTTAGAACACTGGAAGGCAGTAAAGTGTATCCTTAAGTACTTGAGAAGTACTAAGGATCTTTTACTGGTATAAGGAGGAGGTAGCCTCCAGGTTGAGGGCTACACTGACTAATGTTTTTAGTTTGACATTGATGATAGCAAGTCGAACTTAGAATATTTTTCACCCTGAATGGAGAAGCAGTAAGCAGGAAGAGTACCAAGCAAGATACTACTACTGACTCAACCATAGAGGCAGAATACATTGCTGTAGTAGAAGCAGCAAAAGAAGGGGTATGGATGAAGAAGTTCATCATGATATGGGAGTTGTACTAAGTAGTATGAAGTTGATTCTCATATATTACGATAGCGACAGGGCAATAGCTATAGCAAGAGAACCCATGTCTCAACAGAATTTTTTTGAGGAGGTTCCATCTGATTAGATCGATCATGACCCGAAAAGATATAGCAATGGAAAGAGTTCCATTCGAAGATAACATTGCAGATCCACTGATAAAGCCGTTGGCTCAGATTATATTTGAACATCACAAGGGTTTGATAGGGATTAGATACATAGATGATTGACTTTAGGTCAAGTGGAAGATTACTGGTTACAGGTACCCTGTAAGTCAATCACGTGAGTGATGGCACGTGTGACACATTGTGCGATCTTTTTGGTTTTAGGTCAAGTGGGAGATTGCTGGTTACAGGTACCCTATAAGTTAATCATGTGAATGATGGCACATGTGACATATTATGCGATCTTTTTACTTATGATTAATATTAGCATATTCACACATTATATTATCTATTGCATCTATATTATGATGTCCTTGATTTTGTGTAATGAGAATCAGATCCTGATAAGATCACGATAATGAGATCGATTCACCATTAAACAAAGATCCTAAATAATCCTGGTCATAGGTGACTCGAGAGGGCCATTGAGATAACCAGACAGACCAGAGTACTATATACCCATCCATATGATGGAGGCGGCTAGTCTCATAGCCACTTGTGTGGAGACACTAAGGATATGGTACAAGTGCTCATTGGAGAATAAATTCACTAATTGATCCGCTTATGGAATATTATATGGTTGATGATACCTAATGTCAGACAGCGATTCCATAGTCTTAGTTGTGTATCTAGTCCTTTGACTTGAAGCACCAAGGATGCTTGTATGAGGACTCCTTTCTTTGACGCCAAACTTACAAGTTTGGAAAGTTCCAGATCTGCTACAGCTGGTTGTCAAAATTAGTAGCCAACCTTACGAAGTCAATTAAGTGTCAATATAGGATCATCCTGGTAAGACCCTAGAAGGAGCCCTATAGATTTTGATCCTTGAGGGGATCAACCCTTGGAACGCTATAGGGGTTCCTCCCTCTTAGACTCGGCACAAAGGCTGAATTGAAGATGATAATTGCTTGATTTTAAAGAGGGGGCGGCTACATCTTAAATAGGGATCAAAGTCCTAGCCCAAGGGGGCACTTATCTAGGTGAAATTACCCTTTTGCCCCTTCTATAGCCATCCTACCTTGATAGGAACAAGGGGCGGCTAGGTTGGCTCTACAGCCGACCTAAGCAGGGGGAAACCCTGGTTGACTTGCCCAGTAAGGGGGGCGGTGACTTCTAAGCCCTAAGGGCTAATCTAAACCCTAGCCATACTCATTCATAAGATAGGAATGACTTTATTACAATCTAGCAGGGTTTTATTAACTACTTCTAGGGAGATTAGGACTCAACCCTACTGGAGTCCTATCAAACCCACCCTCTTAAAATCAGCCTTGTCCTCAAGTCTGAAGTTCCATGAACTCAGGGAACCGGGTCTTTAGCTCCTCATCAGCTTGGGTGTCAGTTGGAAGAACTTGAGCTGAGTCATCGTCTTTAAATTTCCATTTGAGGTGGGATACTTGGAGGATCAACTGTAATTTTGATCTGGTGCACGGATCTGATCTCCAGGTTGGGGCCCCAATATGATCCCCAATTTTGCTGGAGGTTTGCCCGATAGAATAGGAATATGGTGGTCATGCTGCCGGTTAGGGGGTAGCCCGTGCGGCTTCGTGAAAACATCCGTGAATTCATCCAGCAAGAGGGTAAGCTTAGGATCTGAAATTTGTATATTCTCCCCCTTAGATGGCTGCTGGATATGCATAAAAAATCCTCCATGTGCTTTATGAAAAACTTTCTCCATTTGTTGCGACGAAACGATGGAAATTTGGCTCCCGCGCTTGCCTCGTAACATGACCTATCTCCCTTTACAATAAAATTTCATGATTAATTTAGAAAAATTCCAGGAGATATCACCTAGTGTTGTGAGCCATTTGATCCTAAGTACAACTTCGTAATCATCGATGGGTAGGAGGAAGAGATCAGCTACCACTTCTTGGTCTTGGAGGAGTAGTTTCACCCATGGGCACCGTTGGTCGCAATTAAAGATTCGATCGTCGGTGACCTTTACGTTAAACTTGTTGCAACCTTTGATTTGAAGTGCCAAACGTGCATCAACCTTACTATTGAGGAAGTTATTGGTGCTACCCGTGTTGATGAGAACCATGATGCGTTGGTGTTTTAGAAGTCCTCCAACTTTTATCATCTGTGAGTTGGAATAGCCGGCCAATGCGTGCACTGTGTAGTCGGCCAGTTGGGACTCTTCCTCCATGGCTTCTTCTTTAGGTTCAATGGCTTCCTCAGATGTTTTATTATCCTCATCCTCTGCTGGTTCAATCACAAGGAGTCGGCCCTTTTTGCAGTGATGTTCACGGCTCCACGGTTCGTCAGGATGACAACACAACCCCTTGGCCGATCGTTCACGAAGCTCGTCTCTTGTCAACTTTTTTAGTGCGGGGGCTTGGATGGCAGTAGAGGGGGTAGTAGGCCTTGGCATGGCTGGTCGAGGAGTGACCCTTGTCCTTCGTACCTCGTGGTTCAATTGTTCTTCCTGGATATGTGCGAAGGAAATAGCTGCCCTAGGAGTGTACGGTTGCCGCGCCTTTACTTCTCCTCGGATCTTTGGCTTTAGGCCCTCGATAGAAGTACCTAAAAGTTGTATCTCAGACCAATTCTCAGTTTGGTTAGATAAATGCTTAAACCTTGTTTGGTATTCTTATATTGTAGAGGTTTGACGAATCTTTGCCAATTATCTATCGATGTTGTTGAAATCGGTTGGTCTAAAGCGGTCTAGTAGTCCTTCCTTGAATCACTGCCAAGAGAGTCCTCCATGGGTGTGCTTAAACTAATTAAACCACTGAATAACATCTCCCTCGAGGTGGATGGAAGCAATCTCCACTCGTGTGGCGTCGGCGGTTCGGTAGAACTGAAAATAGCGCTCCGCACGCAAGATCCACCCGATCAGGTCTCCTTCTTCCCATCTAGGGAAGTCAACCTTCATGCATGGATTATTGAGATCAGAGGTGATGTGGCCATGTTCTTGAGGATCATCTCGCCGATCTGAAGTTTCTCCATGTTGTGATTACCTCGGGCTTGACGGTCGGCCAATGCTGAATTCGACGAAAAAGGATCGCATCTTCTCTTCCATGCGGTTTCCAAAGGCTTCAAGCTTTGCATCAATAGTCTTCTCTGATGCCATAGTATATGCCTTAAGATCTGTAATATTGAGATCTTTTTTCTATTATCGAGTTAGTGGCATGAAAATTTTGGAGAAGGGAGTGGCCGGTTGGAAGGTGGATCGGTTTGGGTGGAAGTAGGCTACGGTTTAGGGCAGGTTTGGGGCTGCAGTTTTGTGGAGTTTAGGCTACAAATTGGTCTAGTTTTAGGGCTGTGATAGCAGTAGATGAAGGTTAGGAAAATAGGTTTTAGATCTGGGATAGATAGCAGCAAAGGTAGGTGTCTCGGTAAGGAAAGTTTTCTAAAAAGGTAACTGGATCGATAAGGAAGTAGGCTGATTTAGGTGGCTGATTTGGGGGCTGTTTGGATTTAGTTTAGGGTAGGGTTTTGAAGGGTTTTTGGTAAGGATGGTAGGGTATGGTGATGAGGAAATTAGAGTCTGAAATCCCACAAAAAACAGCACTCAAATATGATAGAATTCGGCCAAAAAAAGTGCTGTGATGTGCTGTCCTGCTGAACCAGTTTTACGTCAGAGAAATGATGACTTCTCGATGTAAATTCCAGAGGAAAGTTTAAGGAAATTATATAGAAACCCTTGGTTCAGATGTTGTTAATACCAGTAAAAAGTTTGACAAAATTTTGGCAGCATAACAGTGGGGAGATAGGGCAAAAGACAAAAGGCAGATTCCTTCGTCATAAAATTCCAGAACTGCGTGATGGTCAAAGATTGCACAAGAAAACCAGTTCCAGAAGGAGTTTTTTCATGAAATCAAATCCAGATGAAAGTCAACTTGATCTTGAGAATTGTGTAAAAATTTGGCAAAAACGAATGAACAAAAGTTTGGTTTCAGAGACCAATAGACGGAAGGCAGATTCTATGTTGTAAAATTTCAGTACTGTTATTCATGTTAAAATTCATGATAAATTATGAAAAAGAGTCTGGGAGGGACTAAATTACGAGGTCCACACACAGGTTATCATTTAGAACCATTCCTAGACCTATAAGTTTCTCAAAACACTCAATTATCCCTAGGACATGGTTTCGAATCGATATCCTCTCTGTCATCCTAGCACAAAAGAGACTCTTGGATATCTCATATCTCTGAGTTCTTCCCTGTTCCTCAAACAGTTGGCGAAGATGTTGGAGAATGAAATTGGCATTCATGCTTCTGTGCTACCTCTATAGCTCATGAGTCATAGAGGCCAATATATAGCCAGAGTGGAATAGTCTAGGTACTTCACATAGAAAGCGATCTCATCCTCGCTTGCCCCTTCCTTTGGCATGAGCAATATTATATCAAAGATATACGTGATTTTCTTTGATGTGAGAATGATTCTCAGGCTGTAGAGCTAATCCGTGTAGTTTGGACTAACGAGATGATTGATATCAAGTATGTCACGTAGGGGATTTGAGAGTGACATGTTTCTGACAATCAAGAGATATAACATAAATAAATAACATGTATATTTTATAGAAAAATAAATAATCAAGATATGAAATTATATCTTAATATACTCCCATTATTTTTCTAATAAAGCATGCGACACCCTCGACACATAAGATTTCTAGTAGGGATCGAGATCTAATTGACATCTTAGTGTAACCTCGAGAGACTCACTCGCCTCCAAAAACTCGATTAACAACAATGTTCGGTTATGTCATCACCATCGTTACTAGATAAGTCTTATTCGATGATATGCCCTCGAGAGATTTGACCAAGCATACCACGTTCTCATATCACTAGTGATATCTCTATATCATAAGCAAGATATCAAATCGTAATATAGGTGAGCCTCGAGAGACTTGACTAACTTAACCTACGTTGGAATTCAATCTCTTTCTATAACGATAGAAGGCTATGTGGGTCAATCTAAATGCCTCACATTTACCAACTTAATATTATCATAGGAGAGGATTTTGATTTAGTCTCTTAATATGATGTGTCATACACATACATATTTTAATATATATCTACATTACATGTGAATATATATACATATCTAGTAGGTGTATAATTAATCACATATCACATATGCACAATCACACTGGATGACCATGGATCATAACCTAATGTGATCAGTCCTGAGCCAGTGGGCCTAATCACTCACATCAGGATCTATGTGTGCATTGGCGCATCTCCATGCCTTGTGATCGTCTATCTCATCATCATTTGTTATGTTGGCACCTCAACGTATATCCATGCATCACGATCGTTCGAATCGACCTCATGAGTCCCACTACCACCTCCACGCTTCCGTCGTACCTCCTCGTATAATTACAACATAATCATAAACATTCAGGCTCGATAATAAACGAGAAAAATGGAGACTAGCATGCCCCAATAATAATAATAATCACATGTATACACATCATATCACATGGTCTATGATCATCCGTTCATATCATACATCACATATACACATCATCATGTAGGACTATTAGATGAATAATAATTAATTAAATTTAATTAATTAATTTATTTGATTTTGGGATACCCTATCATAGGGTGCTCCCACATGGCAGGAAAGACCCTTACTCGATTAGAAAATCCTAGCCACTAGGGACACTCCTACGGCTAGGAGACCCTGGCCACAAGGCAGCCTTGTGCAGCCAAAAAACCCTAGCCCCTAGGGTGCCCCTTGCAGCCATGAACCTATCATGGGCGTCTAGTAAAGTCTTGGTCGCTAGGCTTTCCCTTGTGGCTAGGAGTCTCCAACCATAGGGACACCACCTATGGCTAGGAAACCCTAGCCGCTAGGGGTTCCCCATGTGGCCAGGACTCCTCGGCCACATAGTGGATCATAGCCATGGCTAAGAGCTTGTTGCTCTCAGCCAGGCAACCCTTGGCTAGGCCGAGAGTAGCAAGTTGCGCTCTTGGCCATGTCTGCAAGCAACCTTTGGCCAAACCATAAGGCATCAATAATTGGTGCCCTTTTCCCTACATTTT